>JAXLNO010004190.1:0-391428 GCA_038087875.1 Malacoraja senta
AATGAAGAGTGGTTTTATGGATCCCTCAACCTTCCTCTTCCCAAGTTAGGTTATTGTTCTGGCATCATTCAGTCAGTTGATCGATCTCCCTCCTACACTCATAGTCATTTATAATTAGTCCAACAACTGGTGTCGTCAGTGAGTGTGAAGATGGAGTTTGCACAGTGTCGGGCTACACAGTCGTGAGTATAGAGTGAGTAGAGCAGGCGGCTGAGAATGCGGCCTAGAGGTGCTCCAGTGCTGATGGTTACCGAGGAGGATATCTTGCTACCAATTGGTACAGATTGTGGTCTGTTGATGAGGAAGTCGAGGATCCAGTTACAGAGGGATGTGCAGAGACCCAGCTCGCTAACCAGTTTGGAGGGGATGATAGATAGTATTGAATGTTGAGCTGTAGTCTATGAACACCGCCTGAAGTATGTGTTTTTATTGTCCAAGTAGTCAAGTGTAGAGTGGAGAGCCAGTTTGATCGCATCCTATGTTGACCTGTTGTGGCGATAGGCAAACTGTAATGGGTCAAGGTGCTTGTTGAGGTAGGAGTTGATATGCACCATAACCAACCTCTCAAAGCACTTACAACCTCTCACCACGAATGCCACCAGTCGATAGTCATCTTACTCTTCTTGGGCACCGGTATTATTGATGCCCTTTTAAAATAGCTGGGAACCTCAGACCTTAATAATAAGAGTTTGAAAATGTCCGCAAAAACTCCAATCAGTTGGTCTGCACAGGTTTTATGAACAAGACCATCAGGTCCAGGAGCTTTCCAAGGGTTCACCCTCCTGATGGATCTTCTGACGTCAGCCTCTGTGATGGAGATTGTAATGCTATGGGTACCCGGAGAGGCACATCAGAGTTCTCCCGATCAAGGTGTGCATAGAATGCATTGAGTGCATCTGGAAGTGAAGCTTCACTGTCGCTTGAGCTGCCCCCTGGTTTCGCCTTGTAGGACGTGATGGCGTGCGAGCCCTGCCACAGCTGCCGAACATCTGCCTCATCCTCCAGTATGGAGCGGTAATACCTTGTACCCTTTTTGATGGCCTTATCAAGGTGATAACTGTACCTCTCATATGATGCCGCGTCACCAGAACTAAATACCTGAGATCTGGTCCTCAGAAGAAGGCGGACTACAGACTGGAATACAGAGAGTGAAGAATTAATCTGGGAAACATTCACTTTGATTTGGTATCCACAAAGTTTGAAGGATATCGTCAACAAAGGAAAGGAACTCTGATGCTGACGCACGTTGTCTCATCTGATGAATTAAGCAGTATTCCACAATGAGTGTGTATTTTGCGTGGAGGACATCTGCACCTCTCACAAGGATTGGTTCTGTAACATCGCCATATGAGAGTGGCCTTTATAAACCACCAGAAACACCCACACCCTCCACCCTCCCTCCCACACAGCTGCTTCACTGTGGACCATTGACAAAATGTACAGAAGATATTTTCTTCAGCCTCTGTGAAAGCATGTTCCAAACCCACAGTTCTGCTGCCAGAAGAAGGGAGCCGTCCTTGCCTGCATGCTCCTGACTTGGAAATATCTTGTTGGTTTGTTACTTTCATTGTGCTTAAATCCTGGAACTCTCAACCGAGCACCACTCGGGAATGCCGCCATAAGGAAGACTGCAACAATTCAAACTTGAAAGGGTTCAGAAAAGACCTACAAGGATGTTGCCACGACTAGAGGGTGTGAGCTATAGGGAGAGGTTGAGTAGCCTGGGTCTCTATTCCATGGAGCGTAGGAGGATTAAGGGGGATCTTATAGAGGTGTACAAAATCATGAGAGGAATAGATCGGGTAGATGCACAGAGTCTTTTACCCAGAGTAGGGGAATCGAGGATCAGAGGACATTGGTTCAAGGTGAAGCGGAGAAGATTTAATAGGAATCAGAGGGGTAGCTTTTTCACACAGAGGGAGGTGGGTGTGTGGGACAAACTGCCAGAGGATGTAGTTGAGGCTGGGACTATCCCATCGTTTAAGAAACAGTTGAACAGGTAGATGCATAGGACAGGTTTGGAGGGTTATGGACCAAGCGCAGGCAGGTGGGACTAGGGTAGCTGGGACATTGTTGGCCGGTGTGGACTAGTTGGGCCGAAGGGCCTGTGTCCAACACTGTAACACTCTATGACTATGACATATTTTCAAGGTCAGAAAATGGAACTATGAGTTCATAAATGCAATCATTTGTAGTTAGATACTAAAAAATGGATCTCACCCTGAGTTCAGCACCACAATAACTATTTCTGGTATATCTGTGTTATTCCAGAAATTCAACCACACATTTTTAATTTTTAGTTAAGTTTAGAGATACAGCGCAGAAACAGGGCCTTCGGCCCACCGAGACCACGCCGGCCAGTGATCACCCCATACACTCGCACTATCCTACACACTAGGGACGTTTTACAACTTTACCAATTAACCTACAAATCTGTGTAGGAAAGAACAGCAGATGCTGGTTTAAATCGAAGTTTGTCCCACACAAAATGCTGGAGAAGATGAGTCTCGACCTGAAACGTCACCCATTCCTTCTCTCCAGAGATGCTGCCTGACCCGCTGAGTTAATCCAGCATTTTGAACCTACAAACCTGTACGTCTTTGGAGTGCGGGAGGGAACCGAAGCATCCGGAGAAAACTCAAGCGGTCACAGGGAGAACGTACAAACTCCGTACAAACAGCACCCGTGGTCAGGATCGAACCCGGGTCTCTGGTGCTGTGAGGCAGCAACTCTACTGCTGCGCCACTGTGCTGCCCTTAGTCGCACTGGCAGGCTAATCGTGAATTCACAATTTAAGTGCATTAAACGTAAAGCTTCATTGGTTGTGTTTAGTGGAAAGTAGACCACATCTTTTAGAGGAGCATCCATTGCTAATCACTCCTGGAACAATTAGATTTGCCTTGTGTACGAAGGAACTGCAGATGCTGCTTCACACCGAAGATAGACACAAAATGCTGGAGTAACAGCGGGACAGGCAGCATCTGGATGGAAGGAATGGGTGACCTTTTGGGTTGAGACCAGGTTGGCATGGTGCTCCTCTAAAAAGGGTACACTGTTATATTAAATCACATTACGTTACGTCTGCCACCCCTCGCCACATTAATCTCAGACCTTTGCACATGTTGCAGTCATCCCGTTCAAAATCACTCACTTTCTATGACTATTTTAGAAAATACGTTTTCTGTAGGAGCTAGTAGGGGAAACAAATTGCGACAGATGTTCTCCATGTTCTATAGGTTTGCTGGTATTGCTCATAGCGGCCAGAATTGACACAAATGGGGATCCAGGACAATACTAAGGAGGCATTTATTCTGTAATGTTGCACTCTGTGAACAGCTGGGCATTGCAGTGTAAAGGGCCTGTCCCTCTTACGCGATTTTTTCGGCGCCTTCCCGGCACCCGTCATAGTCGCAGCAGGTCGCCAAAATTTTTTAAAATGTTGAAAATCTAGCGGCGACCAGAAAAAGGTACGATTCTGGGCGACTACTCACCACCATACTGGCGTCACCCCGCGACATGTCGACACGTGACACCTGTATGGTCGTGAGTAGTCGCCCAAAGAGTCGTACCTTTATCTGGTCGCTGCTGGATTTTCACCATTTTGAAATTTTCTGCGACCTGCTGCGAATATAACGGGTGCCGGCAGTCGCTGAAAAATCGCATGTGGGACAGGCCCTTAAGGCTTATATGTGCAGCAATAAGAAGCTCACCACTCTTTTAGTTTAGTTTATTATTGTCAAGTGCAGTGAAAAGCTTTTGTTTGTGTGTTATCCAGTCAAATAAACTACCGCACATGAATACAATCACGTTGTCAACCGTGTACAGATCAAGGATAAAGGATACAACATTTAGTCCAATATATAGCATTGAAGTTCGATGAAGCATTTAAGGATAGCTCAAAGGTCACCAGTGAGGTAGATAGGAGGTCAGGACCGCACGCTAGCTGAAGAGAGGACCATTTTCTTGCCTGATATCAGCTAGGAAAAGACCGTCCCTGAATCTGGAGGTGTGCGTTTTCATACTTTTGTATCTCTAGTTTGATGGGAGAGGTTGAGAAGAGGGAGTGACCAGGATGAGACTGGTCCTTGATTATACTGGCGGCCTTGCTGAGGCAGCGTGAAGTGTAGGCAGGGTCAATGGAAAGGAGGCTGGTTTGTGTGATGGTCTGGGCTGCATCCACAACTCTCTGCAATTTCTTGTGGTCTTGGATGGAGCTGTTCCCAAACCGTGCTGTGATGCATCCTGATAAAATGCTTTCCACGGCGATTCTGTGGAAGTTGGTGACGGTTGTTGGGGGCATGCAAAACTTCCTAAGCCTTCTCAGCCTTCTCAGCAAATAGAGGCATTGATGTGGCTGGTCCAAGCTTGTGATATTTATTCCAAGGAACTTGAAGCTTTTGACCATCTCTATTTCAACGCCATCAATGTATACTGGGGTTTGAGTTCTGCTTCACTTCCTGAAGTCAATCACAATCTCCTTTGTCTTGCTGACATTGAGGGAGAGGTTGTTGTCTTGACACCAGGTCACGAGGTTCTCAATCTCCTTCCTGTACTCTGTCTAGTCATTATTCGATATCCGGCCCACTACACTAGTGTCATCTGTGAACATGTAGATTGGGTTGGGTTGGTATTTGGCTGCACAGTCATGAGTGTATAAGGAGTGTATAGGGGGCTGAGAACGCATCCTTGCAGGTCACCAGTGTTGAGGGTTATTGTAGAAGGTGAATCTCACTCACTGACTGTGGTCTGTTGGTCAGGAAGTTGAGGATCCTGTTGCAGAGTTGATTGAAACTGCAAGGATAAAAAGACCCTGATGAGAGTTATATACAGGCCTCCAAACAGTAGCGAGGATGTAGGGAATAAACGATATCAAGAGATACAATCGGCATGTAAGATAGGCAATGTTACAATGGTCATGGGCGATTTCAATATGCAGGTAGACTGAGCAAATCAAGTTTGTACTGGATCCCAAGAGAGGGAATTTGTAGAGCTTACAATATGACTTCTTACAGCAGCTTGTAGATGAGCCTACTGGAGAAAAGGCAATTCTGGATTTGGTATTGATTTGGATTTGGTTTGGGAGCTTAAGGTAAAGCAACCCCAGGGAGGTAGTGACAATAATTTGGTTAGAGGAAGGAGATCAAATTGGATGTGTCAGCCATGATTGGATGGGGAGGTAGGCTCGATAGGGCGAATGGCCCAATTCTGCTTTTAAAAATAAAGTGAAATGCAGACTTCAGATGCTGACTTTGGATATGAGCTTGGTTGGGATAATGGCGTTGAAAGCAGAGCTATGGTTGATGAATAGGAGTCTGATATGGGTGTCCTTCTTATCCAAGTGTTCCGGGGTTGAGTGCAGGACCATGGAGATGGTGTCAGCCATCTGTCGTGGCGGTAGGTGAACTGCAGTGAATCAAGGCTGCTCGGTAGACTGGAGTTAATGTGTGCCATAACCAGACCACCTCAGACCAGCTCAGGCACCCACTGAGGTACCAAGCAATCACAAATGCAATCCTCAGCTTGGCTTGGAAAGATCCTGCCTCTTAGGTTTTTCCATTTCTGAAGGTTCGAAAACATTAAACATTTGGTAACGTCCGTTACATTCTGTTGTAGTGAAAAAAATACTCTGATATACACACAGCACCAAAAATGTTATCATTGATTGTTTAAACTTCAATAGAAATGTTCCTTTTATTAAGTGTTTCAGAAACTGATATCATTAACAAAAATTCCTACAAGGCATACTTAATGCTGTGCGGTGGAACTGCAGACTCCGTTTGTAAATAAGAGTGAGTATTTAATTTGATTAATTGATATGATCATTTGGCTTGCAAAGGCTTTTGTTTCTGCACCCTCTAGTGATTCAGTCTTTGTCATCAGCAATGAGCTGCAGAGGAAAGATAAAGCAATGTGTTCCAGGAAGAAGAATAAATATGACAAAATGTGGCTTGAATCATTTTCCAACTCCTCCTCCCTTTTCATTTGCAAAGATTATGCTGCTCTGCTGTTAAGCAAGCTCCCGCTTTCAGTGCGGAAACATATCTAATGCATCTTTAGTTCATCCCTGTAATCATGAATATTTATAACCCAAGGTAATAAAACACTATTTTCCTGTTCTACGTCTAGATTTCCTCTGCCTATCTAAATCTTTCATCGTAGTTTGCCCATTCGTGGAAGTGATTCGATGAAACTGTCCAAACTATTTTGTCCTCTACTAAGGCATACACTGACTGAAGAAGGGTCTGGACCCGAAACATCACCCATTCCTTTTCTCCAGAGATGCTGTCTGACCCGCTGAGTTACTCCAATGTTTTGTGTCAAAAAGGTGGTGCAGTGGTGCAACTGGTAGAGCTGCTGCCTCTCAGCACCAGAGAACTGCATTCAATCCTGAACTCGGGTGCTGTCAGTGTGGAGTTTGTACGTTCCCCCTGTGACCTCATGGGTTTCCTCCAAGTGCTCCTGTTGCCTTCCATATTCTAAAGACAGGCAGCTTTGTAGGTTAATTGGCCGCTTATAAATTGTCCCTAGTGCGTGCAGGGAATGGATGAGAAAGTGGGATAACACACAGAACTAGTGTGAATGGTCGGCTTGGACTTGATGGGCCAAAGGGCCTGTTTGCGTGCTGAATTTTTTTTTGTTTTTTTTTGGGGGTAAATATTTTTTATTGGAGATAAGTACATAACATATTAACATCATTACCAGTCTTGCATTTTTAAATTGATAATATTGTCAATTATTATTACATTGTCTCCAATACCTTTTGCCTTTTTTTGTTTTTTTAAACTAGATAGAACTAAAAAGATAGATGAAGTAAAGAAAGAAAAGAGAGAGAAGAAAAGAGAGAGAAAGGAAAAAAAAAAAAAAAAAAACAGAAAAGAAAAAGATAGTTAAAGAAGAATGGAAAAATTTATTAAGATAAAAAACTTCGTTCGAGATATATTCGTACATTTCAGAGTATAACATTTCATCCATTCTTTAGCCCGAGTGCTAGTCAGGTTCTTGTGCTGAACCATTCTGACCCTTTAAATAATCAATAAAGGGAGACCATGTTCCAACGAATAATTCCTGTTTGTCCAACAGGGAAAATCTGATTCTTTCCACGTTTAAGGTCTCCGTCATTTCTATAATCCACATTTTGATTGTGGGGGTTATAGGGCCTTTCCAAAATTTTAGAATTAATTTTTTTCCCGTTATTATACTATAATCAATAACGTTTCTTTGTGTTGTTGTAAATGTTTGATTTAATTCTAATGTTCCGAGTATTATTAATTTTGGATCCGGGTCCAATTGTGTGCTGGTCACTTTAGATATTATACTGAAAATATTTACCCAGAATTTTTTAATTTTTATACAGTTTGCAAACATATGAGATAAGTTAGCTTCTAAATGTTGACATTTATCACATATAGGTGAGATATGTTGAAAGATTTTATGTAGTTTTGTTTTTGAATAATGTAACCTATGTATTACTTTAAATTGTATTAAAGAATGTCTGGCATTTAATGAACATTAATGTATGTGTTGTAAACTTTCTTCCCAAGTATCTTTCATTATTATTTCATTAAATTCTTTTTCCCATGTTTGTCTGTATAAGTCCGTCGATGGAATGTCACTGTCTAATAAAATATTATATATATAAGATATTAATTTTTCTGTATTAGGATGTTTATTCCAACATTCATCAAGAATTTCTGAATTTCTAATTTGAAAATTTTGAGTATTCGATTTTACATAATCTCTGAGTTGAAGATATCTGAAAAAATCATTTCCTCGAAGTCCATAAGTCTGTTGCAACTCCTGAAATGTAAGAAAAGTGCCTTCCTTGTAAAGTTGTCCCATATTTTTAATTCCATAATTCTTCCATTGTGTAAAACCCCTGTCCAACCATGAGGGCTTAAACAAAGGGTTATTCACAATTGGAAGAAAAAGTGATAAATTATCTAATTTTAATGTCTTTTTTAATTGATTCCAAATTCGTATAGCACTAAATATTATAGGGTTTTCCATATAAATGTTTTTGTTTAATTTAGACGTAGCAAATAATATCGAGCCGATATCAAAAGGTAAACAATCTTCCTTTTGCTGAATTTTTAAACTAAAAACAGTATGTGGGAGTGGGAGCAGATGTGGGGGAGAGTCTAAGCTCACTGACTCGGTCAGCAGGTACACCTGCTCAATGCTCCCAGCTCTGTTCAATTTGCCCCATCCCCTCAAATTGTGGTTTGGGGTGAGGTGAAGGAACATGGAAATGCCCCCTGATTACCTGATGAAAGATGCCAGCAGCCCCACTGTAGGCAGCAACTCACATTCTCACTGTCACTTTGTAGCTTTCCTCCAAAGCCGCTGTGGCAAACACCTCCCGGCGGGCAGTGGAGTAGCCCAGGTCGGAGCCCCCGCGGGTCGGAGTCCAAGGCCGAGGTCGGAGCCCGCACCCCGGGCGTAGACGGAGCCCGCGGCAGGAGCATGGGTCGGCGCCACGGAGGCGGCTGGAGAGGACCCGACAGCGTAAGTGGAGGTTGGTCTGGCCGTCGATGGGGGCACCGACCGAGTACGGACCACGTGGAGTGAGGACGTCGCTGCCGTGGGAAGGAACACAGTACCCGGCGTGGGGAGACCTCCGTGAGGGAGGAGGGAAATCAACGGGGACCCAGCGTGGGGCTGCCGTGAGGGGGGGAGGGGGTGCCGTGGGGGCAGGAGAGCACAAAGGGGGACCTGGCACGGAGGTACTTTGTAAGTTCGTCATTGCCCGACTATGTGGCGACTATTTGCATACCTTGTGCTAGCAAAGAATATCACTGTGCCTTGTCACATGTAACTATAAACTATTAATTCATTCGAATCCATACTCATCCATCCCACTGGTCTCTCAAAGGCTCATTCAGTTGTGCAGGCCTTCGTAACCCAGGGAGGACCTGTAAGGAAAACTAAAGCTCCATTAGTCATTCTTTACTCCTTGGTCTTAACTTTAAACGTGATGTACTTTCTTTTGTTTTAGAAGTTCTTTCCAAACCGCCAACTCGCCTTCTGCCACTTTATTCAAGAAATTCCATAACTCCATATGGAACAGCATTCCATAAAATTCCATAATTCCATATTCCTGTGTTTTACATGGTTACCTAGGCCCAGTTTTTAAAATCACACTAATTAGTGACCTTCCATCCGGTAACCAAATAGAAATCTTGATATTTATTTCCACAGAGAAGACACTAGTTCTTGGCCAAATTCCGTAATGTTTACTAAATGCTTGTAGTATCATATTTGGGCACAATTTCAGGAGAACTGCTAACATGATGGATATTCATTCAAGAATAATAAAGGTAACAATAGTAAATCCTGACTCGGGTATTGATATATGGAGGCTTAGACCATTAAGGCCACTCAGAGGTGATAATAATTGACATGTTTTTCTGTGACTAAAAGACTATTTCCAGTGAGAATTCAATGGGAGTTCTATTCAGGTCCTTTCCTTTTTGTTATATGGGTTAAATGATTTGGACATAAATTTAGGGGCATGGTAAAGAGCTTGCAGATTGATACAAAAATTGATGTGTTTGACAGGTCCACTTGAAAAGAAAACGGTAAAATGGAATTTAACTCTGAGAAGTGTTAAGTAATGTACTTGGAGAGGTGATGTCAGATAAGGGAATATGAAACAAATGCCTGGATATTGACCGGATTGGAAGAACAAAAGAAGCTCAGAGTGTTTCTCTGTAGATCCACAAAGGTAGCAAGTCTAATAAATAGGGTGATTAAAAGGGCATGCAGGGTGCTTTCAAGTCAGCTAGGACAAAGAATACAAGTGCAGGGAGGTTATGCTAGAGCTGTAAACAATGGTAATTAAACCAACGAGAACTAACTAAATCCAGCCTGCTCACACATTGCAGGAACGATGTACGTTGGGGGGCGGCACGGTGGCGCAGCGGTAGAGTTGCTGCCTTACAGCGCCAGAGACCCTGGTTCGATCCCGACTACGTGTGCTGTCTGTACAGAGTTTGTACGTTCTCCCTGTGACCTGCGTGGATTTTCTCCGAGATCTCCGGGTTTCCTCCCACACTCCAAAGCCGTACAGGTTTTACAGGTTAATTGGCTTGGAGTAAATGTAAAATTGTCCCTAGTTTGTTTCGGATAGTGTGAGTATGAGGGGATCGCTGGTCGGTGTGGACTCGTTGGGCGGAAGGGTCTGTTTCCTGTTCCGTGCTGTATCTCTAAACTAAACTAGATACAGAGGAGATTTATACGGACGTTGGCAAACTTGGAAAATGGTAACTGGAAGTAAAAAACTGTAAACTAAAACCCCTGTCCCACAGTACGAGTTCATTCCAAGAGTTCTCTCGAGTTTGCCCTGATTCCTACTCGGAGATTTACTGTAATGGCCACTCGTCGGTACTCGGGGCTCTCGTGGTTACCTGCCGTTAGCGAGTCTTCCCGAGTACCTACCGTTAGCGCTAAGAAACGTCCCCGAGCTCCGACGTACCCGCTACGTTCATTCTCCATGCTTACCACGAGTTTGATTTTTTTAAACTCGGGAGAGCTCTTGGAATGAACTCGCACCGTGGGACAGGGCTATTAGTGTACAGCTAATTTATTATTTCAATAAAAAGCAGGACAAGAGGAGACATAATCGTGAGATAGCAAATTGTGGGACTCGGGTAGAATAAGTAAATAGGGAGGGAAGAGTGACAATAAAACCAAGAGGCATAGATTTGTAATAATTGGCAGAAAGATGAGAGATGAGGGAAACCTTTTCATCTGGAGGTTGGTAAGAATCTGGTATTCATTGCAAGAAAGCAGTCCAAACGAGAAGTCTTTATCAGATTGAACAAATACTTGGATGTAACAGTGGAAGAGAGTTGCGAGAGGAGGCAGTTTGACTGTCAGGGGAAGAGGTGGGAATTGGCCAGTATATAACCACTCAAATCTGTATTCTAATTTTGTTTATACATCTTTTCTGAGGCATTTTCGAGCGATAGAGACATACACGGGGTTGGTGATAAATGAGGACTAGGCAGAGGAGAGTGTTAGTAGAGGGAAATTGGCTGGTTCTGTGGTCGAGGAAGAATTTTTTTTTATAGTATTTTAATGACCACACAGCAAAGCTGGTGGAATTTTTGGGTTGTCAGCAGCGATACAATAATAAAGAACACACAACCACAATAAAAAAAAATGTAACACAAACATCCACCACAGCATTCAACACTGTGGTGGAAGGCACAAAAATTTGGCCAATCCTCCTCCATTTCCCCTCCGTGGACAGGACCAGAGTCCAGAGTCAGTCCAGGATCGGCTCTTCCTCACCGGAGACCGCGGCTTTAAGTTGTTGTAGGCCGCAGGCCGGCTGTCGAGATTTAAAGTCTCCGCCGCAGCCAGAAGCACCGTAGACTGCAGGGCCGGCGGTCGAAGCTCCCCTGCAGGGGTGTTGGTAAGTCCATGCCAGCCCCGCGGTAGAAGTTGGCCGCGGGCCGGCAGTGATGGCTTCTTCTTCCCCCGGGTCCCCCACGAGGGATCCCGGGCTGTAGACGCCGCACCAGCTGGAGCTCTGCAGACCGCGACTTCAGGCTGCGACTTCAGGCTGCCGGCTGCCCCGGGCCAGCGAAACGGAGCGCTCCAGCGAGCCCCAGCGAGGGCTCACCCGCTCCATGCCGAGAGTCCACGCTGCGCCCGCCGCTGAAGCCCCGGGCACGTCTCCGGGAAAGGCCGCGCCGATCCTTGATGTTAGGCCACGGGGGAGGCGACCTGGAAAAAGTCGCCTCTCCATGGAGGAGGCAACCGAATCGATTTCCCCCTTACCACCCCACACCACCCCCCACACAAGACACACAAAGAAACACACCATACATACTTTAAAACATACTAAAAAATAAGAAAAAGTTGAAAAAACTGACGCACTGCTGACATGGCCGCTGCCCAGAGCAGCGCCCCCTACCCGAAATGGAGGGCTTTAAAGCCTTCCTGGCGAGGGATGGAGGTGTAGAGTGACCGAACGTCCATAAATGATTCCCTTTCTCCTGACTCTCAGTCTGAAGAAGGGTTACAACCTGAAACATCACCTATTCCTTCTCTCTAGAGATGCTGTCTGACCCATCACTCCAGCTTTCTGTGTCTATCTTCATACAACACAGAACCAGATCGTTTAACCCAACTCATCCATACTGCCCATGCCGATCTTGTCAAAAAACCTCTGTAAGTCCAAAGACACTACATCTACAGGCCATTATTCTACTTCTCTGACAGAGAAAAAACACTGATACGTTTCTCAGAGATGATTTTCCTTCCATAAAGCCATTCTTGTTGTTTTCTATGTGCCCTGTTACCATTTCTCTATTAATAGATTCTAATGTTTCCCCTTGGAAAGGCAGGCTGTGCTTCCATTTTCCATTTTCTCTCTCCTTCCCTTCGTTGCATTTTCCACCTTCAAATCTGTGGGAACTGTTCTCGATTCCATTGGGATTTACAACCCACGCATCCTCTGTCCCCCATCTCCATCACTTTCAAAACCTTGGGTTCAAGGTGAAGGGAGAAATAGGTGTGAGTCCAGATAGGGCATCGGAAACGAAAGGAGAGGGGGAAGAATGGTGGGGGAGAGAGGCTAATATTCGTTAGCCTGCATTGAGAATTGATTTATGAACCAAAAACAGCATAGGAATAAATGGATTTTCAGATTGTCACACAATAACTAGTAGGGCATCTTAAGAACAGTGCTTACACCTCAGCTATTTGTGATCTACATCAATAGTTTAGATGAGATAGTTTAGATGAGATTACCAAGTTCTGGACTGCACCTCCACAGACTCCTCTGTCAAGCTTCTCAAGTTTGCAGATGACACAACCCTGATTGGACTGATCTAAGATGGGGAGGAATTTGCCTACAGACAGGAAGTGTCACAGCTGGCATCCTGGTGCCGTCGCAACAACCTAGAGCTCAATGCTCTTAAGACAGTGGAATTGATAGTAGACTTTAGGAGAGCTCCTCCCTCCCCTCACCCCACTCACGATCAACAACACCACAGTCACATCTGTGGAGTCTTTTAGGTTCCTGGGAACCATCATCTCCAAGGACCTTAAGTGGGGGGCTACCATCGACTCCACAGTCAAAAAGGCACAACAGAGGATGTACTTCCTGCGGCAGCTGAGGAAGCACAATCTGCCACAGGCAATGATGGTCCAATTCTATATGGCCATCATAGAGTCTGTTCTCACCTTCTCCATCATGGTCTGGTTTGGCTCAGCCACCAAGCACAACATCCGGAGGCTGCAGCGAATCGTCCGATCAGCTGAGAAGGTTATTGGCTGCAACCTTCCTTCCATTGATGAACTGTGCACTGCAAGGGCCAGGAAGCGAGCGGGTAAGATCATCTCTGGCCCCTCTCACCCTGGCCACAAACTCTTTGAATCACTTCCCTCTGGAAGGCGACTCCGGACTGTCAAAGCCGACACAGCCAGATATAAAAACAGCTTTTTTCCACGAGTAGTAGCTCTACTCAATAACCAAAAATCTGTAGCCTCCTTTTGCTCTGATATTTTATTTAATTCACATGTTTAATCAATATTGTTTTATTATTAATGTTTAATATTTGATGTGTCATTCCTAACTGTCACTGTATGTCATGTTGTCACTTGCGAGCGGAGCACCAAAGCAAATTCCTTGTATGTGAATACTTGGCCAATAAACTTATTCATTCATTCATTCATTTAATGATGAGATAAAACTTGGAGAAAAAGTAAGCTGCAAGGAGAATGCAAAGAGGCTGTTGGAGAATAGAGACAGATTATGTGTGTGGTCAAGATAGTAGCAGTTGAAAGATAATGTAAATAAATGGAAAATTATTCATGTTGGTAGGAAAAATAAAAAACAATATTTCTTAAGGTCAGAGACTACGAAATTATGACTTTCAGAAGAACATGGAAACCTTGCATTCAAATAGCAACAATTTATCAAGTAATTAGAAAAAGTGATTAAACGCAAGACCTTATAACATACACAATGGCGGGTCGGCACGGTGGCGCAGCGGTAGAGCTACTGCCTGACAGCACCAGAGACCCGACTATGGAAGCTGTCCGCACGGAGTTTGTACATTCTCCCTGTGACCTGCATGGGTTTTCTCCGGGTGCTCCCGTTTCTTCCCACATTCCAAAGAGGTGCAGGTGTGGAGGTTAATTGACTTCTGCAAATGTCCCTAAATGTAGTATAAAATGAGTGTACAGGTGATCGCTGGTCGGCGTGGACTTGGTGGGCCGATGGACCTATTTCCACATCTCTAAACTAAACTAACCAATAGTGCAAAATCACAGTAGTGAAATGTTGTAAAAGATTCCAAGGGAAAGTTACTTTCAGTCTCCAAATGTTTTTTAATGAAAACACTTCATGGAATTTCACAACTTCACGCCTCGGGTCTCTGAACATTATAGGCCTGTCTCACGAGTCTGCGGTCTATGGCGGCGAAACGGGAAGAATCTGCCGCCATAGACCGCGCACTCGTGAGAAAGTACAATTCCCGGGCCGTGCGGCGGTGTTCCCAACACCGCGCGGTGCTAAAATAAAATCGACAATGTCCAAAACTAAATACTCACCGCACAACCTCCACCAGTGATGCACGAGTGCGGCACGGCCGCTCGCACGGGCCGCCGCCAGTATGGCTCGAGCGCCGTGCGTCAAACCTCCACTGCCACAGCCTCCGCCAGTGAGGCACGTGCCGCCGCCAGTGAGGCACGGCCGCTCGCACGGGCCGCCGCCAGTATGGCTCGAGCGCCGTGCGTCAAACCTCCACTGCCACAGCCGCCGCTGGTGAGTCACGTGCGGCGGGCCGACGTCATCGCAGTCGGCCCGCCCTTTTATTTACTTACCGCAAGCACGTGGGACCCGCCGTGTTTGAATTAACTCGGCCCCCGCGCAGCATCCGTGCGGCGCTCCGGTGGATAGGCTCGACGCTCTCGCCGTTGCCGCGCGGTCCTCGCTACCGGCGACGCCGCGCTTCACCGCCGATGACCGCAAACAGGTAAGACAGAGCCTTTAGGCATCATATTCACATCCACGCATCCACATCACTGCTGAACTGTTTTGGACGTGGCGTGTGAAAAGTAGCAAATTGAGAGAGAAGAGATAGATGGAAAAATAATCCAGATTGATACAATAATACAATTTATTTGTTGTCATTTGAACCTCATTGAGGTTCAAACGAAATTTGGTTTCTGCTGTCATACAAACAAGTAGAAGAACCAAGACACAACACAATTTACACAAACATCCATCACAGCGAATCTCCTCCACACTGTGATGGAAGGCAAAGTCTTGTCTCTCCCCTGCACTCCCCATTCTCCTCCCGATGTCAGAGTCAAAGCCCCCGGCGGGCGATGGTAAATAAGTCCCGCGGCCATTAAAGCCACGCCGGGCGATGCAAGGCCACGCTCCGGGTCTTGATGTTGGAGCCCCCGGCGGGCACTAGCAAGTCCAGCGGCCATTTAAAGCTGCGCCGGGCGATGTTAGACCCCGCTCCAGGTCATCCTCAACCCCGCAACTCGGGCGGGAGAAGTCGCCGTTGCGGAAGCTCCGAAAAGCGGTCTCCCACCAGGGACCCGCGAGCTCCCGATGTTACCGTCCACTGGGCCGGCGGCTGGAGCCTCCGAATCTCCGGGGCCAGGTCACAGCCGCGCGCCACCACAGCTCCTCCCGTTCCGAACTCGGCCAGCTCCACGATGGTGAGTAGTCCGCAGGCTCCGCGACGAGCCCCAGGTCGTTCCGGTTGGAGGCCGCTACATGGAGCTAGGCCCCAACGACAACGGAGACCCGACAGAGAAAAGGTCGAGTCCCCCGTACAGGGAAAAGATTTTAAAAGTTTCCCCACCCCCCGCCCCCCACACACATACCCAGTTAAAGAAAAACACACTATAACTACACTCAAACGAGACAAAAAATAAAAAAAGACAGACGGACTGCAGAGGCCGCTGCGACGTGAATCGAGCCACCCACCCAGATTCACATATTCAGACTTTTCAGCCAATTTCTAAAGTACTTTATTATTGGAATGATATGATGTCCCGAAGGGAACAGGTTCAAGGATCTGACGAGTCTGCTTAGTTACAAATCAGATTTATTGGCAAGAGAGAGAACAAAAACAATACTTGTCTCGGTTTGCGCTGGGCCCGTTTTACAGCAGCACATCTCTCCCTCTGCCTCCATCCGCGGTGCTGATCGCGACTCAGCCCGTCAGTGAACCCCTCCCATAAAAGAACTAACATGGCTTCATACAGGCAGAAGTCATCCATTGAAATAATTGCCTGACCTGCTGGGTTACTACAACACTTTTTCATTTGGCTCAAGATTCTAGCTTCTGCATTTCCTTGTGTCTCCTAAACAATGAGCGGATTAATTTAACATCGGGTGAAATTCGATTAGATTGAACACAGACCTTCCTGATTAATGCAATCATTCGAAGGATCAGAGTTTGACTGAAAGATAACGGGATAGGAATATAAACATAACTAATATTTCTAGTAAGAATGACAGCGCAGAAAGAGAGAGTTACTGCATGTCTGGTTCCTGTGGGATGTGAAGTTTTAAATAGCTGATATTAACACTGACAACCATATCTTTAGACTTTATAGATACATTGTGAAAACAGGCCATTCAGCCCACCGAGTCCACGCCGACCAAAAATCACCCCGTACACTGGCACTGGCATGTAGAAGGAAACCAGAGCACCCAGAGAAAACACATGGTCAGGATTGAACCTGGGTCTCTAGCGCTGTAAGGTTGCAACTCGACCACTGAGCCACTGGGTTACCCCTCATATTTCTTATTTCTTCCATAAGAAATGTTTCTAATTGTCATTAACAAAAGCTCAAGATCTCAGAATTTAAGGTAGTACTGGAAGTAACCTGAGATGGAACCAGTGCTTCAGAGGATAATGACTACTTTAAATGATAGGGGGTAGATAACACAAGAGCATCTGTTGGCGCCTCTATTTCCTCAGAAGATTGAGAAGGTTTGGCATGTCGACAAATACTCTCTTGCACCTCTCCAGGTGTACAGTGGAGAGCATATTGGCTGGTTACATCATGGCCAGGTTCAACAACTCCAACGCCCAGGATTGAAGAAGACTGCAACAAGTGGCAAACACTGCCCGGTCCATCACGGGTTCTGACCTCCCCACCATCGAAGGGATCTACAGGAGTCGCTGCCTCAAAAAGGCAGCCAGCATCATCAGAGACACACACCACCCTGGCCACACATTCATTTCACCCCTTCCATCGGGAAGAAGGTACAGGAGCCTGAAAACTGTAATGTTGAGGTATAGGAGTAGCTTCTTCCCAACAATCAACAGGCTATTACTCTCCACCCAAGCTCTGCACTGCATAGACTTGGGGATATTGTTTTTGTCTTTGCCGTATTATTAACACATATATATGTGGTCTAACATAGCCCGGCGCGGCTTTAAATGGCCGCGGGACTTGCTAGCGCTACCGGGGGCTCCAACATCAAGACCCGGAGGGCGGCCTTGCATTGCCCGGCGCGGCTTTAATGGCCGCGGGACTTATTTTCCATCGCCCGCCGGGGGCTCTGACTCTGACATCGGGAGGAGAACGTGGAGTGCAGGGGAGAGATAAGACTTTGCCTTCCATCACAGCGAGGAGGAGATTCGCTGTGATGGATGTTTGTGTAAATTGTGTTGTGTCTTGGTTCTTTTTACTTGTTTGTATGACTGCAGAAACCAAATTTCGTTTGAACCTCATTTGAGGTTCAAATGACAATAAATGGTATTGTATTGTATTGTATTGTATATATATGTGTTAATTCCTAGTCCTTTGCTCCATAGATGCTGCCTCACCCGCTGAGTTTCTCCAGCATTTTTGTCTACCTTATACATCTATATATATATACTAGACCAAGTGCAGACCCGTTGGGTCTGTTCCCCCAACGTGCGGTTGCGGGGAGGGGGGGGCAGCATGCGGCGCCAGGGGGGGAGGTTCAAATGACAATAAATGGTATTGTATTGTATTGTATAGTATATATATGTGTTAATTCCTAGTCCTTTGCTCCATAGATGCTGCCTCACCTGCTGAGTTTCTCCAGCATTTTTGTCTACCTTATACATCTATATATATATACTAGACCAAGTGCAGACCCGTTGGGTCTGTTCCCCCAACGTGCGGTTGCGGGGAGGGGGGGGCAGCATGCGGCGCCAGGGGGGGAGTAGGGGGGGGAGAAGGGGGGGGGAGAAGGGGGGGGGAGAAGGGGGGGAGAAGGGGGGGGGAGAAGGGGGGGAGAAGGGGGGACTGAACTCACTGTGGAATGAATCCATTAACGGAGCCACTCTGCTGCTGGATTCTGTTGACCCTGCCTTCCCTCGGGAAGCCTCCTCGTCCCCATCAGATGCCGAGTTCCCAGAGCCCTAGTTAAACGCGGGGGCCGCTCATGGTTAAGTCTGTGAAAGCGGCCCCATCAGAGACTGTGAGCAGCAGCAGAGTTCACTATAGGAAGGACCATTGTGCCTATTGTAGCGGTTCTGGCAACAGCCGGCATTCTGCTCTGTCTGGGGGGAGAGGGCGAGCGGGGGTGAAGTGGGGGTGTAGGGGGGGAGAGGAGGAGGAGAGGAAGGAGAGGATGGGGAGAGAGGTGAAGTGGGGGGGGAGGGGGTTGGAGTGAGCGGGCAGGCAGGCGGGCTGGAGGCCAGCAGCAGGAGGCGTGGCGCGAGCGTACTTGGAGGCATACTGGAGGCAGGTGGGCCTGGATTGGTCAGCATGTGGGCATTGTGGCGTCAGCAGCTGGTAATAGCCGTTTAGATCTTAAAAATTGTGTTTGAGTTTTGTGATCAATTTTACTCAAAATCTGGGGAAATAATTGACCAAGGAGTGGGTGTGCGAATGTAAAAGTAAAATCGCTAGCGAAATGGTAAAAATCTCGGAGTTTTTGCGTCTGGTTTACGCGGAGTAACGGATCAAAGGCAAAATGCCGTACACCCACCCACACACCGAGTTTTAAAAGTATATAGATATACACGCACCCATACACTTCTTTTTGTCATTTATTATCGTATTTACAGAGTACAATAGACAATCAGTGCAGTTGTAGGCCATTCGGCCCTTTGAGCCAGTACTATATTTACATATCTGTTGTGCTGCTGCAAGAAAGAGTGTCATTGTTCCTTTTGGGGACATAGGACAATAAAACACTCTTGATTCTTGAGGATGAGACTGTGACCGCGTGGGTCCAAACCAGATTGTGGAATGTTGGAAATATGTTCCTCTTTCAAATGATTTTGATAGTAATGGTTCAGTTGGCAACCATCTGAATCAGTCGGCTATGGTATTAAGTCTCATTCCAGGGGCTGGAGTGCAAACAAAAACGTTTATGCACTTTTGCCATCTGTTAGATGAAATGTCTAAGGAGGGACACATCTACTGTCATATGTGGATGTAAAAGATTCCAGCACAACCTTTCAAAAAAATTAAAAAAGTTATTCCTGTTGTTCAACAAACAATATTTCTTAACAAAAGCAGATTACCAGGTCATTAGCACATTCTGTTTCGGGGAAAAAGGACACAAAATGCTGGAGTAGCTCAGCATGTCAGGCAGTATCCCTGGAGAACGTGGATAGGTGACATTTTAGGTTAAGACCCTTCTCCAGACTGATGAAAGCTAGAAAAGGGAAGAGAGACGACCTGCGTGGTAAATGATCTAAGTTTGTAGAATCACTAGATCAAGAAGTCATACGAGTTCAATCAAATATAGGCTTCAGGAAGTACCATGTCCAAGCACGTCAGTGACTGATGCAATTAGAATGTGTAAAGTGGGGAATGGTCATTCAAAGAGGTGGTCAGCTAAGGTCAGTGTGAGTGGAGGCATCTGACAAAGTCCTCGAGGCAGGGGCAGAGTCTGAGCTCATTTGGAAAGAACAGTGGGCAGGCTCAAAGACATTGGCACAACATGGCAGCTAATCCATGAGATCCATTTCAAAGGAACATTGTCCGGAAGATAGACAAAAATGTTGGAGAAACTCAGCGTGTGAGGCAGCATCTATGGAGCGAAGGAATAGGTGACGTTTCGGTTCGAGACCCTTCTTCAGACTGATGTGGGGTTGGGGGGGCGGGAAGTTGAAAGGAAGAGGTGGATACAGTAGCCTGGGAGAGCTGGGAAGGGGAGGGGAAGGAGGGAGAAAGCAAGGACTACCTGAAATTGGAGGTCAATGTCAATGAAGGGGGCGCTGTCCTGTGTGCGGCTGCCCAGCCAGCAGCTGTCTGTCCTTTCATTTTTATTTTTATTTTAGTTAGTTAAGTGGTTTGTTTTGGAGGTCTAGACTTTTTTGTGTGGGGGGGAAGGGGGAAACTACCTTTCAGGGTCCCTACCTGGCCGGAGAGGCAGCTTTTCCCCGGGCTGCAGCTTCGACCCGTCCTCGCGGCCTACCAGCGGGCATGGAGCGGCGTTTCCTGTTGGGGACCGCCCAGAACCTCGGCTTCGGCGGCGGCACAGCGCTGGAGCGCTATCGCGGAGCGGGCGATGCCTTGCCCGGGTCGCCGCGCTGGAGCTCCGGTGAGCTGAGGATCGCTGGAGAAAACATCGCGGAGCTGCGGGACTGTGGAGCGACCAGCTGCGGGCGGCGGCGCTGAACTTTACATCGGGAGCCTGGGATCGCTAGATGAGATCGCCAGTTGTGGAGCTCCAACCGGCGCGGCCTTGTTGGCTTCGGAAGCCGCGGCCCCCAGTGCTGAGGCGGCCGTTCCAGGGTTCCCAGGCCGCTGGGAGGACTCTCCCGACGCCGGAGCAATATCACCTGGCGAGAACGGCCTGGAACATCGGGCCTCCGTAGAGGCAACTGTGGAGGCCTCAATGGGCCCGACTATGGGTGAACTGGGGTTGGGGACTGGACTTTGTGCCTTCCCTCATGGTGGGAGCCATTGTGGGGGGATGTTCTTTGTGTTAAGACTATCTTGGTGTTATGTTTGTATTCTCTTCTTTTGTGTGCTGCATAATGGCAAGAAGCATTTCACTTCACTACACCTGGGTGTATGTGAATGTGACTAATAAAAATACTTACTTACTTACTTATACTGCTGGGGTGTAAACTACCCAAGCGAAATATGAGGTGCTTCTCCTCCAATTTACGGTGGGACTCACTCTGGCCACGGAGGAGGCCCAGGACAGAAAGGTCGGATTCGGAATTGGATGGGGAGTTGAAGTGCTGAGCCACCGGGAGATCAGGTTTGTTAATGCGAACTGTGCGGAGGTCTTGGGCGAAGCGATCGCCAAGCCTACGCTAGAAGATAACAGATGTTACACTGACAGATAAGGCAAGGGTCAACCCCTCTGACTAGGTCAAAATATTATGGCCTGAAACAATTTTTGTGCAACTGATATCCAAACGTGTAGTGTTCACACACTTTAATATCTGTATATCTGCTCAGTAGCATCTATGCACAAGTGGGACAGAATAAAAATCTAGAAATACAATGCGATACGATATTGATCTGCCAACAGTGATAAAACAGAAAAAAACATAAAGAAACATGAAGTGACGAGTGGAAAGGTAGTCGTAGATAGTCTTCAACATAGTCGAAAGGAAGTCGAAGGGGATCGAAGGAGGTCGTCTTCACTCTCCACTATTCGGTGTCCAATTTTCCCGAAGCTAGTCGAGGCTGGTCTTCAACATAGTTGAAGGAGGTCGAAGGAGGTCTTCTACATGACACTTTTTCAAACTCTCCTAAACTCTTCTAAACTTGCCAATTAGGTTGCCGCAGTGGGACAGGCCCTTTAGGCTATTTTTAGGCGACTACAGGAAACTAGGCTGTCGCCACATGGTCGCCAGGATGTTGCCTGTATGGTCGTGAGTCGTCTCCTCAGTCGCCCAAAGAGTCGTAACGTCTTTCTGGTCGCCGCTGGATTTTCACCATGTTGAAAAAATTTCGGCGACAGTGGGTTTGATGCCAATGAGCATAGCTTGACTTCTCCTGACGTAAGTGCTGTCGTAGTTGTCGCCAGGTTAACGTAGGTTGTCGCCGGTGCGGACTTCGATTTTGTTGTTGTTAAAGTAATGATTCTATTTCAAATTTTATGTCAATGGGGGGTCCAGTCGCCGGTTATTACGACTATTACAGTTGCCGGCAGTCGCCTAAAAATAGCCTAATTGGGACAGGCCCTTTACAGCGCCAGAGACCCGGGTTCATCCTGACAAGCTGTGAAAATGACAGATCAAAGCAGATGATGATAAGGAATTGTAGAATGGTTCATTGTTAGCTGAGGGGAAGGTGACAAGGAGCCACACCATCAGTAACATTAATTAGAAGGACAGTGAAACTAGTCGGGGAACTAGGGTGGGGGTGGGATGGAGAGAGAGGGAAAGCAAGGGTTACTAGAAGTTAGAGAAACCAAAACTCACACCACTGGGCTGTAAGCTGCCCAAGCAAAATATGAGGTGCTGTTCCTCCAATTTACGCTGGGCCTCATTCTGACAGTGGAGGAGGCCCAGGACAGAAAGGTCAGTGTGGGAATGGAAGGGTTAGTTAAAGTGTTGAACAACTGGGAGATTGCGTAGGCCTAGGCTGACCGACAAAGGTGTTCTGCAAAACGATCGCTGAGCCTGCGATTAGTCACGCCGATATATGATGCATTTATTGATGAGGCCGCTGGGAGAAGTCGATGCTGGTCTCTAACTAAAACTACAATATTTATCATATTTTGACCAAAATCCTATTGAGATTCAGTTTAATTTATTGCCACATACAGCAAGGTGCAAATAAATCCCCTGTTCACGTGGAACTCACAGATTAAACACGCACACAGAAGAGATAAATACAACATGCAAAACAGCAGAACGGTGCAAGATTGTTGTCCAATATCAAAGTAGAATAAAACAAATTAAAATACAATTGTTATTGGGTAAGTCCACATCTGACAAATGGGTGTCGTTTAAAGGCTAGTTGGTCAAAGCTCAGCATGTTCCAGTAAGGGGGAGGGATAAAGATGACAAAATAATGAGATCTAATCATGGAAATGCATGAATCATGATCATGAATCGCGTCTTGAATTTTATTCGCTTTTCTCGTGCTGAATTTTTGTTGCTTTTCGCGTGCTGAATTTTCGTCGCCTTTTGCGTGCTTAATTTTCGTCGCCTTTCGCATCCTGAAATTCGTCGCCTTTCGCATCATGAAATTTTGTTGCCTTTCACGTCCTGAATTTTTGTCGCTTTTCGTATGCTGATATTTCGTCGCTTTTCATGTCCTGAATTTTGGTCGCTTTTCACGTGCAGAGTTTTCGTCGCTTTTCGCGTCCTGAATTTTCGTCACTTTTCGTGTCCTGAATTTTCGTTACTTTTCGCCTACTGAATTTTCGTCGCTTTTCGTGTCCTTAATTTTCGTCACTTTTTGCGTCCTAAATTTACGGTGCTTTTCGCTTCCCGAATTTTCTTTGCTTTTCACGTCCTGAATTTTCGCCACTTTTCGAGTACTGAATTTTCCTCGCTTTTCGCGTCCCAAATTTTTGGTGCTTTTTTCCTCCTGGATTTTCGTCGTTATTGGCGTCCTGAATTTTCGTTCCTTTTCACCTGTTGAATTTTCGTCGCATTTCACGTCCTGAATTTTCGTCACTTTTCGCGTCCTGAAGTTTCATCACTTTTCGCGTCATGAATTTTTGGTGCTTTTCTCCACCTGAATTTTCGGCGCATATCGCGTCCTGAAGTTTCGTCGCTATTGGCGTCCTGAATTTTTGTTCCTTTGCTTTTTTTTTCACTTTAATCTTTATTGCCTTTATGCATACACAAATAAAACACAAATATAACAACGAAACATACACCAATGGAGTGAAAAGTACAACAGTGCAGCGGGGGGGAGGGTTCAGTTTACAATTAATGATGCCGTATACAGAACTATTTTCTTATTAAAACATTTTCCAATAACTTACATTACTGTCAATAATTACACCTAATCCATTTTTCCCATTTTCTGTTAAACTCGTCTTCTTTCACTCTTGGAGAATATGTCATTTTCTCCATCACAAATATTTCCTGTACTATGTCTAACCATTGTCTAAGTCTGGGTGTGTCCATTTCTTGTAATAGCCTTTCTGCCAGCTGTGAGTAGGATTTTAACCAAGTAATGATCTTCCGTCAGGACCACTGTATTTATATTACCCAGGTATAAAATGGAACACTTCTTGGAGACTATATATCCTAATACCTCCTTTAATACTGAATTCACTCTGTCCCGAAATGGTTCTATTTTTGGGCAACTCCTGAAGATATATGTGCATGATTTGCGTCTGTTTGGCCACATTGCCTCCAGCATGTTTGCCGCCTTAGAATTTGCTTGCTTTTTATGTTAGGCGTAATAAAGAAACGAATCAAATTTTTCCAATTAAATTCTCTCAATTTTTGTGAATTAGTGGATGTCTGTAGTGTTACACACATATGATGCCATTCTTCTTCTGAGATTGTGATGTTCAATTCCTTTTCCCACTTAAATTTGACATAAGATGTAGTTTGAGCTTGACATTCCATTAAACTATGGGAAAGTTTAGACATAATCCTTGATGATTTTTGATGATATGCAATAACTATCACTTCTACCACTGGATTCTTTTCTTCTAGTGCCTCCCTTTTTACTTTTTTATTGTAATAATCTCTCAGTTGGAGGTATCTAAACAAGTCTTGGTTCCGAAGTGCAAATCTATCCTTCAAATCTTGAAAACTTCTTAGGTCTCCATTTTCAGTAACAGTACAAAATGCAATCATTCCTTCGTTCATCCAGTCTTTAAATGTTGAGTCATACATCCCTGGTTTAAATTCACTATCCAAAGCTATCCATCTTAATATTTTTTGTCCTTTATTCAGTTTAAGTTGTCTGGTAAAGGTGAACCAGTTTTCTAAAGTAAATATCCTTATTGTCTAAAGTAAATATCGTAAGATGACATAGCCGAACAGTTGGATAGCAGTAACAGGATCAGTCTGAGTCAGCATGGATTTACGAAGGGGAAATCATGCTTGACAAATCGTCTGGAATTTTTTGAAGATGTAACTAGGCAAATGGACAAGGGAGAGCCAGTGTACCTGGACTTTCAGAAAGCATTTGATAAGGTCCCACGTAGGAGATTAGTGGGCAAAATTAGGGCACATGGTATTGGGGGTAGAGTGCTGACATGGATAGATAAGTGGTTGGCAGACAGGAAACAAAGAGTAGGGATTAACGGGTCCCTTTCAGAATGGCAGGCAGTGACTAGTGGGGTACCGCAAGGCTCGGTGCTGGGACCACAGCTATTTACAATATACATCAATGATTTGGATGAATGGATTCAAAGTAACATTAGCAAATTTGCAGATGACACAAAGCTGGGTGGCAGTGTGAACTATGAGGAGGATGCTATGAGAATGCAGGGTGACTTGGACAGGTTAGGGGAGTGGGAAGATGCATGGCAGATTAAGTTTAATGCGGATAAATGTGAGGTTATCCACTTTGGTAGCAAAAACAGAAAGGCAGATTACTATCTAAATGGCGTCAAGTTGGGAAAAGGGGAAGTACATTGGGATCTGGGGGTCTTTGTTCATCAGTCTATGAAAGTAAGCATGCAGGTACACCAGGCAGTGAAGAAAGCGAATGGCATGTTGGCCTTTATAACAAGAGGATTCGGATATAGGAGCTAAGAGGTCCTTCTGCAGTTGTACAGAGCCCTAGTGAGACCGCACCTGGAGTATTGTGTGCAGTTTTGGTCCCCTAATTTGAGGAAGGACATTCTTGCTATTGAGGGAGTGCAGCGCAGGTTTACAAGGTTAATTCCCAGGATGGCGGGACTGTCATATGCTGAGAGAATGGAGCAGCTGGGCTTGTACACTCTGGAGTTTAGAAGGATGAGATGGGATCTCATTGAAACATATAAGATTGTTAAGGGTCTGGACACGCTAGAGGCAGGAAACATGTTCCCGATGTTGGGGGAGTCCAGAACCAGGGGCCACAGTTTAAGTATAAGGAGTAAGCCATTTAGAACGGAAATGAGGAAACAATTTTTCTCACAGAGTGGCGAGTCTGTGGAATACTCTGCCTCAGTGGGCGGTGGAGACAGATTCTCTGGATGCTTTCAAGAGAGAGCTAGATAGCGGAGTCAGGGGATATGGGGAGAAGGCAGGAACGGGGTACTGATTGTGGATGATCAGCCATGATCATATTGAATGGCGGTGCTGGCTCGAAGGGCTGAATGGCCTACTCCTGTACCTATTGTCTATTATCTATTGTCTAAAATAATGGAAATAAATGTTCCACATGTCCACTATTTATATCATGTCGATATTAGATTATGTAGTGAAAACCATCTGAGCACTAAATGATAGACATTTGGTAGAAAAGTGCTAACCTACTGCATCTTTAATAAGGACTTGTAAAGTTGATACTGGTTTCTCCGCGCATTCAATAAACTTAACAGATAAAAGCATCGAGTTGTGCCCAATAACGCCCAATGGCATGGAGTAATAGTTTATTCAAAGGTAGACACAAAACGCTGGAGTAACTCAGCGGGACAGGCAGCATCTCTGGAGAGAAGGAATGGGTGATGTTTCGGGTCGAGACCCTTCTTCAGACTCCAGCATTTTGTGTCTACCTTCGATTTAAACCAGCATCTGCAGTTCTTTCCTACTAGTTTATTCAAGTTCAGTAGCGATGCATAGCCAGATATTGGATCCCACTTTGAGAGGGTGACGTTTCAGGTCGAGACCATTCTTCAGGCCCGAAACGTCACCCATTCCTTCTATCCAGAGATGCTGCCTGACCCGCTGAGTTACACCAGCATTTTGTGTCTATCTTTGGTGTTATCCAGGATCTGCAGTTCCTTCCTACACGGATTCCACTTTGCTGATTTTTCCAAGTGCAATGATATCAATTTGAATGATGAAGTGTAAAAATGGAGTCAATTTTAATGGGATTATTGCTGCAAAGAATATTGGACCTAGATGTTCCATTGTGATTAGTGCTCATGCTGATAATATTTTAACTTGTCTGTACTATCTTGTCTGGGCGGAGTTTGTATGTTCTCCCCATGACCTGCGTGGGTTTTCGTCGAGATCTTCGGTTTCCTCCCACACTCCAAAGACATACAGGTTTGTAGGTAAATTTCCTTGGTATGAATGTAAATTGTCCTAAGTGAGCAAAGGATACTATTAGTGTGCGGGGATCACTGGTCGGTGCGGACTTGGTGGGCCGAAGGGCCTGTTTCCGTGCTGTATCTCTAAACTAAACTAATCTAAATGCTGAGGTGCTTCATAAAACAAAATTTGTATTTCCACTCATATTTCATGTTCTTTTCAAGTATTGAATGTTTGGCCCCAGCTCTCAAAAATGGACCAGTGGTGCATTTAATTGAATTACTTGTCTTCATAGAGCTGGTCCCCATTAATGTACCATAAGCACACATATACAGGTTCAATCTTGCAGTTCAGTGTTGTTAATCAGTAAACTATTCATATTTCACCCAAGATTCCAGGTTAGGATAGTATCTGCTTTTACTATAAAGATTAAAAAATAAATCAATCAGCATTTTCATTAGAATCCAATTAATTGATTATAGGAGATGGTCTCAACATTAACTTTTTAGTTTTAGTATTAGAGAAACAGCGGAGAAACATGCCCTTTGGCCCACCATGTCCAAACATCGACCAGCGATCGCTGCACATTAACACTACCCTACACACAAGAGGGACAATTTACAATTATACATTTATACCAAGCCAATTAACCTACAAACCTGTACGTCTTTGAAGTGTGGGAGGAAACCGAAGATCTCGGAGAAAACCCATGCAGGTCACGGGGAGAACGTACAAATTCCGTACGGACAAGCACCCCTAGTCGGGATCAAACCCATGTCTCAGGTGCTGTAAAGGGGCTGTCCCACTGCAGGGACCTAATTTGCGAGTGTAGAACAGTTTAGGAGAGTATAAAAAAGTGTCATGGTCGTGTTGTATCGCCAAAGTAGAACACCTCCGACGACCTTCCTCGACTATGTAGAGAACCTCCTTCGACTATGTTGAAGACCTCCTTCGATCTCCTTCGAACTCCTTCGACTATGTTGAAGACTAACTTCAACTAGCTTCGGGAAAATTGGACACCGAATAGTGGAGATTGAAGACGACCACCTTCGACTACCTTCGACTATACTAACACTGTCTACGACTACCTTCGACTATCCTCTATTACCTTTGATTGCCTTTGATTACCTACGAATAACATGTCGACCTACTACGACCTACTTCGACTAAACCTACAAGTAAAAAAATGTTGATTTTTTTTCCATGGCGACCTTTTTTTCCTCGCGGACAATTTTCAGCATGCTAAAAAAAAACACCTCAACCAAACTGAAGCCTCGAGTACGCGGGACTACTCTCGAGCATGAAGGACTGTTACAAATACCTCCTAGGACCTCGTGTCGACCATGCTGCGAGTATGAGTCGAGGGCAAACTCTTCTAAAGTCGCGGATTAGGTCCCCGCAGTGGGACAGGCCCTTAAGGCAGCAGCTCTACCGCAGTTAAGTAGATATTTTCTTCGGTGGTGCAGGTTAAGTAGTGGCTAAAACATTTCCCACTTATCTAAAGTAATAAATGCAATCGTGCGAGCTGTACATGGCTGTTTACAGACGTGGTATAATTACCCTCCAGATCAATATACATCGCCTCGACCCAACAGACACTTGATGTGATCTTTTCTTAATGTTACTGAACACTTACATTATCTGCAGTCAGCTTATAATAAGTTTTATAACATCTAATAATTAACATTTGGACTGAAACTGGTTAAATGTCAACAAAAATTTGCAACATTTTTCCCTAAAAGATTTTTTTTGAAAAGTCGGGTTAAGTGATAATAAATGAATAAATGTAACTGTAAGAAACAGTATTTATTTTTGGCAAACAAATTGAAATGGAATAGAAATTATTGGAAATACTGCAGAGCGTTTGGTGCTCTAACGAGGAATTATACTTGTCTTAAAGAGTGAAATAAAACCTCTTGTTGAGGGGAATGCTCAGATTGCAGCAACTCTGTCAATAACTAGAAGAATGAGAGAATGTCATTGAAAATTCCAGTCCCAAATTTTGGTCTCCAGCCAAAGTCTCAGAATGAAGTGTCAGTCATCGTGGAATCAATTTGGAAAGGCTACAGAGAAGATTTAAAGGCCTGTCTCACGAGTCTGCGGTCTATGGCGGCGAAACGGGAGGAATCTGCCGCCATAGACCGCGCACTCGTGAGTAAGTACAATTCCCGGGCCGTGCGGCGGTGTTCCCAACACCACGCGGTGCTAAAATAAAATCGACAATGTCCAAAACTAAATACTCACCGCACAACCTCCACCAGTGATGCACGAGTGCGGCACGGCCGCTCGCACGGGCCGCCGCCAGTATGGCTCGAGCGCCGTGCGTCAAACCTCCACTGCCACAGCCTCCGCCAGTGACGCACGTGCCGCCGCCAGTGAGGCACGTGTGCTGCACGGCCGCAGGCACAGCCACCGCTACAGCGCCGCGATCAGGATGGCCGCCGCCACAGCCGCCGCTGGTGAGTCACGTGCGGCGGGCCAACGTCATCGCAGTCGGCCCGCCCTTTTTTTACTTACCGCAAGCACGTGGGACCCGCCGTGTTTGAATTAACTCGGCCCCCGCGCAGCATCCGTGCGGCGCTCCGGTGGATTGGCTCGACGCTCTCGCCGTTGCCGCGCGGTCCTCGCTACCGGCGCGCCGCGCTTCACTGCCGATGACCGCAAACAGGTAAGACAGAGCCTTAACGAGGATGTTGCCAGGACTAGAGGGTCTAAGCTACAGGGAGAGGTTGAGTAGGCTGGGACTCCATTCCTTGGAGCACAGGAGGATTAGGGGTGATATTATAGAGGTGTATAAAATCATGAGAGGAATAGATCGGGTAAATGCAGCGAGGAAACGGACCCTTCAGCCCAACTGGCCCACACTGGCCAACATATCCCAGCTACACTAGTCCCACCTGCCTGTGGTTGGTCCATATCCCTCCAAACCTGTCCTATCCATGACCCAGCCTCTACTACCTCCTCTGGCAGCTTGTTCCATACTCCCACCACCTTTTGTATGAAAAAGTTACCCCTCGGACATTAACACTATCCTACACAACCTAGGAATAATTTTACATTTATACCAAGCCAAGTAACCTACAAACCTGTACATCTTTGGAATGTGGGAGGAAACCGAAGATCTCAGAGAAAACCCAGGCAGGTCACGAGACGAACGTACAAACTCCGTATAGACAGCACCCATAGTGAGGATCGAACCCGGGTCTCTGGTGCCGGTGCTGTAAGGCAGCAACTCTACCGCAGTGCTACTGTGCTGCCCACTTACTGTATGTCAGTCTCCAGCAGTAGGGTTTGATAGTTTAATAATTTAATTTTTTTTTCATTCCTCACATGTCCCACCCTATGTGTTCAGTGTCGGAAAGTGTATCAGTATTGTATTTTACAGGAAGGATATATATACAGATTTTTCTACATTTTTCAAAAAATAATTGTTTATCATCTGAGTATTGCTTGCCAAAACTTTTTTTACTCCACATACCAAAATTATCTATGTTATCCCGAGAAGATGATAATGAAGATGATACATATTCTTGAACCAGTTCAACCAATTGTGATAGAAACAAAATAGAGACTGGTCTGAAGAAGGGTCTCGAACTGAAACGTCACCCATTCCTTCTCTCCAGAGAAGCTGCCTGCCCCGCTGATTTACTCCAGCATTTTTTGCCTATTTTTGGTTTAAACCAGCCTCTACAGTTCCTTCCTATATAACCCATTTGTGATGATCATCTATCAAAACACAAATACGGCTTCTTCCTCCTGAGCTACCACTACCCTGTACACAGTATTTCCAACATTTTCAACGTTTTATTCCAACAGTGTTTTGCTTAGGGAATAAAAGACAATTTTTTTTATATTCCATCATGATGCTACATCAGGTAATGCTAAAAATGGACAAAGACGTATTAGTTCTTGCATAGGAAGGAATTGCAGATGCTGGTTTCAACTGAAGATGGACACGGAAAGCTGGAGTAACTCAGTGGGTCAGAGGGATCTTTGGAGAAAATGAATAGGTGACATTTCAGGTCGAGACCCTTTTTCAGACTGAGAGTCAGGGGAAAGGGAAACGAGAGATATAGACAGTCATGTAGAGAGATATAGAACAAATAAATGAAAAATATGCAAAAAATAAATGATGAAAAGGGAAACAGGCCGTTGTTAGCTGTGTGTTGGGGGAAAAGTACTCGTTCTGGCTTTGGTTCTTTGGCACCAATAAATTATTGGGTATTTCTTTATCACCAACTTTATCCTCAGCATCACCTTGTTCTGATTTACGTCAAATGGCTATTCATTTTCTGCTGCTTTCAAACATGGTTTTGTTCTGTGAAGGAAGGAACAGCAGATGCTGGTTAAAATCGAAGATAGACACAAAAAGCTGGAGTGACTCAGCGGATCAGACAGCATCTCTGGAGAAAAGGAATTGGTGACGTTTCAGGTTGAGACCCTTCTTCAGAGTTTTTGTTCGGCTAGTTATGGCATTGATCATTCTGTGACATCTTTGGAAAGCCATCTCTAATGTCATATCACTGGACAGATCAATGAAAGGTCTAATCATTAGCTGCACACCTACTGTTAACACAAAGTATTTCACACACACCGGCCCATAGATAATTTATCAAACCTACAGAGTTTCCACAAGAATTAAATATCTAATTATCTGTCATGGTGAAAAATACTAATTTCCTTTTGATCCCAAATGAATTTTTTTTTTTTTTTTTTACAATATTTTTATTAGAAGCAAACATATTATAAAGTATAGTAACATATTATGATAGAAAAAAAACTTTTCATATACATCAATCATACATTATTAAAATTGTCAATTGCCGATTAATTCTGCTTCTAGTCTTTTTTTTAAAATATAGATAGAAAAAGAGAGATAGAAAGAAAAAAGAATTACAAATATCAAAAAAAAAGAGGTGGAATGAATTACTTACAGTGGCTTGCAAAAGTATTCATACCCCTTGAACTTTTCCACATTTAGTCACGTTACAACCACAAACGTAAATGTATTTTATTGGGATTTTATGTGATAGACCAACACAAAGTGGCGCATAATTGTGAAGTGGAAGGAAAATGATACATGGTTTTCAAATTTTTTTACAAATAAAAAACTGAAAAGGGTGGCGTGCAAAAGTATTCAGCCCCCTTTACTCTGATACCCCTAAATAAAATCCAGTGCAACCAATTGCCTTCAGAAGTCACCTAATTAGTAAATAGAGTCCACTTGTGTGTAATCTAATCTTAGTATAAATACAGCTGTTCTGTGAAGGCCTCAGAGGTTTGTTAGAGAACATTAGTGAACAAACAGCATCATGAAGCCCAAGGAACACACCAGACAGGTCAGGGATAAAGTTGTGGAGAAATTTAAAGCAGGGTTAGGTTATAAAAAAATATCCCAAGCTTTGAACATCTCACGGAGCACTGTTCAATCCATCATCTGAAAATGGAAAGAGTATGGCACAACTGCAAACCTACCAAGACATGGCCGTCCACCTAAACTGACAGGCCGGGCAAGGAGAGCATTGATCAGAGAAGCAGCCAAGAGGCCCATGGTAACTCTGGAGGAGCTGCAGAGATCCACAGCTCAGGTGGGAGAATCTGTCCACAGGACAACTATTAGTCGTGCACTCCACAAATCGGGCCTTTATGGAAGAGTGGCAAGAAGAAAGCCATTGTTGAAAAAAAGCCATAAGAAGTCCCGTTTGCAGTTTGCCACAAGCCATGTGGGGGATACAGCAAACATGTGGAGGAAGGTGCTCTGGTCAGATGAGACCAAAATTGAAGGTTTTGGCCTAAATGCAAAACGCTATGTGTGGCGGAAAACTAACACTGCACATGACCCTGAACACACCATCCCCACTGTGAAACATGGTGGTGGCAGCATCATGCTGTGGGGATGCTTTTCTTCAGCAGGGACAGGGAAGCTGGTCAGAGTTGATGGGAAGATGGATGGAGCCAAATACAGGGCAATCTTGGAAGTAAACCTGTTAGAGTCTGCAAAAGTTGAGACTGGGGCGGAGGTTCACCTTCCAGCAGGACAACGACCCTAAACATACAGCCAGAGCTACAATGGAATGGTTTAGATCAAAGCATATTCATGTGTTAGAATGGCCCAGTCAAAGTCCAGACATAAATCCAATTGAGAATCTCTGGCAAGACTTGAAAATTGCTGTTCACAGACGCTCTCCATCCAATCTGACTGAGCTTGAGCTATTTTGCAAAGAAGAATGGGCAGAAATTTCAGTCTCTAGATGTGCAAAGCTGGTAGAGACATACCCCAAAAGACTTGCAGCTGTAATTGCAGCGAAAGGTGGTTCTACAAAGTATTGACTCAGGGGGGCTGAATACGTTTGCACGCGACACTTTTCAGTTTTTTATTTGTAAAAAAAATTTGAAAACCATGTATCATTTTCCTTCCACTTCACAATTATGCGCCACTTTGTGTTGGTCTATCACATAAAATCCCAATAAAATACATTTACGTTTGTGGTTGTAACGTGACAAAATGTGGAAAAGTTCAAGGGGTATGAATACTTTTGCAAGCCACTGTATAATACGTCATTCCAAATGAACTTTCTATGCAGCACAGGACAGCAAGGTGACACAGCAATAGAGTTGCTGCCTTACAGCACCAGAGACCCGGGTTCGATCCTGACTACAGGTGCTGTCTGTATGGAGTTTGCACGTTCTCCCCGTGACCTGCGTGGGTTTTCTCCGGGATCTCCGGTTTCCTCCAACCGTTGATCTCCTTTTATCCTCCAACCGTTTCCACTTACTTCACCCATCTACCACTCAAACCCCCTCCAGCTGAATTTACCATTCACTTGCCACGCTTTGCCCTCTCCCCACCTTTCCTTTAGTTTAGTTTAGTTTAGAGATACAGCATGGAAACAGGCCCTTCGGCCCACCGCGTCCGCACCGACCAGCGACCCCTGCACATTAACGCTGCCCTACATACACTAGGGATAATTTACACATCCGCCAAGCCGATTAACCGACCAACCTGTACTTATTTGGAGTGTGGGAGGAAACCGAAGATCTCGGAGAAAACCCACGCGGTCACGGTGAGAACGCACAAACTCCGTACAGACAGCACCAGTAGTCAGGATCGAACCGGGATCTCTGACGTTGCAAGGCAGCAGCTCTACCGCTGCGCCACCATTCCGCCCTTTCTCCCCTCACTCCATCAACGCGAAGGGTCCTGACCCAAAACATCACCCGATCCATTCTCTCCAGAGATGCAGCTTAACCCGTTGAGTTACTCCAGCACTTTCTATTTTGTGACACAAATTATTCTTTCTACATTAAGCACTCAATCGCATTTGAAGGTTTGAACTCCATAAAGCTATTACAGCAAGAGAAAACATTCTTCAATCCTCTGAGCAAAAATGAATAATGTACATAAATATACAGGTGCACAAAGTTAGAGGCGTCACTGAAATCAAATGAATCCTTTGACAAATTTGTCTATGTCCAGTATTAGTGCAGTATTTTCAGAATTATTTCATAATTCATAATGCAGGTTTAACAACCTTCATTTTAACATGAAAATGTAATTTAAATCATAATGTAGATTTAATATTGATCAGAACAATGATCAAATACGAAAAATCAATAATTTTGCTGTAACTATTTTGCTGTAACTCTATTTTCCATAAAAATGGAACCTAATACTGAAATGATTATATTTGGAGTAACGGAAGAAGGGAACAAATTGAACACATTTCAAAATTTATTTTTTAATTATGGGTTAATAACGGCAAAAAAACATATACTTAAATTTTGGAAAAATACATCCATACCAACATTTAAAATGTGGATTTCAAACATGTTGGACACCGCACATCTTGAGGAAATGCGATTCCTCCTAATAGATAAATCAGACCAATTCTTAACAAGTTGGTCTCCATTTATCGACTTTTTGGAAGCATATGGTGCAACAAAATCATAGAAACTAACTGTTTCAGGACTAGGTGAAGGATGGTCAAGAATATAAATAACGATCTCCTTAATTTCTTACTCTCTACTCTTTCTCTCTCTCTTCTTTTCTTTTCTTCACTTTTCCTCTTTCCCCCCTTTTTTCCTTTTCACACCATATATCACACGTTTTTCTATCTTTTATTATCTATTCTCTCTTTTTCTCTTTCATTATTAAAAAATTAAAAAATAAGAAGCTGTACATAAATTGTAACATGTCAATATATATTAGGCACCTTGGTGCCATATTACTGTACTTACTTCTAATAAAATAAAATTATTTTTAAAAAAAACTATTTTGCAGTCATACTAAATGCACAAAATCTCTGGCGATAGACACAAAGTGCTGGCGTAACTCAACGGAACAGGCAGCATCTCTAGAGGGAAGGGATGGGTGACGTTTCATGTCGAGACCCTTCTTCAGACTGAGTCATAGGAGAGGGAGATTAGAGGTTAGTGGAAGGGTAAGGTGTGGAAATGACAGATCAAAGCAGACAATGCTCAAGGAAATGTAGAATGGAACATTGTTAGCTGAGGGAAAGGTGACAACGAGGCATACAATCTGTAATATTTAATCAGTACAACAGTGAGGAGGATTCACAGAGGGGGAGCAGCAAGAGAGGGCATTGCAGCTCTCATTGGAGAGAGGAGGAGAACCTCTTCAAAGTAGGCACACCTTCACACTGCATTGAGCAGTCAGTAAAGGGCCTGTCCCACTTGGGCGTCATTTGTGCGTCATTTACGCGCCATCCTAAAAATTGTTTGGCGCGTTGTGATGCGCGCATGGCGCATGGTGAGGCGTGGTGGCGTATGTAGTGACGCCCGGTAACGCGTGGCGCCCCATGATTTTGTGAGGCTCAAAATCCTCACGCGCCATCTGCGTGACATATCCCTTGCACACGCTGACGTACTAATGGCATACGTGTAGTGCGTGGTTACGCACGTTGACGCACGAACATTGCCTATGCTAATTTATTATGCATCACCGTGCATCAACGTCTGTAACCATGTGGCGCCCGTATGCCGACGGCATGCCATTTGCGCCTCATTTGAGCGCCGCACCACGTGACCACCCGGGTATAAAGCGCGCGTAGTTTTGAAAACATTTTACTGGGAAATTCCTTGCCATGGAGATCGGACCAAGTATGAACGACATCACAAATGGCTCCTAAAAGGAGCAGGGCCCTCAAGAGCACTTGGCGCGCGACTGTCGTACTGCTGGACGATTTTCGCGCAACTATGTTATGGCTGCTAGGGCAGCAAGTTTAGAATTCCTTCTGGGGAAAATGATAGAACCTCATCAGGAGGAATATAGTCCACGTTGGCCTATGAGAGAGGCAGCGCAGGGAGTGCCTTGGATGGGACAGGCACAGCGTTGGCCTACAGGTGAGCCATCAGAAACGTCTGCGAAAAGACAATACATAGGTTGGCCTACAGGAGAGCCAGTGCCAGAAATGCCGGGAAAAAGGCAGTATAAGCGTTGGTCTAAAGAAGTGCCAGCGCCAACAATGTCGGAAGAAAGACAGTATAAGCGTTGGCCTAGAGGTGAGCCAGCGCCAGCAGCACCTGAAATAGGGCTGCCTATGCATGGGCCTACAGGAGAGCCCGCGCAGGGGGAATCTGGTAAAGAGTTTACTAGGCGAAGGCCTATGGAAGAGCCAGTGCTAGAAACACCTGAAACAGGCATGCCAGATCTCCCCCATCATGAGGAGGAACATCAAGATTCAGATGATGAATCATGAGGACCAGAGCCCAATAACAGAGCCTAAAATACCAGGTCTGGCACAAAAGTTTGCTGTTCCCAGATTAACAGGGGTTTGGATGAAGAGCATGTATCTGCTTCACAACAAGATGCCTTAGCACTCATGTGTAGTGCGCACTTTGAAATAAACTGTATTCGTAAAATTGCCATAAGACCTAATATTCACCCCAAGTTTGCGGGGCTCTGTAAACCATCTAATATTCAATTGCCTAATCTGCTTTTTGGAGCGAATCTAGCAAAAAGGGTAAAAAACCTGAATGAAGAAGCAAAAACCATGGGAATGATGAAACCATCGGTGCTTAGCAGATCAATTCGAAGGCAGTATCCCTACCGACGGATGTCTGGTGCTGGAGAAGGAACAAGTCGATCGTTCCCATATACGCGTTGGCGTACTGCTCCTGGGATGCGTGGAGGTTACAATGTTCCTACTAAGAATAGGGGACAACATTTGCCATCGGCAAACCCCGAGGTAGGTGGGTCTGGTCCGGTAAGAAACATATTAAATGTTTTACACTCACAAGTGGGAGGAAGATTACAATTCTTCCAGACTTCCGGTGGCGCCATGTTAGATTAACAGACGTGCACCTAGCTCCGCTCTCGAAAAATTTCGCGATTTTTCGTGTAAAAACGGGTCCATAAGTCGGGATTGGATTAAAAACCTTACCGGAGCTTCTGGTCGCCAGGCTGATGACGTCATCAGTAAGCGTGATGTTTCAAACGGTGGCTTAAAGACTTTTAAATGAGTAAACTGTCTCCAGCCAAGAGCCCTCAGAGAACAGTGAAAAAGCTGCTGAAAAACCAGAAGAAGCCTGAAGGAGAAGTTACCTCTGAAGTTTCTGAAGTGGCTGCAAAAATGGATACAAGATCTAAGACAGAGTCGGGTAAGGACAAAGAATTTGATGATTTGAAGAAATCAGTGAAAGATATGAAAGATGAAATTTTGGATGAAAATAAAACTGATGGGAAAAATGATGGAAAAAATCGAAAAGATGTTGTAGGATTCGAATGCTGGTAATCAGAAGGCTATTGATGCTGGTAATCAGAAGGTGGCTGATTCACTGGACACTATAAATAAACAAATTGATGATGTGAAAGATCGACTATCGGGGAGAATGGACAAGATGGATGAAATTACTACGGACAGGTTCACGGCTGTGCTTGAAACCGTAGCTCCAAGTATGTGCACAATTACGGAATTGGAGAAAAATATGGCTCGAGTGGTTGAAGCCATGGTGAAAATGAGGCAAGAACATGATCAAAGGAAGCAAGAATATGAGCAAACTTCAGTACAGATGAAGACTCAACTGGGGAAAGTCTCAGACAAATGCCTGGACCTGGAAGCTCGCTCTAGACGCCAGAATTTGAGAATTCTTGGAGTCTCAGAGGGAGCCGAGGGGAAGGACGTTCGTGAGTTTGCCATGGGCTTACTTAAACAACTGCTTAATCTTTCCAAAGAACCGAAAATTGAAGTGGCTCATCGTGTTCCAAGATTTAAACCGAGATCTCAAGCTGGAAAAGCCCACCCACGACATATTATTGTGAAATTTCAGGACCTTTTACAACTGGAAGATGTGATGAGCAAAATCAAATATGGAGTGCAGCTAAGGATGGACAATGACATTATCAAAATATTCAGGGACTACCCGTATGAAATTGTGCAAAAGAGAAATCAATTCGGGAAGGCTAAAGAGCTTTTAAGAGGGAAACAAGGTGTCAGATACGGTGTTTTTTATCCAGCCAAAATGCGTATTTCTTTTAATGGTTCTGAAAGGTCATTTGTAAAACCTGAGGATGCGTACAAATATGCCCAGAGCATCGTTGAAAAATAGAAATTAATAGTATGAATTAATTCTTTTCTTTTTTTTTAAACTAGAATTCCACGGTTAATGGAGGTTTGGCAGATTAGAACCATTCCAAGCAGTGTTTTGTTTAGGATGGCTAGACTGTTATCTATGGAATTTCGAATCAAGGACACTCTCTGTTCCCTACGAGTAAACAGCTGAACTGAAGAGAATGGAATATACCAGAAGCATTAATTGTTTAATAGACTACAATATTAAATCCAATTGTAAGAATTGATCCTATTAACAACCTAACAATTTAACAAGTTATCTATGTTAGATTAGAATAGTTACGGACGCTAATAAAAATAAAAAATAACGAACTAACAAAACTAATATGAATTTTTACTAAATTCAAACCTTATCTATAACTGGGAGGAGGGGATGAGAAACGAGCACCTGGCTTAGGTCCAGGGGCGCGTCTCGTTAACCCCTTCAACCAACAGTTGACTATTATTTAAGCTAAAATCATTTGTTTAATAATTATTAGCTAAAATTGCGATATATATATGATATGTTATAATGAAATATATTGGGTAAAATTGTATTATATATCTGAATGTGAGGCCCCGTTCTAATATGTTATGATTAACCAAGAGAGCGGAGTTATTTGTTTAACACCAACAATGGAAGTCGAAACAAGGTTTTCTCCCACCTACAGGTGGGCCACTTGTTACAGTGTCGACTATTTTAGACACTGTATTTTCACTTTTTCAATTTTTTTTTAATTATCACATAAATTCACATGTTTGTGTTTTGTGTTTAGTGATAACTGTAAAATGGATATGCCAACAAAACTTAGAAATTCAAAGGTTCCCCCAATACCCAAAGACCTGGGATATGGACGCACCACAAGATTTAAAGGTACTATAATTATTCAAAATGCAAGATGCTAAGCAAAAGAACCTAGGAGGAGTCTCATTCTGTAGTTGGAATATAAGAGGTATTAACAAACCTATTAAAAGGGGTAAGATACTAGCTCAGCTGAAACTGTACAATTCTGACATTATCTTCTTACAAGAAACTCATCTAAAATCTCATGATCAAGCTAGGTTGAGGGCGAAATGGATAAGTCAAACATACCATTCTTTATTTACTTCGAAATCTAGAGGTACGTCAATCATTATAAGAAAAGGTATACCATTCAAAGCAAAGAATACCATAACAGACATTGAAGGGAGATACTTAATAGTTAATGGAGAAATTCATGATACTCCAATTACCTTGGTAAATATATACGCGCCTAACTTTGACAACCCTCATTTTTTCAATAAAATTCTGAACATAATCGCAGAGTTTAATTATCAAAATGTTATAATAGGAGGAGACTTTAACTGTGTTTTAGATCCGTATTTAGATAAATCAAGCCAAAAACAGAGAGGGAATACGAAATCTAAAACCGGTGAACTTTTAAATACTTATATAAACAATACTAATATAGCAGATGTTTAGAGAATTGCTAATCCAACTGGCAGGGAATACTCGTTTTATTCAATGTTACACAAAACATACTCACGTATAGATTATTTCCTGGTGGACACAAAATTAATCCCTCATACTTTCAATCCAACATACCATACAAATTCGATTTCAGACCATTCACCACTAACTTTCTTTTTAAAACTGGAAGGAATGTCTAAGAATAAACCATTTTGGAGATTTAATTCTCACATCCTAAAAGATCCACAAGCGAGTATATATTTAAAAGAACAAATGGATGCCTTTTTTGAAATAAATGACACTCCAGATATATCGCCTACTATATTATGGGAATCTTTTAAAGCATACATTAGAGGTATTATAATTTCATATCAAGCTTTTCAAAATAAAAAGAATAAGAATGAACAAAGACAGTTAGAGGAACATTAGACAAATGGATATAGATAATGCTAAAGATCCATCAATAGATAAACATAATAAAATAATAATTTTGAAATTTAAATTAAATAAACTATTATCAGCCAAACTTATAAGACTTTTTCAAATTACAAAACAAGAGCACTTTGAATTTGGGGATAAACCGCATAAACTTTTGGCTCGCCAGCTAAAAAAACGAGAAAAAGAACATACGATCCCAAAGATTAAATCAGATAGAGGGGAATTATTAACCATACCGAAGGATATTAATAAAAGATTTGTGCAATTTTATGAGAATTTGTATACATCTAAAACGACAACTGACTCCAATAAAATTACAGAGTTTTGGGATAATTGTAATCTTCCAAAGTTAGAGTTGAAGGAACAAGAGGAATTGGGAGCACAAATCTCAATTAAGGAATTAGAAGATACAATAAACTCATTAAAGAATGGAAAAACACCAGGTCCTGATGGATTTACTAATGAATTTTATAAAAGCTTCTACGACAAAATTATACCACGATTACAAAAAATGTACCAATATGCTTTTAAAAAACAAATATTACCTGATACACTAGCTGAATCAACGATCACACTAATACTTAAAAAAGACAAAGATATAGAAGAACTGGGTTCATATAGAGCAATAGCATTGTTAAACACAGATCAAAAAATATTAGCGAAAACACTAGCTAGAAGATTAAGTAAATATATTAGTAAACTAATAAACCCAGATCAGACGGGGTTTATCCCTAAAAGATATTCATCTAATAATATGAGACGTCTACTCAATATAATGCACTCACATAAATCTGAAGAACAAGAATTATCAATCATTTCGTTGGACGCTGAAAAAGCATTTGATCAAGTAGAATGGAATTATATGGATAAAGTATTACAAAAATTCCAACTCAGAGAGAATTTTATTTTATGGATTAAACTATTATATAATAAACCTACAGCTAGAATATTAACTAATAACATATTATCCTTGAAATTTCAACTATCAAGGAGAAATAGACAAGGATGCTCATTATCACCACAGTTGTTTGCTCTCATAATTGAACCGTTAGCAGAAAAAATTAGAACACATCCAGATATCCATGGGTATAATACTAAATATTCAAATAATAAAATATCTTTATACGCGGATGATATATTATTGTACATTACAAAACCTCAAATTACTATACCAAATATATGAAACTTAATTGAGGATTTTGGATCCTTTTCTGGATATAGAATAAATTGGAATAAAAGTGAAATTATGTCAATAAAACCGAAACACTCAACACATCTTTTAAAATTCCCTTTTAAAATAGCTACAGAAAAATTTAAATACTTGGGAATCGAGATTACTAGAACATATCAAGGCATGTTTAAAGCAAATTTTGATCCCCTACTTAATAAATTAAATACACTAATTAAATTTTGGAAAACGCTCACGATGTCTTTAATAGGCCGAGTAAATGCAATAAAAATAATCTTCTTACCACAAATTGTATACCTATTTCAATCGATTCCTATATACCTACCAAAGAAGTTTTAAAAAAACTGGATTCAGACATTACTAATTTTATATGGGAATATAAATCACATAGAATACAAAGAACACACTTGAACAAAGCTTAAGTATTAGGGGGCTTAGCACTCCTTAACTTCATGTATTACTATTGGTCAGCAAATATTAAAAATATGATTCAACTGATGGACAATTCTGCCCAGCAAGTGGACTGGATTGTAATGGAGAGAGAGGACTGCTCCTCTGGAAACATTGGAGCGATCCTTCTCTCACCAATGAAACTGAATAACATAAATTATAACAAAAACCCAATTATACATAGCACAATCAGAACTTGGAAACAAATAAAACAAAATTTAAAATTAAGAAATTTATCGCTTTTATCTCTCATAATTAATAACCCTTCATTTAATCCCTCTATTACAGACAAATCTTTCATACAATGGGATAGACTAGGAATTAAAACGTTCGGTGACTTGTACGAAACTGGACAATTACTATCATTCCAACAATTACAAATAAAATATAAACTCGTAAATAATCAATATTTTAAATATTTTCAAATATGTGACAATTTGAAAAAATATACAAAAGATCATCATAATAGCCCAACAGATGTATTGGATGAAGCAATGCAGATAAAAGCTGAATCAGCAAACTTAATATCATATTTGTATAATATTATCTTAAATGTAGAAATACCATCTACGGAAGGTATTAGAAGAGACTGGGAACAAGAATTAGCTATTAAAATCTCAAAGGAAAGGTGGAATGAACATTTATTAAACGTGCATAAATGTTCGATTAATGTAAGACACACTTTAATACAATTTAAAATTTTACATAGATTATATTATTCTAAAACTAAAATCAATAAAATGTTCCATAAAATATATCATCAATTTGTGATAAATGTCAATCTCAAGAAGCGACTATAGCGCACTCATTTGTTTTCTGTACAAAAATTCAGAAATTTTGGATTGAAATTTTTGAAATCTTTACAAAATTATTTAAAATTAAACTGATACCCAAAGCAGAATGAATTATCTTCGGAACAACGGAAGATAGTCCAGAACTAAATGTGTTCCAAAAGAAATTAATAGACGATGGGTTAATAACTGGAAAAAAGTTAATCCTAAAATTCTGGAAAAACGCTCCAATACCAACTATAAACATGTGGATTTCAAATATGTTCGAAACATTACACCTAGAAGAGATAAGACTCCTCCTGGCAGGTAAACTAGATCACTTCCACCTGACGTGGTCTGCATTTATAGAATTATTACAAGTATAGGGTGCAAAAGTACAAAAAAACAAACAAACAAAAACTGAGGTCAGGTAACGGGGAATGAAAGATGGAGAGTTGGTATGTCCCATTTGCGTGATGCTTACAAAAAAGTATTTGTTTTTCTCTTTTCCCTCTTTCTCTTTTTTCTTCTTTTTTAGGGTCTATTTCTTAACTCTTTCTTTTTGTTTTTAATTTCTTTCTTATAGGGTCTTTGTTTTTTGTTTTTGTTTTTTGTTATCACGTTTTTTACACTCACTTTATTCCTTCACTTTCTTCTTTCTCTCAATCTCATCCTTTCCCTTTATTAGTGTAGAAAATAAACGGAGTACATTAATTGTAATAAGATATATGTGATGAGTACTAGTGTAATTGGTTGTAATGTAATGTACTTCTAATAAATAAAAATTTAAAAACAAAAACAAAACATTCTTCCTAAAAGAATGGCAACAAATAACAACTGATTCGTTTATACTGTGCAGTATTGTGGGATTTAGAATTGAATTCTATCCACATTTGGATCCTCCTACTCAGCATATTTCAAGTCGGACACGTATCTTCTCAAAAGAAGAGAAAAGAATACACAGATTCAGGCAGAACTGGAAATATTATGCAAAAAAGGTGTAATAGAGAAGTCAGTAGAACAACACCATCAGTTTGTGTCAAGTATTTTTCCTAGACCAAAAAAGGATGGTGGGTGCAGAATTATTCTGGATCTGACAAGTCTTAACCCTTTCGTACAATATAAACATTTTAAAATGGAGACATTTACAAATGCCATTCAGCTTGTCACAAGAAAATGCTATATGGCAAGTATAGATCTGCAAGATGCATATTATTCTGTGGCAGTGCATGGTAATGATCGGAGATATCTAAAATTTAGATGGATGAGTCAATTGTGGCAATTTAAAGCATTGCCTAATGGTTTAACTTCAGCTCCAAGATTATTTACAAAATTAATCAAACCAATTTTAGATTAGATTAGACTTTATTAATCTCCTTATTCAGGGGAAATTCAGATGTCCTTGCAGCACACTAATAAAAATACAACATAGTATTCAAAAAGAAGTTCAACACCAAAACACAAAGTCCAGTCCCCATCCTCTTGTCCACCCAGAGTCGGGCCTATTGAGGCCTCCACAGTCGCCGCCACGGCGCCCGATGTTCTCGCCGGGTGATGGTGCTCCGGCGTCGGGAGAACCCCCAGCGGCTTGGGGTGCCAGGAACGGCCGCCTTCCCACCGGAGACAGCGGCTTCCAAGCCAACAGACCGCGCCGGATGGAGCTCCACACACTGGCGATCTCAGCGAGAGATCCCAGGCTCCGGGATGTAACGTTCAGCGTCGCAGCTGGCCGCTCCACAGAACCACGGCTCCACGATGTTCTCAGCATACTGGAGTTCCAGCGCGGCGGCCCAGGAAAGGCATCGCCCGCTCCACGACAGCGCTCCAGCGCTGCACCGCCGCCAAAGCCGATGTTCTGCGCCACCGCCAAAGCCGATGTTCTGCGCCGCCGCCAAAGCCGATGTTCTGCGCCGCCGCCAAAGCTGATGTTCTGGCCAGGTCCCCTCAGGGAAACGTCGCTCCAGTACCCGCTGGTAGGCCGCAAGGACAGGTCGAAGGCGCTGCTCGGAGGAAGGCAACCCCTCCGACCAGGTAGGGACTCGAAAAGCACTTCCCCCCCTTCTCCCCCCCCTTCCCCCCCCCCTCCCCCCCCTTCCCCCCCCCTTCCCCCCCCTCCCCCCCCTTCCCCATGCAATTGGCAATTGAGCCTATTATGGAATTAGAATGGTGGATTAACAATGTCGCTAATGCTTCCAGACAAATTCTGGTTGAAACACCTTCCATTATTCTACAGACTGATGTAAGTGCTCTAGGTTGGGGCGCAACTAATACTGTTTCCAGCTGTGGAGGTAGATGGAATGTGGAGGAAGTACCTTTGCTCCAAGATCAAGGTATCAATTACCTAGAGCTTTTAGGGACATTTTAAGGGCTTAAAGCTTATTGTTCTAATATGAAAAAATTGCATGTTCAGGTACAGATTGACAATACTACAGCTGTAGCATATATCAATCATATGGGTGGTATCAAGTCAGAATCTTGTGATAGATTGGCAAATGTAACCTGGACCTGGTGTATTACCAGGAAGATTTGGCTTTCAGCAATCTACCTACCAGGTAGATTCAACATAGTTGCAGACACAAGTTCACGTAAATTCAACGATAATACAGAGTGGATGTTGCATCGTGAAATATTTAATAAAATTGGCACAATTTGGGATGCCAGAGATTGACTTGCTTGCATCAAGACTTAACCACCAATTGCCTAAGTATGTGTCATGGGAACCTGATCCTGGTGCAGTAGCAGTGGATGCTTTCTCGCTACATTGGGGTAGTATGTTTCTGTATGCATTTCCTCCGTTTTGCCTCATTAATCGGTGTATACATATCTTGGAATAGGATTATCAGAGCATACTGTGGATGTTATGGCAGCAGCCTGGAGGAATAGTACCCAGAAGCAGTACATTTCTTATATAAGGAAATGGGAGGTGTTTTGTTCACAAACGAATGTTACATATCACACTGCAGACATTTCAGATGTGTTAGAGTTTCTTTCAACTCTTTATTTCGATTTGCATTTAAGCTATAGTGCGATCAATACTGCAAGGAGTGCTCTTTCTGCATATTTATGCAGGGAATCAGAGCAAAATCCTATAGGATCACATCCTTGGGTCTGTAGGTTTATGAAGGGAATTTTTAATTCCAAATCCTCCTAGACCCAGGTATACAGAAATCTGGAATGTAAAAGAGGTACTTATGCTGCTTCGCCAATGGGCGCCTATTAAAGCTCTGTCATTGGCCAAAATTACCATGAAGCTCATGGCATTAGTTTCAGCACAGAGAGTGCAAACATTGCAGAAATTACGAATAGACAGGATGAAAATAGCAGCAGATGCCATTACATTCTATGTCTATGATTTGCTTCAACAGCGTAGACCTGGGTTCATAGGATGTAAGTTGTTTTTTTCAGCATATCCTACGGATCCACATCTATGTGTAGTAGCACATTTACGATGTTACATTGAAGCAACCAGAACCTTAAGAGGTGCAGAATCAGCATTCTTTGTCAGTTATAAAAAAACTCATAAGAAGGTGTCAGTACAGACTATTTCAAGATGGCTGAAGCAGGTGTTGGTTGATGCAGGTATTGATACTGATCAATTTAAATCTCATTCCACCAGGGCAGCAGCAACATCGTCGGCCAGGGATTTGGACGTTCCAATAGACCTTATCCTCGCGGCCGCAGGATGGGCAAGTGAACAGATGTTTCACAAGTATTACCATAAGGAGATTAAAGATCCCGGGTTATTTGGTGGTGCCGTCTTGGATTCAGTATTAAGTTCCCCATTATGATAAAGGGGGTTACTATTGTTGTAATAAATAAAACCATTAACTGATTACGTTTATGTTGTGGTTATGCATTGCTGATTGCTTTTACTCATTTAGAGTCAATCAATGCAGTGAGACGCCTGGATTTGAATCTACGGCGTGAAATCACAGAGCTTTGAAATCTTCACGTAGTCACTCACGTGACTCCGAAGTAAAATAGTAAGATTAAACGAGAACTTACCAGTTTGAAGTTTGATCTTATTTTATGAGGAGTTACGATGAGGGATTACGTGCCCTCCGCTCCCACCCTCATAAAAGATCGAGCTGGTAGTTCTAGTCTTTATGTATCTTACTATCATACTTCAGTAATTGTTGTCTGTGATTTTCACTCCGCTGCTTTGAAGATTGACGCGTGTTCACGTAATCCCTCCATAATCTTACTATTATTTCCAATAGGAAAGTTTCTGCAGTAGCTATTGACCTATCAGCCTTTAAAAAGGTAATTACACAGGAATTAACAAAATCTATCTCCTCCTCCTCCCCCACTCCCTCCTATTCTCCCCATATTTAGTGTCAATTAGTTCACTTATCAGAATGTTGTTTTGATATTAATTTCCAGAGAAGTTTAGAAATCAAGCAAAACGCAGCTTAAAAGTCACATTTTTAGAAGTCAAACTAAAGAAGTCAAAGGCTGCTACAAGTTGTTACCAACCTACAATGACCAAAAAAATCACAAATATCCGCATCTTTAAACTCTTCCTTCATTCAAAACAAATACAAAATCTTTGCAGGAGATGTTTTTGTTTAAGTTGCAAAATATTCTCTGCCTAACATGGAAATTCTTGAATGGCAATATTGCACTGCTCCAGCAGAGGGTGCTCTTCTGAGGTTAGTGTTGAGCAATGTTGATGAAATTAAACTTCAGAGTGCTTGATACTGAGGGGCCTAAAGGGAGAATGTTCACAATAGTAGACAAAAATGCTGGAGAAACTCAGCGGGTGAGGCAGCATCTATGGAGCGAAGGAATAGGCAACGTTTTGGGCCGAAACTCCGAAACGTTGCCTATTTCCTTCGCTCCATCGATGCTGCCTCACCCGCTGAGTTTCTCCAGCATTTTTGTCTACCTTCAATTTTTCAGCATCTGCAGTTCCTTCTTAAACATGTTCACAATAGTGATGGCAGAGTAGAGTATAAAGAAATAGATTTAAACAAATTGTATGCTACTGTTTTCTTTTTATAGAAATGATAGATATTATTGCCATTATTGCCATAGAGGACATTATTGCCATAGAGGGAGTGCAGAGAAGGTTCACCAGACTGATTCCTGGGATGTCAGGACTGTCTTATGAAGAAAGACTGGATAGACTTGGTTTATACTCTCTAGAATTTAGGAGATTGAGAGGGGATCTTATAGAAACCTACAAACTTAGAAACTTAGAAACTTACAAAATTCTTAAGGGGTTGGACAGGCTAGATGCAGGAAGATTGCTCTCGATGTTGGGGAAGTCCAGGACAAGGGGTCACAGCTTAAGGATAAGGGGGAAATCCTTTAAAACCGAGATGAGAAGAACTTTTTTCACACAGAGAGTGGTGAATCTCTGGAACTCTCTGCCACAGAGGGTAGTCGAGGCCAGTTCATTGGCTATATTTAAGAGGGAGCTAGATGTGGCCCTTGTGGCTAAAGGGATCAGAGGGTATGGAGAGAAGGCAGGTACGGGATACTGAGTTGGATGATCAGCCATGATCATATTGAATGGCGGTGCAGGCTCGAAGGGCCGAATGGCCTACTCCTGCACCTAATTTCTATGTTTCTATGTTTCTATATCAAGCACGGTTATAAATGTAACTTTCCTCTTATTTAAACTAAACTGTTCTGGCTCATTTGTGAGACTGCTCATGTTTAATTTAAACATGTCATAGAATTTCCTTTTTAATACCTTGTAATTCACTATGTTGCCACAATTACTTATGGACCTGAAAGGAAATGTTAAAGTCATAAATGTTCATGTTAAGCTTTACGCAAGGTAAGAAATCACACTTTTAATAGAAGAAATTTCCAAGAAGAAAGAGGTGGAAGTTCTCAAATAAAGAGAATTGTATTGACGTTCAAGCTGTGGGAAGAACACACATCAGAATCTAAAAGACAAGTCACAGGGATTAAAGCATACAAAAACTAAGAACGTTTCTTTGGAAAATAAAATAAAACGGCATGCCTTACTCCATAACTGAATTTAAAGAGTGTCCCATTTCAATCTGTACATTCCACATATATTTGCACAATAGTCAACTGATTGTTTGTGCTCTCTTCTCTCTGCTAGAGAAATCGAACACAGACGCAAAGAACTGCAGATGCTGGAATCCTGAACAAAAACACAAAGTGCTGGAGGAACTCAGTGGATCAGGCAACATAGAAACATAGAAATATAGAAAATAGGTGCAGGAATAGGCCATTTGGCCCTTCATCCAAAATCAGTACCCAGTTCCTGCTTTCTCCCCATATACCTTGATTCCGTTAGTCCTAAGAGCTACGTATATATCTAACTCTCTCTTCAATACATCCGTCGAGAGCAACATGTGCAGAGAATGGACAGATGACGTTTCAGTTTAGTTTTTGTTGTTGTTTAGTTTATAGTCACATGTACCGAGGTACAGTGAAAAGCTTTTGTTGCGTGTTAACCAGTCAACAGAAAGACAACACATGATTACAATAGAGCCATTCACAGTGAGTAGATAAAGACGGGTAAACCTTTACAAGGTAAAGCCAGCAAAGTCCGATCAAGGATAGTCCGAGGGTCACCAGAGAGGGAGATAGTAGTTCAATACTGCTCTCTGGCTGTGGTAAGATGATTCAGTTGCTTGATAAGAGCTGGGAAGAAACTGTCCCTGAATTTGGAGGTGTGCGTTTTCACACTTCTGTACCTGTTGCCCGATGGGAGAGAGGGGAAAGCGGGGATGGCCAGAGTGCAACATTTTGGGTTGGGACCCTTCTTCAGACTAAAGAAGGGTGCCGATCCAAAATATCGCCTGTCCACTCCCTCCACTGACCCGTTTAGTTCCTCCAGCATTTTGTGTTTTAAACCAAATGCAGATTTGGTGTCATCTTTAATGATCACCTCCACGGGAGCAGCCATGAGCTTTCTGACACTTTCATTTGCATCTGTTTCTCCCCTATTTACTGAGTAAAAATAAAAACAGAAATGGCCTTTAAGATTCTCATTTATGCAACTGTTCATCGCAAGGATGGACATCTGGTCCACTACCAGGGATTTGCTAAAGCTAAATTTAACAGCTAACACGGAATCCCACAAACTCCCCAGTTTAACAATAGCTGCAAAGTTTCTTTTTTTCGTGAAACACTTTAACTTCTTTCAGGAGTTTGTTATTTGAAGCCTATGATCATAGATGCATCCAATCTGTAACATTGAGCATTGTCCTGGACATTGTCAAGATTTCTTATAATATGTAAATATTAATATATTTTTTGCTTTATTATAGAGATATAAAAAATATATTATAGTCATAGACTCCATAAAATGTAAAGCAAAAAAAATATTATAGTCATAGACCCTATAAAGATATTATAGAGTCGATCACTATAATCTCTTGTTCGCTTTACAATTTAGAGGAAGCCTTTGCCTGTCAGAGAAGCAATCTTTCAAATAAGATGTTAACCAGACTACCTCAAGTAGTCATACAAGATCCTATCTCCACTACTCCAAAGATGGTAAGTTCATCCTCATCCCCTTGTCAATATATATATTCCTCAATCAACATTTACTGATAAAAGAAAAATCATATTTCTCATTCATTACCCTCTGTGTGCAAGATGCAGCCACGTTTTCAACAACAGACATTTGTTCTATAGTACATCTCTCTATATCACTGTCTATATCTCTTGTTTCCCTTTCCCCTGACTCGCAGTCTGAAGAAGGGTGTCGAATGAAGAAAGACTGGATAGACTCGGCTTGTACTCGCTAGAATTTAGAAGATTGAGGGGGATCTTATAGAAACTTACAAAATTCTTAAGGGGTTGGACAGGCTAGATGCAGGAAGATTGTTCCCGATGTTGGGGAAGTCCAGGACAAGGGGGCACAGTTTAAGGATAAGGGGGAAATCCTTTAGGACCGAGATGAGAAAAACATTTTTCACACAGAGAGTGGTGAATCTCTGGAATTCTCTGCCACAGAAGGTAGTTGAGGCCAGTTCATTGGCTATATTTAAGAGGGAGTTAGATGTGGCTCTTGTGGCTGAAGGGATCAGGGGGTATGGAGAGAAGGCAGGTACGGGATACTGAGTTGGATGATCAGCCATGATCATATTGAATGGCGGTGCAGGCTCGAAGGGCCGAATGGCCTACTCCTGCACCTATTTTCTATGTTTCTATGTTTCTATGACCCGAAATGTCACCTATTCCTTTTTGTGTCTATCTTCGGTTACAAGTAACTCTTCAGATGTAAAGGGTTTGCACACTTCAAGTGAGGCATTATAGGAACAAGAGTTTTGATCCTTCCCTTCATTGTTTCATCGCCATTTGAGGAACCGTGTTATAACCTTTACATGTTAACTGAAATGATATGACATAATACCTTCGAAAAAGATCGGACACAGGCATGAAGAGGCATTGGTGATTTTGAAACAGGAGGTGGCACTCTTTATAGTTTTGCTGTTTGAACGTCCAGCTGATCATAATAAAAGTCTGTACTCTGCCAAGAATAATTAATTTTAATTATTTTAATTTTCTGATTGAAATTTGAACTCACTGAAAAGCAAAGCAGGATCAGTTGGTGATGACCAATACTGATTAATAACAGTTTTTCAAGATGAATTGTAAGGTTGGAACGCAAACCTATAGAACAAATATTACGTGGGAAAGGAAATGCAGATGCTGGTTTACACCAAAGATAGGCACAAGATGCTGGAGTAACTCCGTGGATCAGGCAGCATCTCTGGAGAGAAGGAATGGGTGATGTTTCGGGTTGAGATCATTCTTCAGACTGAAGGAATGGGTGATGTTTTGGATCAAGACCCTTTTTCAGACTGACTCCGAAGAAGGCTCTCGACCTGAAACGTCACCCATTCCTTCTCTCTAGAACAATTGTTCTGATGATTACTGAATTGAAAGACAGTTGTTGGTTAACAAACTGGCAGAAAAAATGAAAATAACAGTACAGGCAGGAGCCATTTAACTGATGAAATTGATGCTGGCTCCTTGTGGTGCAAATCCCATTTCTTCCTCCTTACCTGTAAATTATTTTGCTTCACACATCTATCCAGTTTTCTTTCGTAATACCCTGTTGACTCCAAATCCATCATTCTGCCAATGATTAAGTTCCAGATCATATTCACTCCCGGAACAACTCCCTAACCCAACCCACTCACAATCCTTCTGAATCTTTTCACAAGTTCACAAGTTATATGAGTAGATTTAGGCCAATTGGCCCATTGAGTCTACTCTGCCATTCAATCATGGCTGATCTCTGCCTCCTAATCCCATTTCCCTGTCTTCTCCCCATAACCCTTGACACCCGTTCTAATCAAGAATTTGTCTATCTCTGCCCTAAAGATATCCACTGACTTGGCCTGCACAGCCCTCTGTGGCAATGTGTTCCGCAGATCAACTACCCTCTGACTAAAGAAGTTCCTCCTCACCTCCTTTCTAAAAGAGCATCCTTTAATTCTGAGGCTGTGACCTCTGGTCCTGGACTCTCCCACCAGTGGAAACATCCTCTCCACATCCACTCTATCTATGCCTTTTCCTTATCACTTCAAATCCGTGTCCCTTGGTCCTTATACTAGTTTCAAATGAGAACAGGCTCTTGATAATAATAATATCTAATACCACCATGACCACATGCAGCTACAATACATCGTAGCTCTTTTTATCCTTATTTTCAAGAGGGGAAACAACCTTAGCTTATACAGTCTCACTATGTACTTCATCTCCGGCCTCTTACATTTACAATGCCTCAATGTAAAATATTGGTTCATGTTTCTGCTTCAAATTGTGTCCAGTGCTTGCATTCAGTAGATCAGACTCAGCAGAGATCTCACTCTCCAATTTAGCCAACACATTTTGTTACCAATTAGACAAGACCAAATTGAGCTTTGTCACATGAGGCTGAAATGTAACAGGACGCTAATATAAAACCTTGATAAAATGGTGTTATAATACTGTGCGCAGTTTTCTTTCAGAAAGACATTGAGAAAATAAAAAATATAATTGATAGACTTCTGCCTACAATGAGAAAATACAAGTGAAAGGAAAATTGGGCAAGGATTAAGAATGAATGTATGTGTGCTTTTTCTTCTGAGGAATGGGATAAAGTTGGTAGAGGTTAAATAGTTCCTGTTATTGAGAAATGTAGAATACGAAGGCTGGCACGGTGGAGCAGCTGTAGAGTTGTTGCCTTACAGCGCCTGAGACCCAGGTTCGATCCTGACTGCGGGTGTTGTCTGTACGGAGTTTGTACATTCTCTCCGTGACCCGCGTGGGTTTATTCCGGGATCTTCGGTTTCCTCCCACACTCCAAAGATGTATAGGTTTGTACGTTAATTGGCTTGGTGTAAATGTAAAATTGTCGCTGGTGTGTGTAGGTCTCCCCCTGAAGCCCAAAAAACAATCAAATCTGCTTAACCTTACCCACTGCCTCGAGGATATAAAGTGTTGGATGGCCCAGAATTTCCTCCAACTAAATGAGAGTAAGTCTGAGGTCATCCTTCTCGGCCCCTCGGACTCAATCAAAATGATAGCAGGCAGCCTTGGAAGCCTTACCCCATTACTCAAACCTCACGTCAAAAACCTTGGCGTGATATTTGACTCAGCACTGAAATTTGACAAACAAGTCAATGCCGTGGTAAAAGCTAGCTTCTTTCAGCTTCGGACGATAGCTAAAATAAAACAATTCCTCCAGTTTGATGACCTCGAAAAGATCATCCACACATTTATCTCCTCCCGCCTAGATTACTGCAACTCCCTTTACACTGGCATCAGCCAATCTTCCCTGTCCCGCCTGCAACTGGTCCAAAACGCCGCAGCGAGACTCCTGACGGGCACCTGAAAAAGGGACCACATCACCCCGATCCTGGCCTCTCTCCACTGGCTCCCTGTGCGGTTCCGTATACATTTCAAGATCCTCCTCTATGTCTACAAAGCCCTCAATGGGCTTGCCCCCACCTACATAAAAAGTCTTCTCACCCACCACTCCACCTCCAGGTCCCTCAGATCGGCCGACTTGGGGTTGCTGAATATCCCACGGTCTAGGCATAAGCTCAGGGGAGACCGCGCCTTTGCGGTTGCAGCCCCTAGACTGTGGAACAGCATCCCCTTTCCCATCAGAACTGCCCACTCCATCGACTCCTTTAAGTCAAGACTAAAAATTCACCTATACTCCCAAGCCTTTCCTGACGTCCTCTGAGTGAGGGCTACATGTATATATGTATGTAGTTTGTTTGTTTATACTATTCTTATAACAAATGTAAAGCATTTTGGCCAACGAGAGTTGTTTTTTAAATGTGCTATATAAATAAATGTGACTTGACTTGACTAGGATAGTGTTAATGTGCAGGGATCGCTGGTCAGCGCTGACTTGTGTGGGCTGAAGGGCATGTTTTCGCGCTGTATCTCTAAACTAAACTAAACTAAGAGTTGGGTATAGTTGTAAACATAAGATGTACGATAGAAAGACAGGCTGTCCGTGGTATGAATACATTTCAATCATTGAAAGAGTTCTGTGACAAATTTAACAATAAATTGGTTAATGAAAAAATGGGAATTGGTGAGAGTGGAGTAAGTGTTATGACCACTGCTCAGGTAAAGGTTAAGTATTAACATGGAGTGATGGCCGATGTTGCCTGTCTCCATGTTGTAGCTTCTATAGTGGTCAATGTCAAATACAACACACAAAAACGAAGTGGGTAGGATGGAACAGCAGATGCTGGTTTAAACCGAAGATAGACACAAAAAGCTGGAGTAACTCAGCAGGTCAGACATAGGTGAAGGAATAGGTGACGTTTCAGATCAAGATCCTTCTTCAGACTGAGAGTCAGGGGAAAGTGAAACGAGAGATTTACTGTAGACGATGATGTAGACAAATGAATGAAAGATATGCAAATAAAATAACAATGATAAAGGAAACAGGCCATTGTTAGCTGTGTACTGGGTGATGACGAGTAATCTGGGTTGGGTCCGAACTTGGATTTCTGGAACTGAAGTTGGAATCCCCGAGGTAGAAGATGCAGGTTCAGGCAAGCACGGAGAAATCACACGTGTCTGTGGTAGTGAGTCTGGGTTAAAACATGGTGATAGAGTCGGAAAGCAGGAGGAATCACAGAGGGGGAGCAAAGAGAGAGGGTGGTGCAGAAATCTCGTCGGAGAGAGGAGGAGAATTTCTTCAAAGTAGGTACTTGGGAAGTTTAGGGGGATACAGTAGCGCAGCTGGTAGAGACACGTGTTTTATCCTGATCTCGGGCGCTGTCTGTGTGGAGTTTACATGTTCTCCTTGACCAGGTGGGTTTCCTATGGGTGCTCTCGTTTCCTCCAAAATACTAATGACTTGCATTTTCTCCACTCAATGCCAAACAAAGAGCAAAACCTTCAAGATGTCAACGGTATATTAATTCAAGTGTTTCCGTAAGGATGTCAGTGGTATCCTGGGCATGCCAGACTGATCATTGGGGAGACTGCCATCGTCTCTGCTTGCATTTCATAGTGGCTTCAGGCATGGCAGTAACAGTGTCGGCCTCACTGGGGATGGGGCAGAGAGGATGAGTATCAGGGGTCAGCTAACAATGGTCCATTCAACATTTCCCTTCATCGCCATCCCCTTTGATCTGTGTTTTCACACCTTGTCCTTCCATATCTTTCTGTCTTCCTCACCCCTGACTCTCAGCCTGAAGAAGGGGCTCGACCTGAAACGTCACCCGTTCCTTCTCTCCAGAGATGCTGCGTGTCCTGCTGAGTTACTCCAGCATTTTGTGTCTATCTTCGGTGTCAAACAGATTTAAAGACATGGGCTTTCCCTCATTTTACAAAGTTACAATTGCTGCCATGGAGATTGTTGTCGATGCAGAAATGTTGTGAATTACAGCAAAAATGAGTCGAATACAATTTCTAGATAAGTATTGTTTACTTAATTAGCAGAGCTGAAGATGGGTAAAACCTAAAAAACAGAAAAACTCTGCAACATGTTCAATATTGATATTCAACTGATTCATTCATTCATTCGTTCATTGTGAAATTATTAGGAAATGGATTCTTGTGAAATGTGTGGGTGAATCATAGAGGCCAATTGGTAGTTGTATTACATAACAGAACAACTGGAAGAGCAGAGATTCATGTCATGTGGTTGGTCAGGCAGGTCTGGAAGGGAGCTGAACTCATCTTAACCTCAGGACCCGTCAGAATCAAAGTGTAGTGGGATCTTAGAATGACACAAAGCTGTAGTAACTCAGTGGGTCAGAACGCATCTCTGGAGAAAAGGAACAGGTGACGTTTCGGGTCGAGACCCTTCTTCAGACTGAGACACCAAGTCGCACTAGCTTCTCATTTTCACCCAATAAACAGGCTACCAATGAAACATCACCCATCCCTTCTCTCCAGAGATGCTGCCTGTCCCGCTGAGTTAGTCCAGCTTTTTGTGTCTATCTTCTGTTTAAAGCAGCATCTGCAGTTCCTTTGCACACATGTAGTGTAATCGTATTGGTCTAGTGCTCCCCCAGACATCAGGAGAGCTATTGCAAGTAGGACAGAGCGTCTGAAACAACTGCCAGACTACAGACACACATTACACAACCATGTGCCCCCTCCTGGGTGGTTAAAATCCCATAAGAGCTTCCTAACCAGCGTCACCCCATTGGAAACAACACCAACTGAAGCTGGCCTCCAGATGTGGAAGAACAGACTCGCCACTGTCCCTATTTCCACCAAGATGGGCACATACCAGCAGCAGAGTGCTTACCACCAGGTGCTGATGAACACTGGCCGAACTAGAGATGTCTCAACCGACTGTGAAACGGGATCGGGCGGTCAAGGGTGACAATGCACAAATGGGGCTACATCGAGGGTACAACAACCTGTGACTGTGGCACACAGACCCAGACAATGCAACACTTACTGCAATGCCCATTGCTGGATAATCCATGTACTACTGCAGACCTTGCACGTAACACTTCAATAGCGCAACGATGTGTACAGCACTGGCGAGCCACTATATAGCATAAGGACACAAAAGAAGAAGTTTGGTCTAGATTGCAGTCTTAAAGCAAGAACCTGCTTGAAATTGATGCTCCTTTTTATTATAATCCCAGCTAAGAGCGTAGTCGATATAGATGGTATTTGCTACGTCTTTCTGGAATTAAGAACATTGTTGCAATTGTACTTGCCTAACATTATTTTTGTACTTTATTCTTAGAAGATTTTAAAAGATCTTATGAATAAATTAATGTTGTCAGTTTAAGTGTATATTGATATACAACTGTCATTAATACTGTGGCGTTCTTTGTTCAGTGTTTTATTTTCATGACCATACTTGCATTAATTTAGGTGGTAAAATATGCTCAGCACTGAATGAATTAATACTTTATTGTCACAAGTGACAAGTCACAGTGAAAGTCTTTGTTTTCCATACCCAAGGTATGCAAAGAGTAGCCACCTAAAGGGCACTGCAAAGTTTCCTCAATACGTATTTGTAAGGCAATATTTATTGGGCCAGAAGTCCATGAGGCAAATGGAAAAAGGAAAGTGAAGACATAACAAAGTCTGTAAGGTATTTGCCATTTCGGGCAAGGGGACGTTTTTTTTTGAAGTAGTTTGATAACGTGCAAGCAAAAACTTTGAATCAGGAAATCTCTCAAAGCAAATATATTATTACACTGGTAGAACAGGTGAGTCTTCTTATCGAGTCCACACACAAGATTAGAAGTTGTTCAGCCAGAGCTGATCACACTTCTCGGCATCTGCATACAATGGTGTCTGTCTTGTCGCTTCTTGTGCTTCTTGTGCGTGGTGGCGGAAAGATTGGTGGAAACAGGGCCGCGACGTGAACGCTCTTTCCTTGACCCCACAGGTGAGTTAACCATACAGACATTATGCATTAGCCATTCGTTCATTTTGCCAGAGCAAGGGCTGGAGATGCAGATGTAAAAGACATGAAGACAAACCAGGGGGGTTAAATATGGGGAGGTAGGCTACAAAGCTCTGAAAACCATATGCAAGTGTCCAAAGTAGGACATGGTGAATTTACAGTGCCGGAGACCTGGGTTTGATCCCGACTACGGGTGCTGTCTGTACGGAGTTTGTACGTTCTCCCCGTCACCTGCGTGGGTTTTCTCCAAGATAGACAATAGACAATAGGTGCAGGAGTATATGAGCATAAATTATTTATTATTATTATTAGTTTACTATCTCGCCAAATTACTCTTAAACTATATATTTGCTGTCCTTTTGAAGCTGCATTTTAATCATTCAACTAAAGCATATGTTTATGGAAATGTACTTTCATCCAGACTTCTTAGCTAATATTGGAAAATATTATACTTGTGCGAAACCAATCCCTTACCAACATTTACTCTTTCTCACTGGATACTTTTGTTTAGAAAGGCGATCTGTAATCTTTGTTATTTCCAACATAATATACCCAAGCAATATTTTTGTAAAATGCTGTCATTTAATTGGGTTTTATTTTAAGCCAAGTGAATGCAGCGCCGGAAACCCGGGTTCGATCCCGACTAAGGGTGCTGTTTGTACGGAGTTTGTACGTTCTCCACGTGACCTGCGTGGGTTTTCTCCGAGATCTGTGGTTTCCTCCCACACTCCAAAGAAGTACAGGTTTGTAGGTGAATTGGCTTGGTATAAATGTAACATTTTCCCTAGTGTGTGTAGGATAGTGTTAATGTGCAGGGATCACTGGTCGGTGCGGACTCGGTGGGCCAAAGGGCCTGTGTCCACACTGTATCTCTAAACTAAACTAAACTAAACTAAAAGCTAAACACATGGCTTAACTAATGTTGACAGTTTCCACGATTCTCATCACTCACTATCAATGGTCCCCATGCAACCAGCGCTCTTTCATTAACAAAACTCGACTGTCCGAAGTGTAACACTAGGGTGGCACGGTGGTGCAGCGGTAGAGTTGCTCCATTACAATGCTTACAGCTCCAGAGACCCAGGTTCGATCCTGACTACAGATGCTGTCTGTACGGTGTTTGCACGTTCTCCCCGTGACCGCATGGGTTTTCTCCGGACTCAGAGGGCCGAAGGGCGTGTTTCCGTGCTGTATCTCTAAAAAACTGCTAAAGGTCACGGTTAATATCCCTGACTGGACAATGAATGGCAATGGAAGTTCATACGACCAGCGTATGGCTGGGATATTTTAATTCTGCACTAAAGCCTCAAATTTGTTGGAATAAGTTTCAGTTTCTAGAAATGTGTAGGAAGGAACTGCTGATGTTGGTTTAAACCAAAGGTAGACACAAAAAGCTGGAGTAACTCAGTGGGTCATACATCATCTCTGGAGACGTTTAGGGTCGGAACCTTCTTTAGACCAAAATGTCACCTATTTCTTTTCTCCAGAGATGCTGTCTGACCCCCTGAGTTACTCCAGCTTTTTGTGTTTATCTTGAGTTTCTAGAGGGTAGACACAAAAAGCTGGAGTAACTCGGCGGGACAGGCAGCATCTCTGGAGAGAAGGAATGGGTGACGTTTTGGGTCGAGTTTCTAGACGTTGACTTGCTCCTCAAGCAGACCCTCCAACAGTCCAGCTTGACCAATTTTTAATTTCCAGTCTTGATGCTTTCCCCGTTACTCACTGAAACCATCTGAAAGACCCAAGATTGCATTAGATAAAGACTTGATGGAACAGAAGAGGGGAAGTCCCTAAATGATGAATATCCTTAGTTCCCTACTCTAGGTATCTCCTTTTCCATTGTTAATTGCCCCTTCCCCTGTTTAGAGATGGCTGCCTCATTCTTAGATCTAAACACACAACTGCCTACAACCCCAAGCAAAAACACTCCACCACAAGAACGATTCTCAAAAAAAGTTAAGATGCCATGTGGTTAGACTAAACTCCCAGGGACATCTGCAAGTTGTCAGTGCCATTATTGCAGGCAGCCCAGGGTGAGAGTTTGTTTAAGTTGATAGGGGGTGACATACAGTAGATACTGCAAGAGTTACAAATATCTCGGGCAAGAGGAGATTAAAGTGACATTACGCAGGACGCATCTGATTGTGCAAATGCAAAGTTGCAGAAGACTCCACCAGACGTGGTATTACTGGCAGGTGAAAATAACAGGAGATATGTCTGTCATTTAAGTTTACACCAAAACCTGTTGAGAATTGGCCATCATGATTTAAAATATTATCTGACCATACCCTCCACTGATGCTGCCTGACCTGCTGTGTTCCTCCAGCACGTTGCCTGCAGTTTTTTGTGTCTCCATCACGATTCCATGCCTAGATTTGATAAACGGTCTTTGTGATTGAGCTGAAAGACAGGTTTCACAGGAAGAAATATATTATTCTGTCGGTCATTTCTGCCAAATTATGTGCCAAAATAATTTAAAAGTGTGTTATATTTCAGTGTTTCTACATCCTCAACAGCAAAATATTGGAGCCAAAAAGATTTGCATTGAATCTATAAAAGGGGGTTTGTGGGATAACATGGACCAAGGTGGAGACCGCTCTCCCCTCTGCAACTGGATCCTCGATTTCCTGACCAACAGACCCCAATCAGTGAGGATAGGGGACAATTCATCCTCCACGATAATCCTCAACAAAGATGCGTTCTCAGCCCCCTTCTGGTACTCCTTGTACACCCACGACTCTGCAGCTAAGTACCAATCTAACTCAATTTACAAATTTGCTGATGACACCACCATAGTGGGCCGGATATCAAATAATGGTGAGACAGCGTACAGGAAGGAGATCGAGAACCTTGCAACCTGGTGCAAAAACAACAACCTCTCCCTCAATGTCAGCAAGACAAAGGAGATTGTGATTGACTTCAGGAAGCAAAGCGGTACATGTTCCCCGATATACATTGATGACGCCGAAGTAGAGGTGGTCATAATCAAGGACCAGTCTCACCTCAGTCATTCCCTCTTCCCCCCTCTCCCATCAGGCAAGAGGTGCAGAAGTTTGAAAATGCACACCTCCAGATGCATGGACAGTTTCTTCCCAGCTGTGATCACACAACTGAATCGGCCTCTCACCAGCTAGAGAGCAGTCATGACCCCCCATCTTCTTCATTAGAGACATTCAAACTACCATTAATCGGACTTCATCTTTTACTACACATTATACCCTCTATCCTGTATCTGTACACAGTGGACGGCTTGATTGTAATCACATAGTCTTTTGCTGACGATAGCACACAACAACAAGCTGTTCCCTGTACCTCAGTACACATGATAATAATAAACTAAACTAAATTAAAACTTGTTCTCATCTAGGCCACAGCTAACAATGACCTGTTTCCTTTATCATCGTAACTTTTTTGCATATCTTTCATTCAATTGTTCTATATCTCCCTACATCACCGTAAAAATCTCTCGTTTTCCCTCTCCCCTGACTCTCAGTCTGAAGAAGGGTCTCGACCCAAAATTTCACCTATTCCTTCTCTCCAGGGATGCTGTCTCACCCACTGAGTTGCTCCAGCTTTATGTGTCTATCTTCTGTTCACCTCAACACAGCCTCCCTTCCAGCACGATCATTAGGCTAAACTTTCCTCCCATTTTACCTCTAACTGAGCCAATCAATTGTGTGAAGTGAGAGGTTAAAGATGTCTGTGAATACCGCTGCCAGCTGGTTCACACAGGTCCGAAGGACATGGTCAAGGATTCTACCTAGGCTAGTTGCTTTCCAAGGGTTCGCTCTCCGGAAGACCAACCAAGCTCTCAGATGTCTTCCTCATCCACAGACCAGTCTGTCCGTATTGGTGGAAATGTGTCATGCTCGATAACAATCAGCACGGGAGCACCTCAAGGCTGCGTGTTCAGCCCCCTGCTGTACTCACTCTATACTCATGACAGTGTAGCTGGACATAGTGCGAACTCCATCATCAAGTTCGCCGACGACACCACTGTTGTGGGACGTATCACTGATGGGGACGAGTCAGAGTATAGAAGTGAGATCGACCGATTGACCAAATGGTGCCAGCACAATAACCTGGCCCTCAACACCAGCAAAACCAAGGAACTGATTCTGTACTTTGGAAGGGGTAGGATGGGGACTCACAGTCCCGTTTATATCAACGGGTCGATGGTGGAAAGGGTCAAGAACTTCAAATTCCTGGTCGTGCATATTTCCGAAGATCTCTCCTGATCCCAGCACACTGATGCAATTATAAATAAAGCACATCAGCGCCTCTACTTCCTGAGAAGATTACGGAGAGTTGGTATGTCAAGGAGGACCCTCTCGAACTTCTACAGGTGCACAGTAGAGAGCATGCTGACCGGTTGCATCGTGGATTGGTTCGGCAACTTGAGCGTCCAGGAGTGGAAAAGGCTGCAAAAAGTTGTAAACTCTGCCCAGTCCATCATCGGCTCTAACCTCCCTACCATCGAGGGGATCTATCGCAGTCGCTGCCTCAAAGGCTGCCAGCATCATCAAGGACCCACACCATCCTGGCCACACACTCATCTCTCCGCTGCCATCAGGTAGAAGGTACAGGAGCCTGAAATCTGCAACATCCAGGTTCAGGAACAGCCACTTCCCCACAGGCATCAGACTATTAAACACAACTTCAAACAAACTCTGAACTATAACAGCCTATTGCACTTTATCTGTTTATTTATGTGTGTATATATATATATTCTATGGTATATGGACACACTGATCTGATCCGTATTTATGCCTACAACATCCTGTTGTGCTGCAGCAATGCAAGAATGTCATTGTCCTATCTGGGACACATGGCAATAAACTCTCTTGACTCTTGACCATTGGTACAGGCACATCCAGGCTGACTGGGTGGGTGATGTGCTTCCACTGACCTCCTGTTCAAAGTGAGCGCAAAATGCATTGAGCTCATCAGCAAGTTGTCAGCCATACTGCCTGTTGTGAACACTGCCTGCCCGAAGTTGTGAACACTGCCCAGTCCATCATGGGCTCTGACCTCCCCACCATCGAAGGGGATTACAGGAGTCGCTGCCTCAAAAAGGCAGCCAGCATCATCAGAGACCCACACCACCCTGGCCACACACTCATTTCACCCCTGCCATCAGAAGAAGATACAGGAGCCTGAAAACTGTAACTTCCAGGTTCAGAAACGGCTTCTTCCAGACAGCCATCAGGCTATTAAACACAATAACCTCAAATAAGCTCTGAACTACAAAGACTATTATTATTATTGCATTATCATTGTTTGCTTGTTTTTTATGTATACTTATGTGTGCATGTGTGTGTGTGTGTGTATATATACAGTGGGTTGCAAAAGTATTCATACCCCTTGAACTTTTCCACATTTTGTCACATTACAACCACAAACGTAAATGTATTTTATTGGGATTTTATGTGATAGACCAACACAAAGTGGCGCATAATTGTGAAGTGGAAGGAAAATGATACATGGTTTTCAAATATTTTTACAAATAAAAAACTGAAAAGTGTCACGTGCAAAACTATTCAGCCCCCCTGAGTCAATACTTTGTAGAACCACCTTTCGCTGCAATTACAGCTACAAGTCTTTTGGGGTATGTCTCTACCAGCTTTGCACATCTAGAGACTGAAATGTTTGCCCATTCTTCTTTGCAAAATAGCTCAAGCTCAGTCAGATTGGATGGAGAGCATCTGTGAACAGCAATTTTCAAGTCTTGCCAGAGATTCTCAATTGGATTTAGGTCTGGACTTTGATTGGGCCATTCTAACACATGAATATGCTTTGATCTAAACCATTCCATTGTAGCTCTGGCTGTATGTTTAGGGTCGTTGTCCTGCTGGAAGGTGAACCTCCGCCCCAGTCTCAAGTCTTTTGCAGACTCTAACAGGTTTTCTTCCAAGATTGCCCTGTATTTGGCTCCATCCATCTTCCCATCAACTCTGACCAGCTTCCCTGTCCCTGCTGAAGAAAAGCATCCCCACAGCATGATGCTGCCACCACAATGTTTCACAGTGGGGATGGTATGTTCAGGGTGATGTGCAGTGTTAGGTTTCCGCCACACATAGCGTTTTGCATTTAGGCCAAAAACTTCAATTTTGGTCTCATCTGACCAGAGCACCTTCCTCCACATGTTTGCTGTGTCCCCCACATGGCTAGTGGGAAACTGCAAACGGGACTTCTTATGGCTTTTTTTCAACAATGGCTTTCTTCTTCCCACTCTTCCATAAAGGCCCGATTTGTGGAGTGTACGACTAATAGTTGTCCTGTGTACAGATTCTCCCACCTGAGCTGTGGATCTCTGCAGCTCCTCCAGAGTTACCATGGGCCTCTTGGCTGCTTCTCTGATCAATGTTCTCCTTGCCCGGCCTGTCAGTTTAGGTGGATGGCCATGCCTTGGTAGGTTTGCAGTTGTGCCATACTCTTTCCATTTTCGGATGATGGATTGAACAGTGCTCCGTGAGATGTTCAAAGCTTGGGATATTTGTTTTTAACCTAACCCTGCTTTAAACTTCTCCACAACTTTATCCCTGACCTGTCTGGTGTGTTCCTTGGGCTTCATGATGCTGTTTGTTCACGAATGTTCTCTAACAAACCTCTGAGGCCTTCACAGAACAGCTGTATTTATACTAAGATTAGATTACACACAAGTGGACTCTATTTACTAATTAGGTGACTTCTGAAGGCAATTGGTTGCACTGGATTTTATTTAGGGGTATCAGAGTAAAGGGGGCTGAATACTTTTGCACGCGACACTTTTCAGTTTTTTATTTGTAACAAAAATGTGAAAACCATGTATCATTTTCCTTCCACTTCACAATTATGCGCCACTTTGTGTTGGTCTATCACATAAAATCCCAATAAAATACATTTACGTTTGTGGTTGTAACGTGACAAAATGTGGAAAAGTTCAAGGGGTATGAATACTTTTGCAAGCCACTGTATATACATGTGAGTATGTGTGTGTATATACACACACTGAACATTTATTTTGTTTATTACATAGTTTACAGAGTACTATGTTTACATATTCTGTTGTGCTGCTGCAAGTAAGAATCTCATTGTTCTATCTGGGACATGTGACAATAAAACACTCTTGACTCTTGTCCTCACTTTGTAACCTATTAAGCCCCTGTCCCACTTTCACGACCCAATTGGCGACCTCTGCCAAGTTTGCTCTTGACTCATACTCGCAGTATGGTCGCTACGAGGTCGTAGGAGGTCTTCGTAACTCTTCCTTATACTCGTGGCCTCAAGTAGGTTGCGGTGTTTTTTCCAGCCTGATAAAAAATGTCCACAAGTTAATAAAAGGTCGACATGGAAAAAAATTTTACTCGTAGGTAGGTCGTAGGTAGGTCGTGATGGTAGTCGTAGGTAGTCGTAGGTCGTTGTTGTAGGTCGGTAACTGGCCCGAGAAAAAAAATGCAAACATGACATAATTTTATCATATGATCATTTTCCATAAATAATCCGTAAATAATCGTAGTTGGTCTTAGGTGTGGAAGACTGAGGTCGAGGGGGGTCATGGTAGGTCGTAGACATAGTCGTAGGAGGTCTTTTACTTCGGCTCGTCAACACGACCTTGACATTTTTTTCCATCTCGTCTTGGGTCTTCTAAACTCATGAATTAGGTCGTCCAAGTGGGACAGGCCCCACAATGGACAATGGACAGGTATCTGTCTCGTTGCCTCAGGAGCAGCTTGGTCCAGAATTTCCTTTTGGCATGCTCAATGACTTTATGAATGTCATGGATACTTTTCACTGTGATCCCTGTTCATTGTAAGGAATTATTTCTCTTGTCCTTAAGGAATGGAATTTTGGCTAATGGGATTATATGTCATTTATTGCTCTGAATTAATACTTGATGGTAGAATAAAGCATCTTAACAAATCACTCCAACGTTTTTTAGTCTAACTGCTGAAAGATTGAGGAATTGCAATTCGGAATCTGTTGACTCCAAGAAGGATTTCCATTCTCCTGGTTTCTTCTTTTACAAGCTTTACAAAACAACATTAAAAGAAGAAAACATGAAAACCTTACAAAAACATGCAGTGCGATTCTCTAACCATCATTCTGCACAGGAAATCTGCATTGTATTTTAATTATAAAAGTAAGTTATCATTGTTACATTTTTTGTTCATAAAATTTTACAATCATTAATTTTTCCCTCATTCTTCATTTTGAAATTGTCTGAACTAGAGAAGCTACATTAAGTTATCACAAGAGATTTTATCTTTTTCACAAGGGAAAGCGGTTATGGCTCACCAATTTGGTGAGCTATTAATTATAGAATTAATTAACTGAAATTTAATTGAAACATTTTACAGCGTTGGCTTCATTAACCAGCTTTAAGCTGCACCTCCTGTTGAGAACTTATGGTGGTGATGGTTTGGAGGGAATGGGGGAGGGGAGGGGAGGGGGGGGGTACATTGATATTAATGGCTGGAGGAATCCTCATTCCATCTTCAGAAACACCACAGAACACGGTTGATGTGAATGCATTGAACAAAATAGTGGCAGGGAGCAAGTATACTCGAATCTTAACTTAGATTTGTCCAGCAGATTCCTGCCATTGGTTCTATTCTTGCATGCCACCACCAAATTCTGCAGGATTAGAATTGGCACAGATCCAGAAGACCAATCTTTTCTGCATTTTAATGGCTTGCATTTGTGGTATTCCTTTTAATTATTTCAATGGTTTGGATGAGATTTTTATTGGTGGCGTCGTACGATGGCTGCCTCGCCAACAGTCTCTCGTCCTTTTCTTCTTTTGTTGTTTTTAGTCTCGTTAAATGTATGCTTTAGTGCATCTTTCATTTTTGTATTATGTGGGATGTGGGGGGTGGGGGGGGGGGTGGGGAGAGGGACACCCTTGTTGTATCTCTTTCCTCGACGGAGATGTGACTTTTTCCGTATGGTATCTCCATCCTAACATCGTGGAGCTGGTGGTCCGTTTGTCAGGGATTGCCTTTGGGAGCTCCAACCGTGGGAGCCTGTGGACTTAACATCATGGAGCTCGCGGTCCCTTGGTTAGGGATCGACTTCGGGAGCTGCAACCGCAGGAGCTTTGATCGCCCCAACGCGGTAGCTTCAAACGCCCTGACGGGGGAGTTTCGATCGATGGCTGTAGATGGTTCGCCTGCCCCGACCTCGGGAGAAAAGGAGGGAAGAAGATAAAACGTTATTGCCTTCCATCACAGTGCGCTGCGGTGGATGTTTATGTAGTTGTGGGTCTTGCTGCTTTTTTGGTTTGACTCTATGGCAAATCAAATTCTTTGTATGTTTTTACATAATTGGCTAATAAGTTAATTACAATTACAAAAACAATTACAATTAAACATAACCCAAAAACGTGAAGATTTTGTTGTTTGGTTCATTAGCAATGGGTAAAATACTCATTCGTGAATGTAGGCATGGATGTACATCAGAAGAACTTTAAACTGTGGATTTTAAAATGTAAGATTTACAATTGTTGAAAGTGCTTTTATTGTTAACCACTTCTTATGTTTAATTCAATATAATGAATTAAACATAAGAAGTGGTTAACAATAAAAACACTTTCAACAATTGTAAATCTTACATTGCGTTTCAAGAATGGAGAAAAGAAGGTGAAACTATAGGCCGGTTAGCCTGACCCATCCGCTCTAGGATCTTTGCTTCAGAGATTGGTAAGATTTTAAAGTCCATTATAAAGGATAAGGTTTCTGAGTACTTAGAAGCACATGATAAAATAGGCCAAAGTCAGCATGGTTTTGTGAAAGGGAGATCTAGCCTGATGAACCTGTTGGAATTCTTTGAAAAAGTAAATAGCAGGAGAGACAAAAAAAAGTCAGTGGATGTGATTTACCTGGGTTTTCAGAAGGCCTATGATAAGGTGCTGCATGTGAGGCTGCTAAAGAAGGTACCAAGGGGCAGATACTAGCATAGATCGCAGGTTGGCTGGATGACAGAAGGCAGAGTGTGGCAATTAAAGGGGGCTTTTTCTGGTTGGCTGCCAGTGACTAGTGGAGTTCCGCAGGGCTCGGTGCTGGGGCCGCTACTCTTCACGTTGTATATTAATGATTTGGCTGAGGGGATTGAAAGCTTTGTGGCCAAGTTTGCAGACAATACGAAAATAGGTGGAGGCTAGGGTTGCCAACTGTTCCATATTAGCCAGGACATCCCCTGGATGTTGGGCTAAATCGGGTCGAGGAGACTGTCGGGTCGGAGCGCCACGTCTGGCCCCGCCTCACCCGTCCCGACGTAGTGCAGCCCATGGAGTGCCACAGTAGCACCTCGCCCGTGGCCCCGTCGGTCGGTCGGCAGCCCGGCCAGCTGTCTGACCTTCAGACCTTCGCTTACTGCCGACACCACCACCACCCCTCCTTCTCATGGCCGATCATCGGTTCATGAGTTGGATGGGGTGCCGGACTTTACACGCGACCCATGCCAAAGCTCCACAGCTGGCCCGCCGGCTGGGCTTTGTGTGCAGTCCAGCACCCGGGCCAACTCATCATTCACCCAGCCATGGCCGAGTCGGTCAAGGAATTGCCGTCGGGATATTGTCCCTTATTTTGACCTTTTATCCCTTATTTGGGAGTGAGAAAGTTGGCAACCCACGTGGAGGCGCAGGTAGTGTAGAGGAAGTAGGTATTTTACAGAAGGACTTGGACAGGTTGGGAGAGTGGGCTGAGAAGTGGTAGATGGAATATAGTGCAGCAAAGTGTGGAATCATGCATTTTGGTAGTAGGAATAAAGGTGTAGACTATTTTCTAAATGGGGAGAGAATTCAGAAATCGGAGGTGCAAAAGTACTTGAGAATGCTAGGACAGGATTCCCAAAAAGGCAATTTGGAAGTTGAAGGCAAATGCAATTGCTTGCATTTATTTTGAGAGGATTAGAATATAAAAATAAAGATGAATGCTGAGGCTTTAAAAGGCACTGGTCAGACCGCATTTGGAGTCTTGTGAGCGGTTTTGGGCCCCATATTTGAGGATGTGCTGGCATTGAAGAGGGTCCAGAGGAGGTTTATGAAAATTATCCCAGGAATGATTGGGTTAACATATGATGAGTGTTTGACAGCACTGGGCCTGTACTCGCTGGAGTTTAAAAGGATGAGAGGACACATCATTGAAACTTACTGAATAGTGAAAGGCCTGGATAGAGTGAATGTGGAGAGGATGCTTCTACTAGTGGGAGAATCTAGGACCAGAGGCCATATCCTCAGAATAAATGGATGCTCCTTTACGAAGTGAATGAGGAAGGATTTCTTTAGTCAGAGGGTATGGAATTCATTGCCACAGACGGTTGTGGAGGTCTAAGTCAATGTATATTTTTAAAGCGCAGATTGGGGTGGGTGATTGCAACCTTCACGTGGTCCGCCCTGTTTCGAGGAATGCAATCAACCCGGCGTGCACAATCAAATAAGATCAAATAGAACAAGTTGTCCTTGAACTTTACGCAAGAAGAAGAAGCGCAGATTGACAAATTCTTGACTAGTTAGAGTGTTAGGGGTGATGAGGAGAAGGCTGGAGAATGGGGTTGAGAGGGAAAGATAGATCAACCATGATTGAATGGCGGAGTAGACTTAATGGGCCGAATGGCCTACCTGCTCCTAGAAATTATGAACCTATGAACCAAAATTCACAGTTGCTTACATTTTAATGTTAATTGTGTTGGAGAACCATTAAGGATCTTGCCAGATTTCATAATTCTTTTTCTCTCAATTCCATAAATAATCCTTTAATAAATTTACCTGCACTACTTTGCACTGTTGAATAAAGCCAATAATACAACAGTTATTCCACAAACATCGTGCAGTGAAGTTTCATTCCAACGTTGTCAACAGTTCATAGATTTTGACATATAGACATGCAATACATTAAACATTCATAGTCAGAGAGTCATAGAGTGATATAGTATGGAAACAGGCCCTTCTGCCCAACTTGTAGCAATGTTACAAAATTTTGAGATTTTAAAAATAAAGTCTGCAATTTATCCCATCAGATAAAGCATAAAACGAAGTTTAATTTGACACTTAATTCACTTTCATATCTTCAGTATTAAAAAAGTTATGGCCATTATCATACTCAGAAATTAGCATCTAGTTCCCTATTGCTTTTCCATTCACTTAACACAAAAGCTATGATCGAGGACAGTTAAAAGCCCATAACTTTCTTAAAAATTATGATAGCTGAAAGAAATTTTCAGTTATTATAGATTGAAGCATTCTGAAACAAATATGAAACAATCTTACTTCAAAGACATGAAAGTAAAGCATATAATTAGTTAGTTACCTAATTGTAGCTAATTACAAAATTCAATTACTAGATCTAAACATCTATCAATTTCTTAAGAATAGATTAACATTTTTAAATAGCCTAAGTGTCCAAATAACATTCACACAATAATTCACAATATAACATAATTTTTAAATCTAATTTTCATGAATTTACAGGCCAAATGGAAGGAATTGAATGTTTAATACTTGTAAATTAATGGGCATTTAATTCATCTTGCGAGTGAGGTTTTCTGGAACACGATCTTTTGGAACGTTGATTTGCAGTGAATTTAACCCCGTATTGGCATGAAAAATACTGCCGTTAATTCGGGGAATAAAATCACCGTGTCGCATGAAAAAATGTGAATTAAAGGCTTCTTAAGAAGCACTTTTATACATTTAAAGAAACCACTTTCGTTTACCTGTCCCGTGTGTGAAATCCGTCCCCGTTATCGGCGTTGACGCTTCAGGAGCTGCTTTTAAAATTACTCTAGCACTGACATTGACGATTTAATAAAAATTAAAAATTCACAAAACGCCGGTAGGAACAATTCATAAGCCAAGGCTTGTACTCCAATAAAATATCAACCAGGACAAGGGAGGAGAAACCCGCATTTTAACCCCGCCCCCCCTTAAAGGCGCCAAAATCGCGCACACGGCCAGTGGCAGAATTACAGCGCGACTGAAGGTAAGTTTTGTAACATACCTACAACTTGCACACACCAACCAACATACAGTGGCTTGCAAAAGTATTCATACCCCTTGAACTTTTCCACATTTTTTCACGTTACAACCACAAACGTAAATGTATTTTATTGGGATTTTATGTGATAGACCAACACAAAGTGGCGCATAATTGTGAAGTGGAAGGAAAATGTTACATGGTTTTCAAATTTTTTTACAAATAAAAAACTGAAAAGTGTGGCATGCAAAAGTATTCAGCCCCCTTTACTCTGATACCCCTAAATAAAATCCAGTGCAACCAACTGCCTTCAGAAGTCACCTAATTAGTAAATAGAGTCCACTTGTGTGTAATCTAATTTCAGTATAAATACAGCTGTTCTGTGAAGGCCTCAGAGGTTTGTTAGAGAACATTAGTGAACAAACAGCATCATGAAGCCCAAGGAACACACCAGACAGGTCAGGGATAAAGTTGTGGAGAAGTTTAAAGCAGGGTTAGGTTATAAAAAAATATCCCAAGCTTTGAACATCTCACGGAGCACTGTTCAATCCATCATCCGAAAATGGAAAGAGTATGGCACAACTGCAAACCTACCAAGACATGGCCGTCCACCTAAACTGACAGGCCGGGCAAGGAGAGCATTGATCAGAGAAGCAGCCAAGAGGCCCATGGTAACTCTGGAGGAGCTGCAGAGATCCACAGCTCAGGTGGGAGAATCTGTCCACAGGACAACTATTAGTCGTGCACTCCACAAATTGGGCCTTTATGGAAGAGTGGCAAGAAGAAAGCCATTGTTGAAAAAAAGCCATAAGAAGTCCCATTTGCAGTTTGCCACAAGTCATGTGGGGGACACAGCAAACATGTGGAGGAAGGTGCTCTGGTCAGATGAGACCAAAATTGAAGTTTTTGGCCTAAATGCAAAACGCTATGTGTGACGGAAACCTAACACTGCACATCACCCTGAACACACCATCCCCACTGTGAAACATGGTGGTGGCAGCATCATGCTGTGGGGATGCTTTTCTTCAGCAGGGACAGGGAAGCTGGTCAGAGTTGATGGGAAGATGGATGGAGACAAATACAGGGCAATCTTGGAAGAAAACCTGTTAGAGTCTGCAAAAGACTTGAGACTGGGGCGGAGGTTCACCTTCCAGCAGGACAACGACCCTAAACATACAGCCAGAGCTACAATGGAATGGTTTAGATCAAAGCATATTCATGTTAGAATGGCCCAGTCAAAGTCCAGACCTAAATCCAATTGAGAATCTCTGGCAAGACTTGAAAATTGCTGTTCACAGACGCTCTCCATCCAATCTGACTGAGCTTGAGCTATTTTGCAAAGAAGAATGGGCAAAAATTTCAGTCTCTAGATGTGCAAAGCTGGTAGAGACATACCCCAAAAGACTTGCAGCTGTAATTGCAGCGAAAGGTGGTTCTACAAAGTATTGACTCAGGGGGGCTGAATACTTTTGCACGCAACACTTTGCAGTTTTTTATTTATTTTTTTAATTTGAAAACCATGTATCATTTTTCTTCCACTTCACAATTATGCACCGCTTTGTGTTGGTCTATCACATATAATCCCAATAAAATACATTTACGTTTGTGGTTGTAACGTGACAAAATGTGGAAAAGTTCAAGGGGTATGAAAACTTTTGCAAGCCACTGTATCCCAGCATGTCTAAAACAATTGCCATTCAGGGGTGAATGAACAGTTGGCATTATAGAATTAACAGCAGATCAATGCATTCCAATTGAATGCAGCCAATTATGTGTAACTTCAGGTATAATGGCATTACCAGTGTTAGAGCTCAGTTTATTCTGAACCTCAAGGGGATTGTTGTTGACAAGATAATGTCCCTGAATTTCAATAACTAAATAAATATGCGTGAAGGAGACTGCATTGTAATGATTATGACATTACTATGTCGTATATATGTCTGCTGCAAACTTATTAGTTTAGTTTAGAGAAACAGCATGGAAACAGGCCCTTCGGCCCACCAAGTCCACACCAACCAATGATCCCTGCTCATCAACACTACCCTACACACATTAGGGACAACTTTACATTTATACCAAGCCAATTATCCTACAAACCTGTATGTCTTTGGAGTGTGGTAAGAAACCGAAGATCTCAGAGAAAACCCACGCAGGTTATGGGGAAAACGTAAAAACTCTGTACAGGCAGCACCCAAAGTCGGGATTGAACCCGGGTCTCTGGTGCTGCGCCAGTTACAATTTCAATAATAAAAATTAGAATTGTTACTAAGCATTTATCGAAAGGATTGAAATTTTTAATGGTAGTATCCATGTTTAGTTATAGAAACTGTGATTATGCTCAGAAATGTAAGCGTTGAGTTGAGAGATAATAAAGTTCTGTATGGCATTGTGTTTCATATAACACATTTTAATGTCAAGAGTTTGCTTAATCTTAAAATAAGATTTAAGAACAGAACCTATTAGCAACCAAAACAGAAATTACTGGAAATACTTAGAAAGTCATGCAACACCTGTATGAAGAAATATTGTCATTTTGTTTCTCTTCCACAGATTTTACCTGTATTGGCAGGAATTTAGTTTTTTTGTTTTATTTCATATTTCAGGCATCTCCGGTTTTAATTTCCCATCAAGTGCTAATTATGGATGAGAAATAATGTCCAGAGCTTTTGGATCAATGATCAATTGTGGCTTGGTAAACTGCTGGAGTAACTCAACGGAACAGGCAACATCTCTGGTTAGAAGGAATGGGTGACGTTTCGGGTTAGTCCCTTCTTCAGACCTACAGTCGGGACTACACACTTGGCTTGATAAATGTTGGGGTTAATAACTTTGGTAGCGCAGCGAAAGTGTTGATAGGGGCACTTTATTGGCCTTCTGTGGGCTTAGAGAATTTAGAGTCCTTCCGTTCTTGCCCCAGTTCTTCACCTGAAACTGCTTTAAGGGCCTGTCCCACTTGGCAATTTTTTCGGTGACTGCCGGCATCATTGACTGACGTATCAGGTCACCGAACAATTCACGGCGTGATAACGTATTACAACGCGGTGTTTTTTCAAGTGTCGCAACATTTTTTTTGTCGCCACTTGATTTTGAAATGTTCAAAATCTTTTGGCGCCACTGATATGACGACGGCAGTCGCCGAAAAAATCGCCAAGTGGGACAGGCCCTTTAGTCCAACATCTTCTGGCATTGTCCTCCTGGTACAACGTCAGCTGACACTGTTGTGTGCTGCTTGTCACACTCCTTTCTTGAGGTCTTCTTGTCCTTCTTTCATTTTGTCTGGCAAATTTTCTGTTCCATCGGTAGCTAAATTACGCAACCGACTATCTTTTGCAAACCTATGGAATTTTCCACCAGGCTGCGTGCTTCAAAAACATGGTGTTTGAGATCTTGATCTCATTGCCGGTGTATGGAGCATCTTTGATAACTGTTGTTTCTGGGCTTGCATCCATGCAGACAATTCTCCTAGTAAAAGACCAAAACACAAAGTGCTGGAAGAACTCAGCGGGTCAGGCAACATCGGGGAAGTGAATTGAGAGCGGTGTTTCGGGTCGGGACCCTTCTTCTGAGGGTCTCAACACGAAACGTTGTCGGTCAATTCCCTGTCCAGATGTGCCTGACCTGTGGAGTTTCTCCAGCACTGTGGTTTGATCAGGATTCCAGCATCTGCAGTTTTTTCTGTCCCCAGTCAAAGGTGGCAGGTTAAACTAATGTTGATTAAAGGAGAAGTGTGGGTTAGTAACACAGTAATGGGCCTGTCCCACTTAGGCCACTCTTTAGGCGACCGCCAGGGACTAATTTTAATGGAATTCACCTACGACACCTGGCAACAACTTACGTCAACCTATGACACCAAAGATTGTCGCCACTGTCGGCAAAAAAATTTCAACATCTTGAAAATTTGCCGGCAATTGCCTGTAGTTGCCCAAATATTTGCCGAAGTGGGACGGGCCCAGAAGACAACCAACATCACTTTTTTCTTAAGTCAACTAATAACTGGATATTGAGGCGGTGGAAAATAAGTGTTCGCTGTTCATGGTCAGGGTCACCTTACCCTAAATGCTACATGAGTGTGGCTTATAATAGCCCTGTTCATGTGGGAAGGCAGCTACGCTAAGAAATCATTCTGCACGTTCTGATATCTGCTCCCTGCTAGTGATGAAAATTTATATTCATTCTTTGAGAGTAGACTGTCTGAAATGTCTTTAATGTAAATATGAATGCACTTGTCTGAAAACTCTTCTTGCATGAGGTGTGGGGTGATGGTATCCACCCAGGTCTTTGATATCTACCCACTGTGTCTATGTCCTCAACATCACACGAGAACAGAGTCATCCCAACTCTAATATGTGAACAACGATTAGTACAGGTGTCAGAGTTATGGGGAGAAGGCAGGGGAATAGGGTAAGGAGGGAGAGATAGATCAGCCATGATTGCATGGTGGAGTAGACTTGATGGGCTAATTCTACTCCTATTCCTTATGATCTTATGAACCATGAAGAACTTTCTTGATCATCGTTACTTTTTTGCATATCTTTCATTAATTTGTTCTACATCTCTCAACATCACCATCTAGATCTCCCGTTTCCCTTTCCCCTAAAAGGCCTGTCTCACGAGTCTGCGGTCTATGGCGGCGAAACGGGAAGAATCTGCCGCCATAGACCGCGCACTCGTGAGAAAGTACAATTCCCGGGCCGTGCGGCGGTGTTCCCAACACCGCGCGGTGCTAAAATAAAATCGACAATGTCCAAAACTAAATACTCACCGCACAACCTCCACCAGTGATGCACGAGTGCGGCACGGCCGCTCGCACGGGCCGCCGCCAGTATGGCTCGAGCGCCGTGCGTCAAACCTCCACTGCCACAGCCTCCGCCAGTGAGGCACGTGCCGCCGCCAGTGAGGCACGGCCGCTCGCACGGGCCGCCGCCAGTATGACTCGAGCGCCGTGCGTCAAACCTCCACTGCCACAGCCGCCGCTGGTGAGTCACGTGCGGCGGGCCGACGTCATCGCAGTCGGCCCTCCCTTTTATTTACTTACCGCAAGCACGTGGGACCCGCCGTGTTTGAATTAACTCGGCCCCCGCGCAGAAGCCCCCGCGCTTCACCGCCGATGACCGCAAACAGGTAAGACAGAGCCTTAACTCTCAGTCTGAAGAAGGGTCTCGACCCAAAATGTTACCTACTCCTTTTCCCCAGAGATGCTGTCTGACCTGCTAAGTTACTCCAGCTCTTTGTGTCCATCTTTGGTTTAAACCAGCATCTGCAGTTCCTTTCTCCACACTAATATGTGAGTGTTGTCTAGTCTGGTAAATATTATATGGTGGAACGACTAATCACCCGACGTTCAGAGTTTTACACTGTTGTCCCTAGAAATTACAATGTGACCCTTTGAAAAAGTGAATTTGAACAAATATTGCAAATAAAACATGGTTCTGCTGGGAGTGACAAATAATTGTTGCCACAAAGATGGATCAGCAGAACACCATGTCCCAATTCCCCCCCCTTCGGATTCATTGTGTTGCAAAGCAGAAAATGAAGTTATCAGACCGGCAACAAAATTTAGTTATAGTTTAGTGATACAGTGCGGAAACAGGCCCTGCGGCCCACCGAGTCAGCACTGACCAGCGATCCCCGCACATTAACATTATCCTATGCAAGGGACATTTTTAAAACATTTATATCAAGCCAACTAACCTACAAACCTGTACATCTGGGAAGAAACCGAAGATCTCGAAGAAAACTGTGATGTTTGGTGGACTGTGTGGGGTGGGAGGACCCGTTGCTCCTCCCGTGCAGCAGGTGGCACTGCACAGGACAAAGGGAGAGAGAGAGAGTGTGAGTGTGAGTGTGAGTGTGAGTGTGAGTGTGAGTGTGAGTGTGTGTGTGTGTGTGTGTGTGTGTGTGTGTGTGTGTGTGTGTGTGTGTGTGTGTGCGTGCGTGCGTGTGTGTGCGTGTGTGTGTGTGCGTGTGTGTGTGTGCGTGTGTGTGTGCGCGCGCGTGCGTGCGTGCGTGCGTGCGTATTTTTTTTTGTCTTGCTGCCAGCATTGAGTAAAGCATTAAAGACTTCTGTTGTAAATTAAAGACTCTCAAGTTTTGTATAGACCTAAAAAAACACACCAAAAAAACACACGCAGGTCATGGGGAAAACGTACAAACTCCGTACAGACAAGCACCCATAGCCGGATCTCTGGCGCTGTAAGGCAACAACTCTACCGCTGAGCCACCGTGCCGCCCCAATGCTGTTAAAATATTATCAGCATCAGCACTAACCACAATGGAACATCCAGGTCCAATATTCTTTGCAGCAATAATTCCACTAAAAAATATTGACTCCATTTTGACACTTAATGATTCAAATTGATACCATTGCACTTGGAAAAATCAGCAAAGTGGAATCCATGTCGGAAGGAACTGCAGATGATGGATAACACCAAAGATAGACACTAAATGCGGTGTAATTCAGCAGGTCAGGCAGCATCTCAGGATAGAAGGAATGGGTAACAATCCGGGTCTGAAGAAGGGTCTCGACCCGAAACGTCACCCTCTCAAAGTGGGATCCAATATCTGGCTATGCATCGCTACAGAACTTGATAGAACTAGTACTCCATGCCATTGGGTGTTACTGCCACAACTCAATGCTTTTATCTGTTAGTTTATTGAATGTGTGGAGAAACCAGTATCAACTTTACAAGTCCTTATTAAAGATGCAGTAGGTTAGCACTTTTCTGACAAATGTCTGTCATTTAGTGCTCAGATGGTTTTCACTACATAATCTAATATCGACATGATATAAATCGTTGGAAATGTGGAACATTTATTTCCATTATTTTCCATGATTAGATCTAATTATTTTGTCATCTTTATCCCTCCCCCTTACTGGAACATGCCGGTGTTGAGCTTTGACCAACTAGCCTTTAAACGACACCCATTTGTCAGATGTGGACTTACCCAATAACAATTGTATTTTAATTTGTTTTACTCTACTTTGATATTGGACAACAATCTTGCACCGTTCTGCTGTTTTGCACGTTGTATTTATCTCTACTGTGTGCGTGTTTAATCTGTGAGTTCCACGTGAACAGGGGATTTATTTGCACCTTGCTGTATGTGGCAATAAATTAAACTGAATCTCAATAGGATTTTGGTCAAAATATGATAAATATTGTAGTTTTAGTTAGAGACCAGCATCGACTTCTCCCAGTATCATCATCAATAAAAGATAGATACAAAATGCTGAAGTAACTCAGCAGGACAGCATCTCTGGAGAGAATGAATGGGTGATGTTTTGGGTCGGTCTGAAGAAGGGTCTCGACCCGAAATGTCAGCCATTCCTTCTCTCAAGAGATGTTGCCTATCCTGTTGAGTTACTCCAGCATTTTGTGTCCATCTTTGGTTTAAACCAGCGTCTACAGTCCCTTCATACACACTCCACATCAATAAATGTTTCTTAACTCCGATATATCAGCGAGACAAGGTGCAAGCTCGGCAATCGTTTCACTGAACACTTTGTCGGTCCGCCTAGGCCTACGCGATCTCCCGGTTGCTCAATGCTTCAACTCCCCCTTCCCTTCCCTTCCCACACTGACCTTTCTGACCTGGGCCTCCTCCACTGTCAGAGTGAGGCCCAACACAAATTGCAGGAACAGCACCTCATATTTCACTTGGGCAGCTTACACCCCAGCGGTATGATCATTGACTTCTCTAACCTAGTAACCCTTGCTTTCCCTCTCTCTCTCTCCGACTAGTGTCAATGTCCTTCTATTTAATATTACTGATTGCATGCCTCTTCTTCACCTGCCCCTCAACGAACAATGAACCACTCTACATTTCCTAGGTAGACACAAATGTTGGAGAAACTTAGCGGGTGAGGCAGCATCTATGGTGCGAATGAAATAGGCGACGTTTCGGGTCGAGACCCTTCTTCAGACTTCAGACCCTTCTTCATACATTTCCTAATCATCGTCTGCTTTCATCTGTTGTTTTCACACCTTACCCTTCCATATCTCTGTCTCCCTCACTCTCAGTCTGAAGATGGGTTTCGACCCGAAACATCACCCATTCCTTCTCTCCAGATATGCTGCCTGTCCCGCTGAGTTACTCCAGCATTTTGTGTCTATCTTCGCTGTAAACCAGCATCTGCAGTTCCTTCCTACACTATGTATTTTAACTATTGCAAGCTGCTTGAGGTGTGACCTTGCTATTTCAAAATTGCCTGCCATGTGTGTACGTGACTGAGAGTGACCACACCACAAGTAATTCATGGATTTTAAAGTATGTTGGTACTTCCTGAGGTTGTGAAAGATGCTGGATTACATGCCCAAATTCAATGAATCTTGGAAAATGGCAATCTTTTGTGAAGCCATCTTTCCTTTGACTATAGAGGACCACCTAAGATACAGACTTCTGTGCTAAGCTTTTACGATATGATACGATAGAACTGATGAAACGTGAAAACAATGTAATCTAATTCACATCTTTATTGTAGCCAAGTGCCAAACTGGAATCAGTGGAGTTATTTATGGTGTAGGAAGGAACTGCAGATACTGGTTTAAACCGAAGATAGACACAAAATGCTGGAGTAACTCAGCGGGTCAGGCAGCATCTCTGGAGAGAAGGAATAGGTGAAGTTTTGGGTTTAGATCTTTCTTCAGACTGAGAGTCAGGGGAAAGGGAAACGAGAAATGTAGACATTGATGTGCAGAGATATAGACAAATCAATGAAAGATACAGTACGCAAAAAGCAAAGATGATAAAGGAGACAGGAAGTTGTTAGCTGTGTGCTAGGTGAGACTGAGCCCAGGCAATGAGTCTCAACAACACGGCTTTCAAGCTGGTTTGACTTGGGTGGGGGGAGGGATGGAGGTAAGGTTTCCGGTTTCTCTGTCATGTCAGCTTTATCAGCCATCCTTGAACAACACAGATGTTCCACCATTTTGTGCGTTTTGCATCAGTTTCACTCACTAATTTCGCAGATAACTCAAACTTGTTTAACGACTGCAGAACCAACCAATCCCCATCTACTGATACTCTCCTCCACCTAGCGGGGCTGGTCTTACCCTTAATAACGTTTTGTTTGACTCCTCCCATTTCCTCCAAATACAAGGCGTAGCTATGGGCACGTGCATGGGCCCTAGCTATGCCTGCCTCTTTGTAGGGTACGTCGAACAATCCTTGTTCGAGACGTACTGCGGCCCTATCCCAGAACTCTACCTCCGCTACATCGACAACTGCATTGGTGCTACCTCCAGCACCCACACACAACTCACTGACTTCATCCATTTCACCACTAACTTCCATCCGGCACTCAAATACACCTGGACCATTTCCAACATCTCCCTACCATTTCTTGACCTCACTATCTCCAGATAGACTACTGACCGACATCCACTATAAATTCACTGACTCCTATGGCTATCTGGATTACACTTCATCCCACCCTGCTTCCTGTAAGGACTCCATCCCCTACTCCCAATTCCTCCATCTACACCACATCTGCACCCAGGATGAGGTGCTCTACACCAGGGCATCGGAGATGTCCTCATTCTTCAGGGAACGGGTGTTCCCCTCTTCTATTATAGATGAGGCTCTCACCAGGGTGTCTTCTATACCCCGTGACTCTGCTCTCACTCCCCATCCCCCCACTCGTAACAAGGGCAGAGTTCCCCTTGTCCTCACCTTCCACCTTCCAGCCGTCACATACAACAAATAATCCTCCAACATTTTCGCCACCTCCAACGTAATCCCACCACTTGCCACATCTTCCTATCTCCCCCCCTGTCTGCTTTCCGCAGAGACCGCTCCCTCCGTAACTCCCTGGTCAATTCGTCCTTTCCCAACCGAACCACCCCCTCTCTGGGCACCTTCCCTTGCAAATCGCAGGAAATGCTACACTTGTCGCTTTACCTCCCCCCTTGACTCCATTCAAGGACCCAAGCAGTCTTTCCAGGTGCGACAGAGGTTCACCTGCACCTCCTCCAACCTCATCTATTGCATCCGCTGCTCTAGATGTCAGCTGCTCTACATCGGTGAGACCAAGCGTAGGCTTGGCGATCATTTCGCCCAACACCTCCGCTCAGTTCGCAATAACCAACCTGATCTCCCGGTGGCTCAGCACTTCAACTCCCCCTCCCATTCCGAATCCGACCTTTTTGTTGTGGGCCTCCTCCATGGTCAGAGTGAGCACCACCGTAAATTGGAGGAGCAGCACCTCATATTTTGCTTGGGCAGTTTGCACCCCAGCGGAATGAACATTGACTTCTCTAATTTCAGGTAGTCCCTACTTTCTCCTCCCCTTCTCAGCTCTCCCTCAGCCCACTGGCTCCACCTCTTCCTTTCTTCTTCCCCCACCCCCCCCCCCCCCCACCCTCACATCAGTCTGAAGAAGGGTTTCGACCCGAAACGTTGCCTATTTCCTTCGCTTCATAGATGCTGCCTCACCCGCTGAGTTTCTCCAGCATTTTTGTCTACCTTCAAACTTGTTTAAGACTGTTTTACCAGATTTGACAGCATAGCTGAATAAGATAACTGGCTCAAGAAGTGCATAATAGCAGCATTTCTACCTGGCGGCTGTATCACCATTTTTGGTGATGCCAAATCATGCATCGACATGAACATTTCTTATGAGGACAGTCATATCAGTTTCTCACTGGCATTGTTGTATGGCAAACAAAGCCACTTTCTTATCATTGCATGACACATGAATCAACTTGTGCAGGAAGGAACTGCAGATGCTGGTTTAAACCAAAGATAGACACAAAATGCTGGAGTAACTCAGCGGGACAGGCAGCATCTCTGGAGCGAAGGAATGGGTGACGTTTCGGGTTGTGACCTTTCTTCAGAGTGAACATGAATCAACCTCCTCATATGATGACAACACACTTCATTGGGATTGATCCTGACAGAGGAGGGATCAGAGATTAACAAGATGTTCCAGACCTTGTATTAACAGCCCATGTGTCCTTGAACATTGCTCAACTCTAAGCGGCAACCAAATGGCTCCACCCCACAAATTATGTTTTAAGGCTGCTTACTCCATTACTTTTTCCTACTCAGGGACCATTTAAACATTATTTAGTCAATTGAATGCTAATGGACTAATGCTCATGCAGTAAATGGTAGAAGCAAAAAAAGACACTAACTGCTGGAGTAATTCAGTGGGTAAGGCAGCATCTCTAGAGTACATTGATAGGTTGGGTCCCTTCTTCACACTGTTTGCAGTAAGCGGAGAGAAGTGAGGACCGAACAAAGCCTGGCGAGTGATAGGTGGATACAGGTGAGGTGGGGTGGGGGGGGGGGGAGGCTGATAGGCATATGTTTGTAGGTAAGTTATCTAAAATTGGAGAAGTCGACGGCCATTCCATTAGGTTGTAAGCTACCCAAACAGAATATGACGTGCTAAACCTCCAGTTTGCGTGTGGCCTCACACTGGCCACAGAGGAGGCCCAGGACAGAAAGATCAGAATGGGAATGGGAAGGAGAAGGGGAGTTAACATGGTTGGCAACCAGGAGATCACGCAGTCCTTGGCACACCGAGTGCAAATGTTTGGCAAAATGGTTGCCCAGTCTACACTTGGTCTTGCCGAAGTAAAGGAGGCCACATCGGGAACATCGAATGCAGTAGATGAGACTTGAGGAGTTGCACATAAACCTCTGTCTCACCAGGAAGGAACTTGAAGCACATCATTCTGCAAGTATCACTGCACACATATTGATTACTTCACTCATAGCAGTGATTGCCTCTGTTGGCCTTAGAATCTTTCCAAAGTCATAGCAATAGTTTTTTCCCGCAAGATCCTACAATTTTAACATGCAGAAATTCCCGTTGGAACCCGTGTTACTTTTATGTACCAAATGAGTTGCTACAAACCTATTCTGATTCCTCACGATTCCCTTTACAGTAAAACTCCAATAACCTAGCACATTCATGGCATTGGTGGTGCTGGGCATTTTTATATGTTACATGGCTGTGTAACACATTTTAATTCAGTTTAGTTTATTGTCACGTGTACCAAGGTACAGTGAAAAGTTTGTGTTGCGTGCTATCCAGTCAGCAGAAAGGCAATACATGATTACAATCAAGCCATTCACAGTGTACAGATACATGATAAGGGAATAAAGTTTAGCGCAAGGTAAAGCCAGCAAAGTCCGATCAAGGATAGTCCGAGGGTCACCAAAGAGGTAATACTGCTCTCTGGTTACTGGAGCCATGTACAAATCTAAATCAAATTTCAAATTCGCAGACGACACCACCATTGTAGGCCGGATATCAAATAATGATGAGACGGAGTAGGACAGAACGCCACAGGAGATCCTTCTTCCCTGTGGCTATCAAACTGTACAACTCCTCACCCTTCTGTCGTGGGGTAGACCGACTCCCCTCTCCCCCGCTCCCCAATCTTTGCACATCCCCAATCCTTTCCACTCGTCACTTTAATTTCATGTTTCATGTATCTTGGTGTGTTTTATGACTCTTGGCTGACCAATTTCCCTCCTGGGATAAATAAAGTTCTATCATATTGTATCGTATCGCATGGGAAGGAGAACGAGAACCTGGTGTCCTGGTGTCCAGTTTTCAGTGAACCTGATACATTTGAAGAGAGATCAGGAAAGGGGGGGCTTGTGAGTTTAAAGAAAGCTCACAAAATGACACCCAGATGTGCAAGGCCCCGGCAAATTTAAAGGGCCCTCCTCAGTTTAATCAGCGCACAGGAAACTAAGCCCTTGGCCATTTGTTGGGAGGTGGAGACACACTTGGTGTGCCAGGTGCTGAACCAGAGGGATTTCCAAACAACTTGATTACAGATTATCGTAAAGCGACCATTGAATTTGCCATTAAAGGTGAGCTTTGTTTCAACACAATCTGTAGAAAATCATCCCTGTATTTTTGTGATTATTTTAAAGCAATGCACTATTATTATTGCTTTGTTGATCGATACACTCTCTAATTATTTATGTTGTCAAAGTAAATGATGCTTCAAATCATCATTCAACATTTAGTTTAGTTTAGTTTAGAGATACAGCACAGAAACAGGCCCTTCCCACTGACCAGTGATCCCCACACATTAATACTATTCTGCACGAGGGACAATCTTACATTTACACCAAGCCAATTAACCTACAAATCTGTACGCCTTTGGAGACATTCTAGGGTCTAATCTCCATTTGCTCCTGTAGTATAATACCAAGATGCCTATTGATTCAGCCCAGAATAAGACAATAACTATCACTGTCATTTAACTAACATCTATAAGTATGGACTTTAACATCTTGGAGCCCAGTTTAAACATCGCGGTCCCTGGTTAGAGACTGAGTCGGGGCTCCAAGCCGTGGTGAGTTTCAACCGCCCCAACGACGGATGGTTCCCTGACGCGAGGGCTTGGGATCGCCATCACCCTGACACGAGGGCTTGGGATCGCCGGCTGCGGGAGCTTTGATGGCCCCAACAGCGGATGGTTCGACAGCCCGACCACGGAGAACAAAGAGGGAGAGGTTGGACTTTATTGCCTTCCATCACAGTGAGGAATGTGAGGAGCCGCTGTGGTGGATGTTTATGTTACATTTTATTTTATGTGGTTGGGTGTCGTACTGCTTTTCACATGGTGTGGTCGTATGGTAACTGGGATTTCACTGTACCATGGTACATGTGACAATAAACCCATCTTGAATCTTGAACTCAATATTTCCTTACACCAAAGGCAGATCACTACAAACACAACACCAATGCTTATCTGGAGTCTAAATTATTTTGTTTCAGTTTAGTTTATTGTCACGTGTACCAAGGTACAGTGAAAAGCTGTTGTTTGTGCTATCCAGTCAGTGGAAAGACAATACATGATTACAATTGAGCCACTTAGGGTATACAGATATGTAAGGGAATAACATTTAGTTCAAGGTAAAGCCTGTAAAGTCCAAACAACAATAGTCCGAGTGTCATCATTGAGGTAGATAGTAGTTCAGCACTGCTCTCTGGTTGTGGTAGGATGATTCAGTTGCCTGATAACAGCTTGGAAGAAACTCTCTGAATCCTTTTTTAATCTCTTATCTCGATGTAGAAGCAATTTTTTCCCGTATCATATCTCCGTCCGCACTGCAGCCTAAGATCGTGGAGCTGGCAGCCTCTTGCTGGGGATCGACTTTGGCAGCTCCAACTGCGGGAGCCTGCAGGACTTAACATCGTGGAGTTAGAGGGCCCTTTACCAGGGATTGACCTCTGAGCTACAACCGCGGAAGCCTGCGGACTTTAACATCGTGGAGCTCTCGATCCCTGGTTGGAGACCGACTTCGGGAGCTCCAAGCCGCGGGAGCGTAAATTCCCCGATGCGTCAACTTCGATCGCCGACTGCGGGAGCTTCGATCACCCCGACTGTGGATGGTTCGACTGCCCCGAGCGCGGGAGAATAAAGAGGGAAGCAGATTGGACTTTACTGCCTTCCATCACAGTGAGGAATGTGGGGAATCCGCTGTGGTGGATGTTTATGTTAACTTTTATGTAGTTGTGTGACGTTGCTTTTTTAGTATGGCTGTATGATAATTCGAGTTTCACTGTACCTTAATTGCTACAGGTGACAATAAACTGAACTTTGAACCTTTGAACCTTTGAGATACAGCACGGAAACAGGCCCTTCAGCCCACCGAGTCCAAACCGACCAGCAATCCCCGCGTAATAATACTATCCTACACACACTAAGGACAATTTTTTAATACTTATACCAAGCCAATTTACGTAGAAACCTGTACGTCTTTGGAGTGTGAGAGGAAACCAGAGATCTCGGAGAAAACCCACGCAGGTCACGGGGAGAAGGTACAAACTCCGTAAGTCAGGATCGAACTCGGGTCTCCAGTGCTGCAAGCACTGTAAAGCAGCAACTCTACCGCTGCGCCACCGTGCTGCCCATTTAGTTTTGGGGCAATTAGGAATGGACAACACATTCCAGCATTTCCAGTGCTGTCCACATTTTGTGAATGAATAAAAAGAATATTAATAATATTTTTTTGAAACACTGCATTCTATTCACCTTGTACCATATGCATTTGAGACCGATTCACTAAGTGGCTCAAATGAAATTTCAGAGGCACTGTAGAACGAGCTGATCATAAGGTCAGAAGTGATAAGAATAGAATCAGGCCATTCGACCCATCGTCTACTCTGCCATTCAATCATGGCTGATCTAACTCTCCTAACCCCATTCTCCTGCCTTCTCCCCATAAGCCCTACCATATATGTCATTTGGTACAGATGAACAGGAATACATGTCCACATCTCCAAGTGCCAATGTAAACTCACATATTAGAAAGATAACAGATGCATTCCACTAATTGGCACTGGGAAGGTGGTGGATGAGGACATAGAATGTAGGGAACATAGAATTGAGTACATAGAACAGTACAACACAGGAAAAGGCCTTTCAGTCCCCAGTGATTGTGTCGACATGATGCCAAGAACAATCCTTATCTGTCGGCACTGCCCTGGAACCCTCCCCCAAGTCCAGGTTACATCCTCATAAACCTTCTCTGCACTCTTTGCAATAACAGGGGTGACCAAAGCAGAATACAATACTCCTCACCAGTCTCTTGTCCAACTGTAACATAATGTGCTAACTTCTATACTCAATTAAGATGGACACAAAATGCTGGAGCAACTCAGCGGGTCAGGCAGCATCTCTGGAGACAAGGAACGGGTGACATTTCGGATCGAGACCCTTCTTCAGACCCGAAATGTCACTCGTTCATTCTCTCCAGAGATGCTGCCTGTCCTGCTGAGTTACTCCAGCAATTTGTGTCTGTCTTTAGTGTAAACCAGCATCTGCAGTTCCTTCCTACACATTTTGTCTTCTCTATTCAATTCTCAAAGGCCTGCAAGACGAAAGCCTTCTTCAACACCCTATCTACCTGCAAACTTCTTTCATCCGTGGGCACCAAAGATATATTTCTCTCTCTTATATGGTTGGTGAGCACAAGTCAAAGAATCTTTTGTATGGTGAAAATGAAGATATTTCAAGGTTGCTGGGAAGACCTTTAGCATAGAAGACATTTGCAAGAAGACATAAAACTTAACAGTGATTATAAAGCTGGGACAATGTGTCTAATGGCAAGTACATTGTAGGGCTATACTATACTATATCTACAAGCCAACAAGGCTACACTATATCTACAAGTTAACAAGGCTGAAGAGAAAATAATTGAAAGCATATTAAACATTCTACTGTGTATTACCACATTTTATTTCTGCTGCACTATGAGAAGCTGACAGACCTCGGCGTCCCGACTCCCACCTGCAACTGGATCTTGGATTTCCTGACTGAAAGACCACAGGTGGTGAGGATGGGAAGGAGGGTGTCTGCAGAGCTCACCGTCAGCACAGGATCACCACAAGGCTGCTGTCTTAGTCCCAAACTTTTCACCCTGTACACACACGACTGTGTCTCCAGCCAGGAAAATACCTTCATTATTAAGTATGCGGATGATACCACCATCCTGGGCCTCATCAAGGGGGGGGGGGACGAGTCGGGCTACAGGTATCTGGTGAATGACATTCCTGCCTATGGTGAGGTGAACGACCTAAGCCTCAACACAGACAAGACAAGAGAAATAATAATAATAAAAACCCACCCCCCCTGCAGCCCCTCATCATCAAGGGGACTGTGGTGGAGAGGGCTGACAGTTACAGATACCTGGGATTACAAGTAACATCAGATCTGAACTGGACTTTGAACACTGTTGCAACAGTGAAAAAAGCCCAGCAGAGACTGTACTTCATCAGGCTGCTCAGAAAAGCTGGTCTGCACTGTCGCCCTCTCACCCAGGTCTACAAAGGACTGATAGAGAGCATCCTCACCACAGGCATTACGGTGTGGTATGGAAACACCACACAGACAGAGAGGAAGGCTCCGCAAAGAGTCATAAAGACTGCAGAGAGGATTATCAGAACGGAACTTCCCTCCATGGAAACAATCTACACACAGCGCTGTCAAAAAAGAGCAGAGAGAATCATCAGAGACACACTACATCCAGCTCACTCCCTGCTCAAACACAAAAACTGCACATACAACCTCAGGCACAGACGAGCGGACAGCATCGCCACAAACAGAACACGCTTTTTCAAGAGCTTCTTCCCTGCCACAGTGAGACTCTTGGCCAAAACAAAATGAACTGATGTCCTGACCCACCTCATAACATATAGGGTTTTAGGCACTTTCTTTTTATTTTTAGAGAAGTATATGTTTTATAGATTATGTGTCTTTCTGCGTGTCTTTTTAACTTTACTTGACTTGCCTCTCTGAACAACCGCACAAGAGTTCCTATGTGTGTAAGCACAAATGGCAAATAAAGTTTTTGATTTGATTTTGATTTGATTATTTCAAAAACATCATCATCAATTGCAATTGCAGATTTTGCTCTGGGTTCTCCAAGCATTAGAATCATAAGCATTAGGAGCATAACCATGGTGGCACGGTGGCGTAGCGGTAGAGCTACTGCCTTACAGTGCCAGAGACCCGGGTTGGATCCTGACTACGGGTGCTGCCTGTATGGAGTTTGTATGTTCTCCCCGTGACATGCGTGGGTTTTCTCCGAGGTCTTCAGTTTCCTCCCACACTCCAAAAACGTACAGCTTTGTAGGTTAATTGGCTTGATTATGAATGTAAATTGTCCCTAGTGTGTGTAGGGTAGTGGTAATGTGCGGGGATCGCTGGTCGGTGTGGACTCAGTGGGCTGAAGGGCCTGTTTCCACGCTGTATCTGTAAATTAAACTAAACTAAACAAAGCATACACAGTGTATGTGCAGCATGATGCCCCAATGGCACAAACATTTTCCTCTACCCATGTAGCATTAACTGGAAATTTGGGACTTGCTTGGCATTAAACAGTGGCCAACCATACCTGCCCCACTGGCAGCGAGTCTGGGGTGGCAATCATCTTCCGACAGGTTCTACAATAAGTAATTTTCTTAGCATTCACTCCTACAGCATCCACCCTATTTTAAAAAATATCTTTATGTCCTGATCCGCTGCCAAGCTGCACACCAATTCTCCTCACTAACTACTCCAGATTGTCTTCCTAAATGACTGTCCACTAAATCAAGTGCAATCTTTTCATGTTCTGAGGAGAACAATCCCAGTTTCTCCAAGTAACTGTAATCTCTCATACCAGGACCTATTCTGGTAATTATTCTGGTGGCCTTTTCAAAGCCTTCATGTCCTTGTGTGATCAAGGTGGACCCATGAGTTATAAAGATTTACCATTATCTTATACTCATGTTTTTAAAACCCCAAATCCCATATATGGAGAAAAGGAATAGGTGATGTTTCGGGTCAAGGGTCTAGAGGTTTTCAGGCCTCTAGAGGACTAGAGATATGGACGGGTAAGGTGTGAAAACGACAGATCAAAAGAGACAAAGCTGGTTCATTCTACATTCTCGACCCAAAACGTTACCCATTCCTTTTCTCCAGAGATGCTGCCCGACCTGCTGGGTTACTCCAGCATTTTGTGTCTATCTTCAGTGTAAATCAGCAGTTTCTTCCTACACATCCCTCTATGGTACTAACTGCTTTGTGGACATACACAGATTTGCGGGACTAGACACCATTAAAATGTCAACTTACATTGTTTCTGGTCTACTTTTTTGCTCAGAATTTTGTTTGTCACGTGTCCCGACTGTCTACATCCTTTGAAGTATTTTAATATCATCTTTTCAATTTAACCCATGGCGGCATGGTAGCGCAGCGGTAGAGTTGCTGCCTTACTGCACCTGAGACCTGGGTTCAATCCTGACTACAGGTGCTGTCTTTACGGAGTTTGTACGTTCTCCCCGTGACCGCGTGGGTTTTCTCCGAGATCTTCGGTTTCCTCCCACACTCCAAAGACGTACAGGTTTCTAGTTTAACTGGCTTGGTATAGTGTAAAAAGTATCCCTAGGATGTGTAGGGTAGTGTTAATGTGCGGGGATCGCTGGTCGGTGCGGACTCGGTGGGCCGAAGGGCCTGTTTCTGTGTTGTATCTTTAAACAAAACTAATTAAAAGTTTTGAGTTTTCTGCAAATTTTGAAATTTCACTCTGTACTGCAATGTCCATGTCCACTAGGAGCGCCGCCCACTGCCTACAGCCTGTTTGTCTTTTCAATCTTTTTTTATTTTTAGTTAGTTTAAAGTTTGTTTTGGGGGGAAACTTTAACTTTACTATGTGGGGGAGGGGGGGAGGGTAAGGGGGAAATTGTTTCCCAGTCGCTTCCTGACGGGGACGCGACTATTTCTCCAAGTCGCGTCCTCGCCCCCCTCCTCGCAGCCTACCACCTGGATCGGAGCGGCCTTTCCTGCCGGGGGCCGGGAACCGGACCAGAGCTGCAACAGCGGCGGCGCAGCGCGGAATTCACCGCGGAGCGGGCGATGCCGACCTGGATCGCCGTTTGGAGCTCCGGAACGTTGGGCCGCTGCTCCAACATCGTGGAGCTGCGGTTTGGGAGAGATTCCAGCGCGGCCGGTGCTGAACAACATCGCGGAGTCCTGGGGCCCTTTACCGAGGGCCGCCAGCGTTGAATCTCCGCCCAGCATGGCCTGCGGACTTTGGGAGCCGCGGACTCCGGTAGGAGGTGGCCGACTCTGATGTCCAGGCCGCTGAGGCCCCCCAGCCCCGACGTCGCACTTACATCACCCCGGCGAGCGGGCCTGAACATCGGGCCGCCCGTAGCGGCGACTGCGGTGGGCTCGGGGAGGCCCCGACCACGGGTGAACATTGGGGAACATTAGAGGAAGATGACTGACTTTGGTGCCTTCCCTCACAGTGGGAAACTTTGATTCTGCTGTGTGGGGATGTTTTATGTTGAACTCTATCGTGTGTTGTGTTGTTTATTTTATTGTATGGCTGTATGGTGACCACACATTTCACTGTGTCATCTGGCACATGTGACAATAAATGTATCTTGTATCTTGTATCTTGTATATTAGAAGCAGTTGCAGTTTGGATACTGAACCATAGAGAGCACTGCTACATATCTCCCCCCACACTGAATAATAGCCACAGGCACAATTCTAGTTTTATAGCTTTTTGCCAATTTGGATTTTTATTTTTGCCTTTGTTTGACTGTATTAAACTACTTGTTAGGAAATTCATCTGTCCTTCAAAAATTCCTACCATAATCACAAAATAAAATGATTAATTACAGTGCATAAAATCATGCTGAAAATTAATCAATTACAGATGGCTTTTAACTTGACTGAGGAAATCAAATTAAATTTATGCCAAGTAAATTAAATATATGAAATCAGACAAGTAGTAATCATGTTGCAACTGCAGTATGCATCAGAGTCTTGGCAGAAACTGTATTCATTGGAAAATCACTTTCCAGCAACTAATCCTTTCTTTAGGCGATGGGGGTGGCAGTGAAGGGTTGGGACATGTGAGGGGGTGGGGAGGGGGGAGAGGACGGGGAGAGAGTGTGGAGGGGGGAGAGGACGGGGATGGGGTGGGGAGGGGGGAGAGGATGGGGATGGGGTGGCGAGGGGCGAGAGGATGGGGATGGGGTGGGGAGGGGAGAGAGGATGGGGAGAGAGTGGGGAGGGGGGAGAGGATGGGGATGGGGTGGGGAGGGGGGAGTGGATGGGGAGGGGGTGGGAGGGGGGAGAGGAAGGATGATGAGAGGGTGGGGAGGGGGGAGTGGATGGGGATGGGGTGGGGAGGGGGGAGAGGATGGGGAGGGGGTGGGGAGGGGGGAGTGGATGGGGAGAGGGTGGGAGGGGGGAGAGGAAGGATGATGAGAGGGTGGGGAGGGGGTAGAGGAAGGATGATGAGAGGGTGGGGAGGGGGGAGAGGACGGGGATGGGGTGGGGAGGGGGGAGAGGATGGGGATGGGGTGGGGAGGGGGGAGAGGACAGGGAGAGAGTGGGGAGGGGGGAGAGGAAGGATGATGAGAGCAGTAGTGAAAGGAAGGGGAAACCCAGTGGGGGAAACTGATCATAAATTAGTTCTAAATAATCTTTCTATTCTTTTAAAGGTAATCCTATTACATGACAGCAATTTATTTGCATTATAAAATAACTAAAAATATCAATATTGTTCTTGTTTCCAATCTGGGGAAAATGGATAGATGACCTTTCTGGTTGGTGCGCTTCTTCATGACTGGAGATAGGAAAACCCCATGCGATCCCAAGAGGGTTGCATCATTGTGAACTGTGGAGCTGTTTAATGGACTTTCAGTGGAGGAAGAGGGCTAAGGAGGGGGGAGAGGAGTGTTTGTCGAAGATACCTGCAATTAGAGAATTCAATATTCATACCACTGGATTATGGGGCCCTGGTACACCTCCTTGTTCGAGGCGTACCAGGGCCCCATCCCCGACCTCTACCTCCGCTACATCGACAATTGCTTTGGTGCCACCTCCTGCACCCACACACAACTGACTGACTTCATCTGCTTCACCACTAACTTCCATCCGGCACTCAAATACACCTGGACCATTTCCGACACTTCCCTACCATTCCTTGACCTCACTATCTCCATCGTAGGTGATAGACTTCTGACCGACATCCACTATAAACCCACTGACTCCCATGGCTATCTAGACCACTCTTCTTCCCATCCTGCTTCCTGTAAGGACTCCATCCCCTACTCCCAATTCCTCCGTCTACGCCGCATCTGCTCCCAGGATGAGGCGTTCCACATCAGGGCATCGGAAATGTCCTCATTCTTCAGGGAACGGGGGTTCCCCTCCTCTACTATAGATGAGGCTCTCACCAGGGTCTCTTCCATACCCCATAACACTGCTCTCTCTCTCCATCCCCCCCACTCGCAACAAGGGCAGAGTCCCCCTAGTCCTCACCTTTCACCCCACTAGCCGTCACATACAACATATAGTCCTCCGTCAGTTTCGCCACCTCCAACGTGACCCCACCACTCGCCGCATCTTCCCATCTCCCCCTCTGTCTGCCTTCCGCAAAGACCGCTCCCTTCGTAACTCCCTTGTTAATTCTTCCCTTCCCTCCCGCACCACCCCCTCCCCGGGCACTTTCCCTTGCAACCGCAAGAAATGCTACACTTGTCGCTTTACCACCCCCCTCCACTCCATTCAAGGACACAAGCAGTCGTTCCAGGTGCGACAGAGGTTCACCTGCATCTCCTCCAACCTCATCTATTGCATCCGCTGCTCTAGATGTCAGCTGATCTACATCGGTGAGACCAAGCGTAGGCTTGGCGATCGTTTCGCAGAACACCTCCGCTCGGTCCTCATAAACCAACCTGACCTCCCAGTGGCTCAGCATTTCAACTCCCCCTCCCATTCTGTATCCAACCTCTCTGTCCTGGGCCTCCTCCACGCCAGAGTGAGCAACACCGGAAATTGGAGGAACAGCACCTCATATTCCGCTTGGGGAGTCTGCATCCTGGTGGCATGAACATTGAATTCTCACAATTCTGTTAGCCCTTGCTGTCTCCTCCCCTTCCCAGCTCTCCCTCAGCCCTCGGGCTCCTCCTCCTCCTTTTTCCTTTCTTCTCCCTTCCCACCCCCCATCAGTTTGAAGAAGGGTTTCAGCCTGAAACGTTTCCTATTTCCTTCGCTCCATAGATGCTGCTGCACCCGCTGAGTTTCTCCAGCATTTTTGTGTACCACTGGATTATATACTACCCAAGCGAAATACGACGTGCTGTTCCTCCAATTTGTGTGTGGTCTCACTCTGGCAATGGACGAGGCCCAGGTCAGGAAGGTCAGTATGGGAATAGGGACAAAATGGGATTTGTTTAAGAAGGAACTGCAGATGCTGGAAAATCAAAGGTAGGAGAAACTCAGCGGATGAGGCAGCATCTATGGAGCGAAGAAAATAGGCAACGTTTCAGGTCGAAACCCTGGTTTTGTTCAGTTTAAGATACAGCGTGAAAACAGGCCCTTCGGCCCACCTAGTTCACACCGACCTTGCACACGTACACTATCCTACAAACGCCAGAGACAATTTACATTTAAACCAAGCCAATTAACCTACAAACCAGTACATCTTTGGCAGAAACGTTAGTAAATTGGTGGAGCATTAATGCGTGGGTAGTTAATGTTCGGTGTGGAAGGTTGGTGGAAGGACCTGGCTCTAAGTAACTATAGCTTGATGACTAAAACCACGTGAATGGCAAACTTGCAAAATGATACAGCTGTAAAAGCAAAAAATACACACATGAATTGCATGCTGGGGATTAAAACAGCATAACTGTCAAGATCCTAATGAGGGCAGCCTCACTTTGGACACAAATTATTTTATATCATCAAACATTGCAGCAGGATCTTGATCAGTTGGGCAGGTGAGGTTGCACAGGAATGGTTAATGGAATTTAATACAGATACAACTGTATCTAATAACTGAATCTGTATTTAATACACTGCCTTCTTGTGCCAGAAACCCGGCTTTTATCCTGACTATGGGTGTTGTATGTAGAGATTTTGTATCTTCTCCCACATGGGTTTCCTCTGGGTGCTCTGATTTCTTCCCACATTCCAGATGCATGAAGGTTTGTAGGTTAATTGGTTTATGTAAGTTGTCCCTAGTGTGTAGGATGCAAAATAGGATATCATAGAACCAGTGTACCGGTGATCGACGGTCGGCGTGTACTCGGCGGGCCGAATTACCTGTTGCCATGCTGTATCTCTAAAATCTAAAACTAAAACTAAGTGAAACCATGGCAGTGACCGGCAGGGCTCTGCGGAGTGTTGTACAACAGAGGGATCTTCTAGTGCAAGCACATGACAAAGTGATGTCACGGGTAGGTAGGGAGGTCAAGGTGGCTGTCGGTACATTGGTCTTCATCAGTCAGAGTATTGAGTAGAGAGGTTGGGATGTTTTGTTACGGTATACAAGCCGTTGGTGAGGCCACATTCTGTTCAGTTTTGGTCATCCTGTTATAGGAAGAATGTTGTCAAGCTGGAAAGGTTGCAGTGAAGATTTACTGGTATGTTGCCAAGACTCGAGGGGCTGAGCTAAAGGGAGAGGTTGAGCAGGCTAGGACTTTAGTCCTTGGAACGCAGGAGGATATGGGGTGATCTTATAGAGGTGTATAAAAATCATAAAGGGAATTGAGAGGGTAAAGGCACAGTGTATTCTACTCAGCGTTGGGCAGTCAAGAACCTGAGGACATAGGTTTAAGGTTAGAGGGGAAAGAATAGGAACCTGAGGTGCAAATGTTTCACACGGAGGGTGGTGGCCACATGGAGAGGAGGTAATTGAGGCAGGTACTATCCCAACATTTAAAAGACATTTGGACAGATGCATGGATAGGAAAGGTTTAGGAGGACTTGAGCCAAGCACAAGCAAGTGCGACCAGTGTAGATGGGGCATCTTGGTCAACGTGGACAAGTTGGGCCAAGCTCCATGATGCTAATATGGCACCATATGGAGTCTATTCTAAAAGAATCAACCAGCCATGCTACACCCACCATCCTCCATATACCCTCAAAGAACATTAATTTGGTTTGCTATACAAAGGTGTTATTGGAATGTTGGCACTCATCCTTCACTGCGTGTGCCAAATACAAGGGCACCTGCAAGTGAGATTTGCATGAACCCATCCATGTAAACTAATTGATGCTTTTGCCAATGGCACTGGAAGGAGGGTAGAATCACAAAGACATCAGCAGGACAGAAATAATTGAGTTGGGCAGGTACAACAGTCATGCCACTCCTGAGCCAGAATTTAGCTTTCTGGTTTCCAATGAGGCTATCAGCACTCTTTAAGAACTGCTAATTAACAAGTTCTCCAAACTATTGCACTGAAAATATGCAGTTGGTGTACCCAGTGGCAACCCAATATTGGGTTGGAGACCTACATATGTTACTGAACCCAGAACTACAAGGCTAAGGATCATGGATTTGGCGGGTGACTGTAAATCACTGCACCAAGATGGCAGGAGATTAAACATTTAAGCTAAATGTAATAAAAAGGAACTGCAGATTCTGGTTTATACCAATGATAGAGATAAAATGCTGGAGTAACTCAACGGATCAGGCAGCATCTCAGCCAAGGCCAAAGGCAGAGCCAAACATTAAGCAGCCTAACATTATGCTAATATGTACAAATTATTGTTTTCTGCTCAAATGTATCAGGTTGTACTTTTCTACATTAAATTGCATTTATTTCTATATTTCTCATTCTACCAACCTATCAAAGTCATCAAAGCTTCTCTTTAGATTGGTTTAATTTAGAGATGTAGCGTGGAAACAGGCCCTTCGGTCCACCGAGTCCGCACCGACCATAGGTCGCCCGTACACTAGTTCTATGTTATCCCACTTTTGCATCCTATTCCTTGGAGGCAATTTACAGAAGCCAATTAACCTGCATACCTGCATATCTTTGGGATGCGTGAGGAAAATAGGAGCACCCGGGGAAAACCCACATGGTCCCAGGGAGAAGGTACAAACTCCACACAGACAGCACCCGTGGTCAGGATCAAAACGGGTCTCTGTGCAGTGAGGCAGCAGCTTTACCCCTGTACAACTGTGCCGCCCAATTTAAACTTTTCATTGCGGTCTTTCCAAAAAGTACTTACAATTACATTACTGACTTGCCTTCTACTTTACTAACATCAGAATCAACGTAGATCTGAATAACATCCATACTTAAATCAGAAATTTAACCCAACAAAAAAGCCTATAGTCAATATATACGAGGACACTGTGGACAACTAGAGAGAAGATTGCAGGAGCCCTGGCTGAGATTTAAGAGTCGTCATTAAATACAGGTGAGGTGCCGGAAGACTGGAGGGTGGCAAATGTTGAGCCTCTATTCAAGGAGGGCTGCAGGGAAAAGTCTGGGATCTATAGGCCGGTGAGCTTAACATTTGTGGTCAGAAAGTTACTAGAGAATATTCTGAGGGATAAGATATACATGCACTTAGATGAACAAGGGCTGATTAGGGATAGTGAATATAGTTTTGTATGTGGGAGGTCGTGTCTCACGAATCTGATTGATATTTTTGAAGACGTGATCAAAAAGGTTGATGAGGGCAGAGCTGTAGATGTTGTGTACATGGTTTCTAGTAAGGCGTTCGACAAGGTTCTGCATGGTAGGCTGCTCTGGATAGTTATATCCCTTGGGATTCAAGGAGAGATAGCTGAATGGATAGAAAATTGTTTTTACGGAAGAAGCAGTGGGTGATGGTGGAAGGTTGCTTTTCAGACTGGAGGCCTGTGACTAGTTGTTCAAGAAGGAATTTCCGAAACTTCCCTACCATTTCTTGACCTCACTATCTCCATCGCAGGTGATAGACTTCTGACCGACATCCACTATAAACCCACTGACTCCCATGGCTATCTGGACTACACTTCTTCCCACCCTGCTTCCTGTAAGGACTCCATCCCCTACTCCCAATTCCTCTGTCTATGCCGCATCTGCTCCCAGGATGAGGTGTTCCACACCAGGGCATCGGAAATGTCCTCATTCTTCAGGGAATGGGGGTTCCCCTCCCCTACTATAGATGAGGCTCTCACCAGGGTCTCTTCAATACCCCACAACACTGCTCTCTCTCCCCATCCCCCACTCGGAACAAGGGCAGAGTCCCCCTAGTCCTCACCTTCCACCCCACTAGCCATCACATACAACAAATAGTCCTCCGTCATTTTCGCCACCTCCAACGTGACCCCACCACTCGCCACATCTTCCCATCTCCACCCCTGTCTGCTTTCCGCAAAGACCGCTCCCTCCATAACTCCCTGGTCAATTCTTCCCTTCCCACCCGCACCACTCCCTCCCCGGGCACTTTCCCTTGCAACCGCAGGAGATGCTACACTTGTCGCTTTACCTCCCCCCTCGACTCCATTCAAGGACTCAAGCAGTCGTTCCATGTGCGACAGAGGTTCACCTGCACCTCCTCCAACCTCATCTATTACATCCGCTGCTCTAGATATCAGCTGATCTACATCGGTGAGACCAAGCGTAGACTTGGCGATCATTTCGCCGAACACCTCCGCTCAGTCCGCATTAACCAACCTGATCTCCCTGTGGCTCAGCACTTCAACTCCCCCTCCCATTCCGAATCCAACCTGTCTGTCCTGAGCCTCCTCCATGGCCAGAGTGAGCACCACCGGAAATTGGAGCAGCACCTCATATTCCGCTTGGGCAGTTTGCACCCCAGCGGCATGAACATTAACTTCTCCAATTTCCGGTAGCCCTTGTTGTCTCCTCCCCTTCCCAGCTCTCCCTCAGCCCTCTGGCTCCTCCTCTTCCTTTCTTCTTCCCGCCCCCCCCCCCCCCACCCACCCTGCATCAGTCTGAAGAAGGGTTTCGGCCCGAAACGTTGCCTATTTCCTTCGCTCCATAGATGCTGCCACACCCGCTGCGTTTCTCCAGCACTTTTGTCGGCCTGTGACTAGTGGTGTGCCTCAGGGTTCGGTGCTGGGCCCGTTACTGTTTGTCATCTACATCAATGATTTGAATGACAACATAATAAGTGATTAATAAGTTTGTAGATGATACAAAAGTGGGTGGTTTCGCAGATGGATGTCAAAAATTGCAGCAGGATCTTGATCGATAGGCCAGGTGGGCTGAGGAATGATTGATGGAATTTAATATGGAGAAATGTGAGATGTTGCATCTACACACTGAATAGTAGGGCTCTGGGGAGTGTTGTAGAGCAGAGGGATCTAGGAGAATAGGTACATAGTTCGTTGAAAGACGCACCACAAGTTGATAGTGTGGTCAAAAAGGCTTTTGGCACATTGGCCTTCATCAGTATTTAGTATAGAAGTTGGGAGGTCATGGTGCAGTTGTATAATACGTTGGTGAGGCCGCATTTAGAATATTGTGCTCAGTTCTGGGCACCATGTTATAGGAAAGATGTTGTCAAGCTGGAAAGAGGGCAGAGAAGATTTATAAGGATGTTGCCAGGACCCGAGAGCCTGAATTACAATACAATACAATACAATACAATGAAACATGAGCGCGGACTTACCATCGTCTGGGATCCCTTGCTGGGGATCGCCGGAGAAGAGCTCTGACCGCCGGCCTGCGGCCTATAACATCCTGAAGCCGCGGTCTCCGGTAAGAAAGTGGCCGATTCGTACACTCCAAGCCGCGGCGTGTGTTCGACCGTCCCGACGTCGGAGTTTGGATCATCCCGACGAGAGGGCCTGTACATCTGGCCGTCCGTAGCGGCGACTACGGAGGGTTCATGGCCCCGACCACGGATGAACAAAGGAGGAGGACTGACTGAACTTTGTGCCTTCCACCACAGTGAAGAATGCTGTGGTGGATGTTTATTTTAAATTCTATTGTGTATTGTGTTCTTTTTTTTCAATTGTATGGCAAATTCATTTCACTGTACCTTAGTTGGTGCATGTGACAAATAAATTTGCATTGTATTGTATTGTCAAATATTCCTAAACTAGGATGTGTCGAATCTGTATTGTAAAGTTAATTTAAAATCTTACTTGGTTGATTCCTGTTTACAAGAGAGTAAGATTGGTGAAAGAGCCAGTGATAAGGGAATGATATAAGAAGTGTGCAATAGTGTTGGATCGTTTAGCTGCCAGTGTAACTGGGTAGCTAATTAAGCAAGGATGACATTTGTAAAATGCTCATTTCATGATCTAGTTTTTCTTGGCCTCATTCCAATGTCATTGTTTATCTAACTAGCATTATAGTCATCAATAAGCTTTTTGGAAGGATAGCAGTTAAATCATATAAGTATGATGATATGTTCAAAGGTTGTTTGAAATTTAACTCTCTAACATGAAAGGATAAAACACTGCAACTGAATGAGATTTAACATTAATGTGAAAGGCAGTCATTTAAAAGACCCAGTATATAAATTGATACATCACAGGTGCAAGGCTGAAATAAATATTGAAATGGAACCTTGATTAGCAACCACGTAAAATAACTCTAACAGTATACAGACAATGAGTGCATGTTCCTGCCTTGTAGCATTCTTTAGCACCTGCAAAGTAACTGAGACATTGGGTGAATAAAGATGGCAAAAGAGGTCACCAGTTAAAGCTTAGGCCATGCAAGTACATCGATGTTTCCCCTCTCTCATCAGCTGCACACTCCTAAAGTGTTTATTGCTCTTCCTCAAACTCAGAACGTCTCTGTACAGTTTAAGGGCGGCACAGTGGTGCAGCTGGTAGAGCTGCTGCCTCACAGCGCCAGGGACCCGGGTTTGATCCTGTCCCCCGATGCTGACAGTGTGGAGTTTGCACGTTCTCCCTGTGACTGTGGTCTGGTTTCCTCCCACATGCCAAAGACATGCAGGTTTGTAGGTTAATTGGCCTCTGTAAAATTGCCACTGGTGTGCAGGAAGTAGATGCAAAAATGGGATAACATAGTAGAAGTGAATGGGTGACCGATGGTTGGTGTGGACTTGTTTAAGAAAGAACTGCAGATGCTGGAATAATCGAAGGTAGACAAAAATGCTGGAGAAACTCAGCGGGTGAGGCACCATCTATGGAGAGAAGGAATAGGCGACGTTTCGGGTCCTTCTTCAGATTGATGTCGGGGGGGCGTTAAAAAGAAAGGAAGAGGCGGAGACAGTAGGCTTGTGGGAGAGCTGGGAACAGGGAGGTGAAGGAGGGAGAAAGCAAGGACTATCTGAAATTGGAGAAGTCAATGTTCATACCGCTGGGGTGTAAACTTGGTGGTGTGAAGGGCCTGTTTCCACGCTGTCTCTAAAAACAAACATAACCATATATAGTCTTTATGTGAATTAATATAGATGATTATTGTCTGTGTTTCAAATACGTGTTGCAGTGTAAGTTCAAGCATAATATGACTGACACACATTCCACTAAATTATTAGATAGAAACAAAATGCTGGAGTAAATCAGCAGGACAGGCAGCATTTCTGGAGAGTCAGGGGAATGGGGAAGGAGAGATATAGACGGTGATGTGGAGAGATATAGAACAAATTAATGAAAGATATGCAAAAAAGTAACGTTGATAAAGGATCAGGCCATTGTTAGCCGTGGGCTGGGTGAGAACAAGTTACAGATAATGAGACTCAACAGGACAACTTTGACGCTTGTACAATGACTTGGGTGGGGAAGGGACGGAGAGAGGGGATGCAAGGATTCCTTGAAGTTAGAGAAATTAATATTCATACCGCTGGGGTGTAAGCTGTCCAAGCAAAATATGAGATACTGTTCCTTTACTTTACGTTGGGCCTCACTCTGACAATGGAGGGGGCCCAAGACTGAAAGGTCAGTGTGGGAATGGGAAGGGGAAGTAAAGTGTTTGGCAACTGGGAGATCAGGTAGGCCCAGGCGGACTGAGCAAAGGTGTTCAGCGAAACGATCGGCCAGTGTATGTTTGGTCTCAACGATGTATATGAGTCCACACCTTGAACAACGGATACAGTAGATGAGGTTGGAGAAGGTTCCAACAATCTGCCTATCAAACATTACCTTGCCTATCTTGCCCTGTTGAGCATGCCTTTGGGACTAATTGGATAGTTTTTTTCCAAAGAAACAACATAGCCAGGATTGGCTTTGTTGATATTCATTCTATAACTCATTCGATAATTATGAAAAGGTGACCAGCAATCACATTTCAATTTGTTTCTTTGAGGTACATTGTGCTTCTCTAGAATGCGCTTCTCATGTTATTTGTATTTATTCATGTTTTTACAATATAGGCTTCACTGGTGAGCCCAGCATTTATTGTTTATCACCCAATTGCCCCAATAAAGATGCTGTTGAGCCGCCTTCTACATCTTCAACACTCCCTTCGGGTCAAAATATACTGGTGGATGTAGAGTGTTTCAGATTTAGTATGGGGTGACGCAGCGGTAGAGTTGCTGTCTTACAGAGCTTGCAGCGCCAGAGACCCGGGCTCGATCCCAACTACGGGTGCTGTCTGTACAGAGATTGTATGTTTTCCCTATGACCGCGTGGGTTTTCTCCGAGATCTTCGGTTTCCTCCCACACTCCAAAGACGTGCAGGTTTGGAGGTTAATTGGCTTGGTATTAATATAAAATTGTCCCTCATGTGTGTAGGATAGTGTTAATGTGCGGGGATCGCTGGTCGGTGCGGACTCGGTGGGCCCAAGGGCCTGTTCCGTGCTGTATCTCTAAACGAAACGAAACAATGAAGAAGCAGCAAAATATTGCTAGATCAGGTTAACGTGCGACTTGGAGAGGAACTGGAAATGTTTATGTGTCTGAAGCCCTTGTCCTTGTAGGTGGCAGAAGTTGTAGGATTAGGAAATTCTGTTTGTGCAACCAAACAACATAACGGCAATGCATGATGTATGTAATACACACTTGGTACAGTTTACTAATGGTGAAGCAAATGCATGTTCAGAGTGGTGCATGTAAATGAAATCAGTTGCTTTGTCCCAGCTTCTCGAATAGTGTTGGAGCTGCAGTAAACATGTCAGATGGGCAGCAGTCCATTGTGCTTCTGCTCCTCGTCTGATATATGGTGAAGTACTTTTGATAGTCAGGAAACGAGGTACTCCTTGCAGGATACCCAGTCTCTAACTTTCTCTAGCAACCATGACATTTATGAAGCTGTTCTAAGTGAGTTCATGTTCTCTGACAGACACAAAAAGCTGGAATAACTCAGCGGGACAGAATCATCTGTTCTCCGATGTCCAGTTGGATTCTGACGCCGGCTGCTTTGGTGACATTAATACCATTGAATGCCAGGGTACGTGGTGAGACTCTTTTGAGAGATTGTCATTGCCTGGTGCTTTTGTGGTGTGAATGCGTTTGCATTTAACAGCACATGCTTGAACGCTGTCTTGGTTTTACTATATGCAGGCATAGACTATTTCATTGTTTAGTTTCGTTTGGTTTAGAGATACAGCGCTGTAAGTTGGCACCGATCAGCGATCCCCGCACATTAACACTATCCTACGCACACCAGGGACAATTCACATATACACCAAGCCAATTAACCTACATACCTGTACGCCTTTGGAGCGTGGGAGGAAACCGTAGATCTCGGAGAAAACCCACGCAGTCACAGGGAGAACGTACAAAGTCCGTACAGACAGCACCCATAGTCGGGATCAAACCCGGGTCCCTAGTGCTGCAAGCGCTACAAGGCGCCACTGTGCCGCCCTGCTGAGGAGTTGTGTATGAAACACTGTGCAACCATGGGCGGGATTCCTATTTATTACCTTATGATGCAAGAAACAATGATGAAACGGGTGAAACAGTTTGGCCGAGGGCACTGCCCTGAAGAACCTCTGCCACAATGTCCAGGAGCTGCAATATTACTTCTCTAATCACCATAATCATCTTCCTTTGTGCAAGGCATAACATAATCTCCGACTATGATTGTATAAGTGATAGGAGCAGAATCAGGCCATTCGGCCCCATCAAGTCAGCTCCGCCATTCAATCATGGCTGATCTATCTCTCCCTCCTAACCCCATTTTCCTGCCTTCTCCCCATAACCCCTGACACCCGTACTAATCAAGAATCTATCTATCTCTGCCTTAAAAATATCCATTGCCTTGGCCTCCACAGCTGTCTGTGGCAAAGAAATTCACTACATCTTCCCTATATCCCATCACCAGGCCCTCATTATCAGTGGATCTAAACGGTGGAACTCTCTACCCAACAGTGAATTTGGTCTATGTCACCTTGCCTTGCCACCAATGCCCGGATCCCTGGAAAATTAACAAATACTTTCAGTTTTACTAGGAAACTGTGCTGCCTCTATGTGAAAGTCACTCTCATTTCACCAGTAGAATCCAGCTCTTCTGACAATGTTTGAATCAAGGCTCTAATGCGGCACTAAGTTGAGTTGTCTTGGCAAAACCCAAATTGGGGACTGGTGTTTCTTGCATACAGTATGTCATGAAATAGTGACTCCATTTATACCTCACGCTGCCTCGGCAAGGCCAGCAGCATAATCAAGAATGTGTCACACCCCGGCCACTCCTTCTTCTCCCCTCTCCCATCGGGTAAAAGGTATAGAAATATGAAAACGCACACCTCCAGATTCACGGACAGTTTCTTCCTAGCTGTTATCAGGCAACATAATCATCCTACCACAACCAGAGAGCAGTCCTGAACTACTATCTACCTCTTTGGTGACCCTTGGACTATCTTTGATCAGAGTTTACTGGCTTTACCTTGCACTAAACGTCATTCCCTTATCATGTATCTATACACTGTAAATGGCTCGATTGTAATCATGTATTATCATTCCGCTGACTGGATAGCAGGCAACAAAAACTATTCACTGTACCTCGGTATATGTGACAATAAACTAAACTAAACTGAACTAAACTAAACCAATGACACATGGACAACAGCCTTAATTTTAGATTGAGCATGCAAAATTCAACCTGAAATGTTAGTTGTCCATTCCCTCAATTTCCTAACCCACTGACTTCCTCCAGCTTTTGTGTTTTGGACAACAGAAAGTACTGCCTTGAGATCTTTCAGATTCAATTTTTGGATCACTTTGAAAGTGTTTTATTGGCTGTTATCTCTCTCAAAATCAAGTTTAGTTTAGTTTAGTTTAGTTTAGAGATACAGAGCAGAAACAGGCCCTTCAGCCCACCGAGTCCGCACCAGCAAGCGATCCCCACACATTAACACTATCCTACACACACTGGGGACAATTTCACATTTACACCGTCAATTAACCTACAAACCTGCACGTCTTTGGAGTGTGGGAGGAAACCGAAGATCTCGGAGAAAACCCACTCGGTCACGGGGAGAACGTACAAACTCCGCACAGACAGCACCCGTGGTCAGGATCGAACCCGGGTCTCTAGCTTTTTCGTTTTTTTTAGTATTTTTCATTATTAAAAATCTTGATCTAAATGCATTAACTTGTGAATCCGATAATGAACTTGTGCCAATACCAATAAATAACGTCTGCACCTTAAAAGATGTCCATTACTACTTATTTCTTTGCTATTCTGTGTCCTGCCAAATTAACCAGTCACTGATATATTTATCCCATTGTTTCCAGAAACAAACGTGATCGACCAGTGCTCTTTGCACAATACATCCATCTTGAAAGCAATGGTCGTGATTTACATTATGATATATATTCTCAACACCATAATTGGTAGAGAAAAATAAATAAATACATTCTCAACTACATTTTGGGGGAGAGGGGAGAAAGGGGACATTTTGTCATTACTGAAGGAAAAACTGAACAACTCAAGCCCAGTTTAGTATAATTCAATTAAAACCAGCATTTTTTTAGCTGTCAGAACACATTGAGACTAAAACCTTTGAAACCTCCTGCCACAGAGGTCTGATTTACATAACACATTTACCTTCAATGTAAATCATTCGAACACCATAAGTGCCAAAGGGAACAACATTTTGTTCAAGTGGCAGTGGCGACAATTATATAGTTTTTGAGAACAATAATTTATACTTGCGCTAGCGTGTTGTGTGAAATATTAATGGGAAATGTTAATCATTAATTGACGTGGTATCAATTACATACTATGAAGAATAGTCCATTCCAGCATGATAGTGCTGAGTCCAGATTCTAGCACTGATGAACATTCTATAAATTATATTGCTTGTAGTTACAGTGCATTTTTTAAATTATTGTATGTTATATAACGTATTCTAGAGTGGCTGTTGTTATTTTTCAGATCTACCCATTAACTAGAAGGGGAAGGTGAGGGGAAAAAGACTTAATAGGAACCTGAGGGATAACTTCTTCACACAAAGGGTGGTGGGTGTATGGAACGAGCTGGCAGGGGAGGCAGTTGAGGCAGGGACTATCTCAATGTTTAAGAGACAGTTAGACAGGTACATGGGGAGGACAGGTTTGGAGGGATCTGGGCCATACGCGGGCATGTGGGACTAGTGTAGCTGGGACATGTTGGCCGGTGTGGGTCAGTTGGCCTGAAGAGCCTGCTTCCACGCTGTATCACTCTATGACTCTAGAAAAATAAATAAAAGGAAACTTCAAACCGTTCTCAGCATTATTAATTAAAAATATCATGTACCGAGAGGTGCATTACAGGGTTGTTGCTAAACAGATCTTAAACAATATTACGTGACTTTCCCAATGACCAATTGAGGACGGCAATACTGAGACCGTTCAACCTTTCGTCAAGGAGCCTGGGAATGTCACTTGAATAAAAAGGAAAAGGTCACATTGAAAATGTTTGTCCCTGTCCTTAGTTGCATGTGTTACTCTGTTTTCAGACATGGAATACTTGGAATGGAATAGTTTATTGTCACAAGTGACAAGTCACAGTGAAATTCTTTGCTTGCGTACCCAAGGTATGCAAATAGTCGCCACATAAAGGGCACCGACAGAGTTACAAACTACCCCCGCCGGCTCCTCCTTTGTTCTCTCCCTCCCCCTCCACTTCCTCACAGCGGTCCCCCCACGCCGGGTCCTCCATGGTTCTTCCCCCTCTCCCACTCACGGTAGTTCCCCTGGGCCCTCATCAAACGCGGGCCGCGGGTCGACCCACGAGGCCCAGCGCCGGTCGATGAGGGAGTGGGGGAACACTCGACATTCCGGATTGAACCCGGGCCTGGCGCTGTCAGGCAGCAGCTCTACCACTGCACTACCGTGCCTCCCCTTGTACAGTTAGTTCTACTATTGCCTAGTTAGAGACTACCCTGTAGAGGATGGACTCTAACCTGCAGTCAAGTCATTCCAACATTTACCCATGTTTTGTTTAGTTTAGTTTAGAGAGACAGAGCTGAAACAGCCGCTTCGGCCCACCGAGTCCGCACCAACCAGCGATCCCCGCACATTAACACTATCCTACACACACTAGGGACAATTCACATATAAACCAAGCCAATTAACCTACAAACCTGTACGTCTTTGGAGTGTGCGAGGAAACTGAAGATCAGGGAGAAAACCCACGCAGGCCACAGGAAGAACGTACAAACTCCATACAGACAGCACCCACAGTCAGGATCGAACCCAGGTCTCAGGCGCTGTGAGGCAGTAGCTCTACCGCTGCGCCACTATGTCGCCCCTTGTGTAGTTAGTTCTATTATTGTCTGGTTAGAGACTACCATGTAATGGATGGACCTACAGTCAAGATTATTGTACATTCATGAAACTCATTATCTGGATCAAAGACATCAAGTCTTAGAAGATATCGAAAATATGTTCACATTTATTTTGTTAGCAATGACATAACTCTAATCTATAAAGTCTGGACACTCTTTCAACAAACTATTGTGTAGTTTTACAACCATGTTTCCACATAAAAATGGAATGTTTTCTTTCCCAAATTGAAAAGCGATATTTTAATAGAAAAACTGCAATGAGAGACTGTGAGCGCTATTTATACTACGCCTTTTTACCCCATCAGCAAGAAGGAGTATTGCACAGTGTAAACTGCACACCCTGGTAGACACAAAATGCTGGAGTAACTCAGCGGGACCGGCAGCATCTCTGGAGAGGAGGAATGGGTGACGTTTCGGGTTGATTTCCTTCTTCAGACTGATTCAGACCCATTCCTTCTCTCCAGAGATGCTGCCTGTCCCGCTGAGTTACTCCAGCAATGTGTGCCTATCTTTGGTGTAAAGCAGCAGGGTGTACGGGTGCTCTGATATTAAATCCATTATCCTTGTTCCCCGTAACCCTCATTTCTCAGAAAAACCTATCCATCAGACCATTCGTACCTAGACCCAGATGAACGATGGTGCAGGGAACAACATAGTGAAAGACCAGGAAAAAAATCTTGTGCATTGATACAATATACCATTAAACATGACGAGAACCAGCAAACCTGCAACTGGGGCGGCACGGTGGCGCAGCGGTAGAGTTGCTGCCTCACGGCACCAGAAACCCAGATTCGATCCCGACTACGGGCGGTGTCTGTACGGAGTTTGTATTTTCTCCCCATGACCAAGTGGGTTTTCTCCGAGATCTTTGGTTTCCTCCCACACCCCAAAGACATACAGGTTTGTAGGTTCATTGGCTTAGTGTAAATGTAAAATTGTCCCTAGTGTGTGTAGGGTAGTGTTAATGTGTGGGGATCGCTGGTCGGCACGGACGCGGTGATCCAAAGCGCCTGTTTCCACGCTGTATCTCTAAACTGAACTATTCCATCAATCCTTAAGAAAACTGCTTTGTGTTAACTAGTTTCATGTTAACTAGTTGTGTTAACTAGTTTGTATTAACTAGTTGTGTTAACTAGTTTGTGTTAACTGGTTTCATGTTAACTAGTTGTGTTAACTAGTTTGTGTTAACTAGTTGTGTTAACTAGTTTGTTAACTAGCTGTGTTAACTAGTTTGTGTTAACTAGTTGTGTTAGCTAGTTTGTGTTAACTAGTTTCATGTTAACTAGTTGTGTTAACAAGTTTGTGTTAACTAGTTGAGTTAACTAGTTTGTGTTAACTAGTTTCATGTTGTAGTGAATGTGGATTAACGACCATCGGATATGCAGGCGGAAGATCATTTATATAGATTATATGACTTTGAAAATTGCCAGTGCGTGTTCCGCATTGCCTTTAGTTCAATTTAGAGATACAGCGCAGAAACAGGCCCTTTGGCCCACCGAGTCCGCACCCGACCAGCGATCCCTGCACACTTACACTACCCTACTAGGGAAAATGTACAATTTTACCAAGCTAATTAACCTACAAACTACAAACCTGTACATCTTTGGAGTGTGGGAGAAATCCAAAGATCTCATAGATCTCATAGGAAACATGTTCCCGATGTTGGGGGAGTCCTGAACCAGGGGCCACAGTTTAAGAATAAGGAGTAAGCCATTTAGAACGGAGACGAGGAAACACTTTTTCTCACAGAGAGTTGTGAGTCTGTGGAATTCTCTGCCTCAGAGGGCGGTGGAGGCCGGTTCTCTGGATACTTTCAAGAGAGACCTAGATGGGGCTCTTAAAGATAGAGGAGTCAGGGGAGATATGGGGAGAAGGCAGGAACGGGGTACTGATTGGGGATGATCAGCCATGATCACATTAAATGGCGGTGCTGGCTCGAAGGACCGAATGGCCTACTCCTGCACCTATTGTCTATCTATCTAAATCCCACGCAGGTCACGGGGAGAACGTACAAACTCCATACAGACAGCACCCGTAGTCGGGATTGTCTCTGGCGCTGTATGCCCTGTAAGGCAGCAACTCCACCGCTGCGCCACCGTGCCGTCTTCACCATTCATCTGGTTGAATACTTTGATAAACGCATATTTCTTGCCCGCAAAACCAGGAGCATAGATGATCATGCTGAATGGTCGCATTCTATGTTCAAGGTTCTATAATTTAAGCAAATCTATGTTTGTGGTTACTCCCTAAGTGGTGAGGGAATGGGATGTTTAATCTTACCATGCTATACATAGAAACATAGAAACATAGAAACATAGGTGCAGGAAGAGGCCATTCGGCCCTTCGAGCCAGCACCGCCATTCATTGTGATCATGGCTGTACGTCCCCAATCAATAACCGACGCCTGCCTTCTCCCCATATCCCTTGACTCCACTAGCCCCATGAGCTCTATCTAACTCTCTCTTAAATCCATCCAGTGATTTGGCCTCCACTGCCCTCTGTGGCAGGGATTTCCATAAATTCACAACTCTCTGGGTGAAAACGTTTTTTCTCACCTCAGTCTTAAATGACCTCCCCTTTATTCTAAAACTGTAGCCCCTGGTTCTGGACTCGCCCAACATTGGGAACATTTTTCCTGCATCATAAAAATACCTATTCCCTCCCTGGCAAATAGTCAATATTCCAGTGAACTAAACTGTAGGATCATCAAAACACATTAGCTAAGTTAACTACCATGGACTTATTGTATTTACTTGAGCCATTGTTGCAATGAAAGTAGAAGTCAGGGTCTTGTGTTGGTGATGGTGTAAAAATACATATTTGGCACAATAATGAATCCTACAGTACGTCTGTCCTCATATGTACCTACCCAATGCTTATCTCCTTTATCATCGTTACTTTTTCGCATATCTTTCATTCATTTGTTCTATATCTCTCTATATCACCATCTATATCTCATTTCCCTTTCCCCTTACTATCAGTCTGAAGTGGGGTCTGGACCCAAAACATCACCTATCCTTTTTCTCCAAAGATGCTGTCTGACTCATTGAGTTACTCCAGCATTTTTTTCCATCTTTGGTATAACCCAGCATCTGCAGTTCCTTCCCACGCAATGCTGTGATTACTCATAGTGAAAAAATGTTCCATTCTCCATTGGTCATATCCTTTCCAAAGATATAAACTAATTTCCATCATTGAAAGTATAATTTTTTGTACAACATGAAAGACACAAAACTTTAAATGAATATTTTCAGTGGTAAATTAAAGGAGGTTATTATATCAGTAAAACTGATGCATTAATTCACAGCTAATAGGTTCTATGTACAAAATGTATATTGCTAAGGTGTCTCATGAAAATACTGCATGACATTTTCAGTGGGACATTCTGCAACATTGAGTTTGTGGGAAGTGTAGGTGGAAGTTGGAAATAAAACCCTCTTACAAAACCCAAAGAATACTAAAAACTTGCCATCATAGCACAACATTCAATTTATTCTGGTAGTAGTTGATTGTTAGATTTCAAATACTGGGTCAGATTTCTAGCTAGCCTCCAGTTCTATAGAGAGATGTACTCCCTTTACACTGGCATCAGCCAATCTTCCCTGTCCCGCCTGCAACTGGTCCAAAAAGCCGCAGCGAGACTCCTGACGGACACCCGATAAAAGGACCACATCACCGATTCTGGCCTCTCTCCACTGGCTCCCTATGCGGTTCCGAATAAATTTCAAGATCCTTTTTTATGTTTACAAAGCCCTTAACGGGCTTGCCCCCACCTACATCAAAAGTCTGCTTACCCACCACACCACCTCCAGGTCCCTCTGATCGGCCGACTTGGGGGTTACTGAACATCTAGGCATAAGCTCAGGGGCGACCACTCCTTTACGGTTGCAGCTCCTAGACTTTCTTTCTTTTAAAATCTTTTTATTCGTTTTTTTTTCAAAAACAAAACAAAACAAAAAGAATAATGATAAGGATAACAATGATATTGACACATAGGGATCAGGATTACATTAATAACAGGTATAACCTAATATGAGACAATGATATTGACACATAGGGATCAGGATTACATTAATAACAGGTATAACCTAATATGAGACAATGATATTGACACATAGGGATCAGGATTACATTAATAACAGGTATAACCTAATATGAGTCCAGTGTCAAAATACACATTGAATATAGACCTCCCGGTCTCTATGTAAATATAGTTAAATATTTAAAAGAAAACTTATATATAAAAAAAACAAAAAAAAGAAAAAATAAGAGAAAAAGGAAAAAACAAAACCCCCCTAAACTAGAAAAAAAAAAGCAAAACAGAATCTGGGCTGCAAAGAATTTCAACAATTTAAGTCCCTGTTTGTCGTCAAGTCCGTTCCACCGTATAAAGGTAAAATAATTATTATAACGGTTGGAGAGGGGACAATTTATATCTTGTGAAAATGTTGAATAAATCTTCCCCAAGTCCTATCAAATTTAACCAAGGGTTCAACAATGTCACTCCTGATTTTTTCTAAATTTAAACATGATATCGTTTCAGTGTCCCAATGGAGTGTGGTCGGAGGGTTAGAGTCTTTCCATTTAAATAAAATAGATCTTCTGGCAATTAATGTGGTAAAAGCAATCAGCCGATGGGCGGAACGGGACAAATGAATAGACTGTGGAACAGCATCCCTCTTCCCATCAGAACTGCCCCCTCCATCGACTCTTTTAAGTCGAGACTTAAAACTCATCTTTACTCTCAAGCCTTTCTGGACGTCCTCTGAGGGAGGGCTATATGTATGTATTTATGTATGTAAATCTATGAACCACTGTTGTATAACATTAATACCTCCACCAATGTAAAGCACTTTGGTCAACGAGAGTTGTTTTTTAAATGTGCTATAGAAATAAAAGTGACTTGACTTGACTTGACCACTCTATGTGTCAGTGTCATCCGGTCATCCATGCTTACTCATTGCAGCATGGAATTACAAAGCACACCACAGGTCAGAAGTTGCTGCTTCTGTTCTCCCATTCACCATCACAGAAGAGTTTGTAACTTGCTGGGCCGAGGAACCAGATATCATTGTATCCAGTCCTTCAGCTTTCAACTCCCGAACGCGCTCATTTTAGTTTGGTCGCTCATCATCTTTAAAATGTTAAGCCTGTAAATTGGACCATCAGCATTAGTTTTTGATGCAATATAGAGGTTTATTTTACATTCAACACATGAATTGAAGGAATTCAACTAATTTTGGTTAGAAAAGGTACCCATTGCAAAACTAGCCTGGGCCCCTCCCCTCTGTGTTTAAACTATTTCCAGACGTGATTCACAGAGATGGTCAAGCCATCGCTATGTATGGCTCCTTTTTCCAGTTATAATATATTAAATTGAGAGTTTTCAGTGCAAACTACCAGTTTTGAAAAATCACTACTTTCCATTTTCATTTATGAATGAATGACACATTGCTGACATCGAGACACCTGACTGGCAACATTTAGTAATCACGGCAGTCTGCTCAATCATCAAACAAGGCCCACTCACTCCGCTGAAAACCACAGTGTATACATTTTCTTGCACTAACAGCTCAAATTCTCATGCAAGGAGTCCTCAGTTGACAAACCAATGGGTGTTTAGGAAGGAACTGCAGATGCTGGTTTACACCGAAGTTAGACATAAAATGGTGGAGTAATGCAGCAGGTCAGGCAACATCTTTGGAGAACATGGATAAGGTGAAGTTTTGGATTGGGATCATTAATAAGGGTCTTGACCCAAATCTTCAACAATAGCCAGTCTGACAAATGCTGGCATAAGATCTAGTGAGTAGGTAGAAACTGCAGATGCTGGGTTACATCGAAGATAGACACAAAATGCTGGAGTAACTCTGCAGGGCAGGCAGCATCTCTGGAAAGAAGGAATTTTGTGTCGAGATCCTTCTTCAGACTGGTAAACAACCAAAGGGCAGCACGGTGGCGTATCTGCATCGGAATGCTCACAGGCACTTTATTCATGGATGGTCTTATTTGCTTTGTTTTCCATGAGGAAAAGATCGCAACTTGAGCAGTAGGATCTGCATGTTCTGGAGAAAATAGAGAAAGACATCTCAGAGCCTAACGTCCTGCAGAGAGGGAGAAGGAGCCAGAAGAAGTGGCACAAGAGTAAAAGCCCTGTCCCATGGTACGAGTTCATTCCAAGAGCTCTCCCGAATTTGCCCTGATTCGAACTCGGAGATTTACGGTAATGGCCACTCGTCGGTACTCGGGGCTCTCGTAGACATTTTTCAACATGTTGAAAAATCTTCACGAGTCTTCCCGTGCTTACCTGCCATTAACGAGTTTTCCCGAGTACCTGCCGTTAGCGTTACGAGCCGCTAAGAGACGTCCCCGAGCTCCGACGTACCCGCTACGTTCATTCTCCGTGCTTACCACGAGTTTAATTTTTTTTAAACTCGGGAGAGCTCTTGGAATGAACTCGTACCGTGGGACAGGGCTATAAGAATCTGCATATGACAAGTCAAGTCAAGTGTATTTGTCACATACACATACAAGATGTGCAGTGAAATGAAAGTGGCAATGCCTGTGGATTGTGCAAAAAACTACAGAACAGAATAGAACAGAATCGGTATTTACATATTAGAAAAAACCCAGCAATTTAAAAAAGACACAACAGGAAATTGGTACAGTAAATTAGTCCCTGGTGAGATTAGAATTTACAGTCCTAATGGCCCGTGGGAAGAAACTCCGTCTCATCCTCTCTGTTTTCACGGTAGCAGCTGGAACAGTCCGTTGCTGGGGTGGAAGGGGTCCCCCATGATCTTGCTGGCCCTGGATTTGCACCTTCTGATGTATAGATCCTGCAGGGGGGGCGAGTGTAGTTCCCATAGTGCGTTCGGCCGAAGGCACTACTCTCTGCAGAGCCTTCTTGTCCTGGGCAGAGCTGTTCCCAAACCAAATTGTGATGTTTCCGGACAAGATGCTTTCTACAGCTCCTGAGTAGAAGCACTGGAGGATCCTCAGAGACACTCTGAATTTCCTCAATTGCCTGAGGTGGTAAAGGCGCTGCCTTGCCTTACTCACCAGTACGGGAGCATGTGATGACATTGTCAGATCCTCTGTGATGTGGACTCCCAGGTATTTAAAGCAGCTCACCCTATCCACAGTATCCCCATTTATCTCCAGTGGCGTGTACGTCCTCGGATGTTGTGCCCTCCTAAAGTCCACAATCAGCTCCTTAGTTTTTATGACATTCAAGAGGAGGCTGTTGTCCTGACACCAGAGTGCCAGATCAACCACCTCCTCCCGGTAGGCCTTCTCATTGTTATCGGAGATCAGGCCCACCACCACAGTGTCATCAGCAAAGTTGATTATAGAGTTGGTGCTGAACCTGGCCACACAGTCATGTGTGTACAGGGAGCACAGTAGGGCATAATCAACAAATGACGTAGGTAGGAGAAAGGCCATCAATGCAAGGGTTAAAATGTACTCCCCTATAGAGCAAAGCTTCGTGACCCAATCATAAGGTCATAAGGTCATAAGTGATAGGTGCAGAATTAGTCCCATCGGCTACTCCGCCATTCAATCAATGCTGATCTATCTCTCCCTACTAACCCCATTCTCCTGCCTTCTCCCCATAACCCCTGACACCCGCACTAATCAGGAATCTATCTATCTCTGCCTTAAAAATATCTATTGACTTGGCCTCTACAGCCTTCTGTGGCAAAGAATTCCACAGATTCACCACCTTCTGACTAAATAAATTCCTTCTCATCTCCTTCCTAAATGAATGGCCTTTAATTCTGAGGCTTTGACCCCTAGTCTGAGACTCTCCCACTAGTGGAAACATCCTCTCCACATCCACTCTATCCAAGCCTTGCACTATTTGGTACGTTTGAATAGAAGGTCCGATGACCCACCACACAAAACAATCCTGACCAAGATTCTACTTCCCGAAGATAGACACAAAATGCTGGAGTAACTCAGCGGGACAGGCAGCATCTCTGGAGAGAAGGAATGGGTGACGTTTCGGGTCGAGACCCTTCTTCAGGCTGAGAATCAGGTGAAAGAGAAACGAGAGATATAGACAGTGATGTAGAGAAATACAGAACAAATGAATGAAAGATATGCAAAAAAGTAACGATGATAAAGGAAACAGGCCGTTGTTGGCTGTTTGCTAGGTGAGAACGAGAAGCTGGTGCGACTTGGGTGGGGGAGGGATGAAGAGAGAGGGAAACATCCCCATTCCTTCTCTACTGCCTGTTCCACAGAGTTACTCCAGCATTTTGTGTCTATCTTTAGTTTAAACCAGCATCTGCAATTCCTTCATACACATTTCATCTACTTCCCTAACATCTAACTGATAAGTCAAGTAACATAAACGCTGTCTTCCCGCATTTTCGTTTGGATGTTCAGATACACTACTCAGTACACGGCAACAGGATCCATTAACGCCTTCCATCTGTATCTGTGCCACCTGTACAGCAGAATCCAGTCAATAGAGTGCAGAACCCTGCCAAATAAACTTTCCCCCTGCCTCAGTTTCTCTCTGCAAATGTAATCACTGTTTTCCTTGTTAACTTCTTTCCGTCTGGCAGGATGAAGAGGAGCTACGAGTACGAGGAGTACGAGGAGCTTCGTTCCGTGTGGCAGGATGAAGAGGAGCTACGAGTACGAGGAGTACGAGGAGCTTCTTTCCGTCTGGCAGGATGAAGAGGAGCTACGAGTACTGAACAATGTACGTTGCAACAATTTGAACAAAAAGCGAAAATACTGGAAATGAGTAGCAGGCTGGAAAGCATCTGTGAAGTGAGGATTAGAATTAATCTTTCATCTTGAATCCCTTTCATCAGAACTGATAGGGTCAAGGAAAGAGCGTTCACGTCGCGGCCCTGTTTCCACCAATCTTTCCACCACCACGCACAAGAAGCACAAGAAGCGACAAGACAGACACCATTGTGTGCAGATGCGTGGAGGTGTGGTCAGCTCTGGCTGAACAACTTCTAATCTTGTGTGTGGACTCAAAGAAGAAGAAGGTCAGAACTGATCAATGTGCCTCCCCCCTACATGGAGAGCTGAACGATGAACAGTGACCAGAGAGGAGGGATGATGTAGAGAGGAAGTGATTTGTCATTAATGCTGTGGTGTTAAGAGCCAAGAGTGTTTTATTGTCATATGTACCGAAACAGAACTCATTCTTAATTGCAGCAGAAGAACAGGTTTGTAAAGACAGTACTCACTAGATAATATAATAAACAAGCATAAAAAATTCAATAAATAAAAAAGCAATATAGTGCAAAAATACAAATCAATGCCCACAGTCCGTAGTGCAGCCCAGGCAGTTTGTAATTGGAGTTTAGTTAGAGCTCGTAGTGTTCAATAGCATGACGGTTGTTGGGAAGAAGCTGTTCCTGAACCTGGACGTTACAGTTTTCAGACTCCTATATCTTCTTCCGGATGGTAGACCCACACCAGGGTGGTGTGGGCCTCTGATGATGCTGGCTGTGTTTTGGAGGCAGCGACTCCTGTAGAACCCTTTGATGGTGGGGAGGTCACTACCCATGAAGTGTGTTCACCATTTTAGTAATCTCCTTCATTTCTGGGTGCTTAAGTTGCCGAACCAGGCCGTGATGCAACTAATCAATATGCTCTCTACTGTGCACCTGTGGAAGTTCAAGAAAATATTCGTTGGCATACCGAATCTCCTCAATCTTCTAAGGAAGTAGAGATATTGATGGGCTTTCTTTATGATTGCATCAGTGTGCTGGGACTAGGACAGATAATCGGAGACATGCATCCCAGGAACTTCAAGTTGTTGACGATCTCAACTGTTGACTAGTTGTTGACACTAACTCGTCGATGAAGGCAGATGTGTGGGTCCTCAGCCTTCCTCTTATCGAGTCAATAATCAGTTCCCTTGGTTTTACTGACATTGAGAGCAACCTGCACTGATGATTATCGAGGAGGAAGTGTTGTTGCCATTTCATACCGATTGTGTTCTGTTAATGAGTAAGCCAAGGATCCAGTTGCATAGGGATACACGGATACCCAATTCCCTGAGATTGGTAACCAGTTTGGAGAGGAAGAAGGTGTTGAATGCCAAACTGTGGTCTATGAACAATAGCCTAACGTTCTTAAGGGCCTGTCCCACTTAGGTGACATTTTTGGCAACAGCCGGAAAATAGGCTGTGGCCACATGGTGGCGGGGTGACGCGGCGTAGTGGCGGCAGCCTACGTCATGCTGCGCCAACCGGCGACAGTATCGGCGTCACGAGAAATCACGTTGCATCATTTGAAAAAAAGTGCACCGCTCCACCTGTCTTCAGTTGAAGCCGTCAGGGTCGTAGCTTGTCGTAGCTTGTCGTAGCTTGTCGTAGCTTGTCGTAGCTTGCTGACATAGGTTGACTTCGGTTGTCGTAGGCTGTCATCTGTTCGTCGTAGGCTGTCGTGGGTTGACGTCACGTGTCGCGAATGATTGGGACGCCGGTTGACGTAGCTTGTCATAGCTTGACGTCGACTAGGTGGCAACCTGTCATAGACATTGTCGTAGGGGGCCGGTTTCTCTGCGTCACGCCACGACAGTGACTGTTGCTAGCTGTCGCCGAAAACGTCACCTAAGTGGGACAGGCCCTTTATCATCCAAGTGTGGTGCAGTCTAGAGTGGAGAGCCAGCCAGGTTGCATCCCCCGTTGATCTATTGTGACTGCTGGCAAATTGTATGTGGTCCAGGTTCTCGCTTGGGTGGGACTTGATATGCATCATAACCAACCTCTCAAAGCATTTCATCACCACTGATGTTAGTGCCACTGATTGGTAGTCATTGAGGCAGGTCACATTCTTCTTCTTAGGCACTGGCATAGTGATGTGTAGGAAGGAACTGCAGATGCTGGTTTAAACCGAAGATAGACACAAAAAGCTGGAGTAACTCAGCAGGAACAGGCAGCATCTCTGGAGAGAAGGAATGGTCGACGTTTCAGGTCGAGACCCTTCTTCAGATGCCTGATTAAAGCAGGTGGGAACCTTAAGCCCATGTGCCACGATGCGAGTTTACCCAAGAACTCTCCCGAGTTAAAAAAAAAAATCAAACTCGTGGTACTTCTTCATGAGTATTTCTTTACTCTTGGAAATTTTTCACAGTGTTGAAAAAACTTCACGAGTTTCCGCGTTTCCCGAGTACCTGCCGTTAGCATTACGAGCCGCTACGAGACATCCACGAGCTCCGACGTACCCGCTACGTACATTCTACGTACTTACCACGAGTTTGATTTTTTTTAAACTCCGGAGAGCTCTTGGGTAAACTCGCATCGTGGGACAGGGGCTTTAGACCTCTGCAACAAGAGATTGAAAACGTCTGCAAATACTTTTAAAATTTTAATATTGTTTTATACGTCAGTCAAATTCAAGTGTTTTTAAGAGTTTCTGATTACAAAAAGCATATAGAAACACTGCAACAGATTTTTGACCATGAAAAGAAAGAGACCGCAAGATCATGTGTGGTTTGTTGCTGCAGAAGTTTAGTGCGACCACGGGGCTAGGGCAGGAGGTAAGCAAGGCCAGTGGGTTAGATCAACATGATCCAGCCCAATGCCGTGAATTAGATCTTCTGTACTGCACTGTAACATATCACTCAAGTATATGCCATGACCTATGTGGAGCCATTCCTAAGTAACTAGAAAGAAATATTATATTCAATAGACAATAGAGAACAGACAATAGACAATAGGTGCAGGAGTAGACCGTTCGGCCCCTTCGAGCCAGCACCGCCATTCACTGTGATCATGGCTGATCATCCACACTCAGTACCCCGTTCCTGCCTTTTCCCCATATCCCCTATCTTTAAGAGCTCTGTCTAACTCTCTCTTGAAAGCACACAAAGAATTGGCCTCCACTGCCATCTGTGGCAGATAATTCCACAGATTCACAACCCTTTGTGTGAAAAAGTGTTTCTTCATCTCCGTTCTAAATGGCTGACCCCTTATTCTTAAACTGTGGCTCCTGGTTCTGGACTCCCCCAACATCGGGAACATGTTTCCTGCCTCTATCGTGTCCAAACCCTTAATAATCTTATATGTTTCAATAAGATTCCCTCTCCTTCTAAATTCCAGAATATTCAAGCCCAGCTGCTCCATTCTGTGTGGGGGGGGGGGGGTATGGGGGATGGGGGGTATGGTGTGGGGGAGAAGGGTGTGTGTGTGGGAGGGGGTGTGTGGGGGGAGGGGGGGTGGGAGGGGGGGTGTGGGGGAGGGTGTGTCAGAGGATGTGGGGTCGTGTGGGGAGGGTTGGGTGGCGTGGGGGGGGTGATGGCTTGGGGGGTGGGTGGTGTGGGGGGGTGGGGTGGTGTGGGGGGGGTGGGGTGGTGTGGGGGGGGTGGGGTGGTGTGGGGGTGTGGGGTGGTGTGGGGGTGTGGGGGGTGGGGTGGTGTGGGGGGGGTGGGGGGTGGGGGAGGGGAGAGTTTGGGGGGGGAAGGGCTCCACTCAGTGGCCACACAGCACCACCCAGCTACACTCAACGGCTTCCCCGACTCCACACAGCGGCTTTCCCGACTCCACACAGCGGCTTCCCCGACTCCACACAGTGGCTTCCCCGACTCCGCACTTGTGGACTCAATCAATACGGCTTGTGGACTCAGCCTTGCCTCCGGGGCTTTATTCTCCTCGCCCCAGTGATTGACAGCGGGTGCCTGAAGGGACGTTACCTTCATGGTGACAGACAGGCGAGAAGATGAATTTGCTGATCTCACAATCTTTTAAACCTTCATAACTTTTGTAATATTCCACCGATCGGAACAAAACTTGGTGCGCTTGGAGCAGAGGAGAACGTGAGTAAGGAGGTAAAAAACCCTAGTGATATAGGATACCGTTTTTGTGCAAATTTAAAAAAAAACACAAACCGGAAGAGGACAAGATGAGAGCTTTAGTAATAGTAACAGTGTGGGAATGGGAAGAGGAATTAAAGTGTTTGGCAACCGGGAGATCAGGTAGCCCCAGGCGGACTGAGCGAAACGAACGCCCAGCCTATGTTTGGTCTTGCCGATGTATAAAAGTACAGTCAAAGTGACTCTTAGGTATTTTGTTAAACTTTCTTTGCAATGTAGTAAGGCTGGCATTGCATTCTATTAGAAATGAAAGAGACTCTGGTGCCATCAAATACCAGACTTTAGCATACAAATATGTTATTCTATCAGAAAAAAGATATACTCAGTTCACAGGAAATATTAAAGCTTAGGTCATATACTCCACATGGTGAATCATGCCAAATATGCCAATATATTTTTAGATCAGTTAACTTGAATACTAGTGAAATAAATGTTGATGTAAATGGTGTGTAAAAGGGGGTTGTTGGAAATCACAGTACACCTGTTAGCAATGCAGTGGTTATACTAGGGATTAAAAAAAATAGATGTTTAAGAAAATTCAACTTTTTGGATGGCCGGAAATGTTTTAATGCAATATTCACTGGAATTTTGAAGGATGAGAGAGGATCTTATAGAAACATACAACATTCTTAAGAGATTGGACAGGCTAGAAGCAGGAAAAATGTTCCCCATATTGGGGAGTCCAGAACCAGGGGTCACAGTTTAAGAATAAGGGGCAGGCCATTTAAGACTGAGATGAGGACAAACTTTTTCACCCAGAGAGTTGTGAATCTGTGGAATTCTCTGCCACAGAAAGCAGTGGAGGCCAATTCACTGGATGTTTTCAAGAGAGTTAGATAGAGCTCTTAAAGATAATGGAATCAAGGGATATGGGGAGAAAGCAGGAACGGGGTACTGATTTTGGATGATCAGCCATGATCATATTGAATGGTAGTGCTGGCTCGAAAGGCCGAATGACCTACTCTTGCACCTATTTTCTATGTTTCTGATATGTTTGGCACAGAAGAATCTATCTCAAACGGACTAAAAGCAATGGTAGCAAGACAAAGAGGAGCAGAAAATAGTGCAGATATTTTGCAAGAGAGACCTTCACTTGCACTGTGAGACACGGTACAAGTGGGACAGATGGCTTTGTGTCCATGTGTGTATGCTGGAACAAAATACATTATCTGCTACATGAATGGATATGATATTGGCAATGAGTACTGCATGTCACTGCATGAACTGGAGACTAGTGCATCAGAAGGATATTTTTAAGGCAGAGATAGGTTTATTTTAGTTTAGTTTAGAAATACAGTGAGGAAACAAGCTCTTCAGTCCCCTGAGTCTGCACCGACCAGCGATCCCCGCTCACTTACACTATCCTACACATACGAGGGACAATTTACAATTATACCAAGCAGATTAACCCTCAAACCTGTACGTCGTTTGGAGTGTGGGAGGAAACCGAAGATCTTGGAGAAAACCCACGCGGTCATGGGGAGAACGTATAACCTCCGTACAGACAGCACCCGTAGACGGGATCGAACCCGGGTTTCCGGCGCTGCAAGTGCTGTAAGGCAGCAACTCTGTCGCTGCACCACCATGATTGGTATGGGTGTCAAGGGTAATGGGGAGAAGACAGGAGAATGGGGTTAGGGAGGAGAGATAAATCAGCCATGATTGAATGGCAGAGTAGACAGTGGGCCGAATGGTCTAATTCTGCTCTTATCACTCATGAACCTATGTACTATGTCCTTTAAATATACAACTGAACTGACTTCCCTTTCTTCCAGTGAATCATTAGATGCTTTACTTCTAAAATTAAGAATTATCCAACCAACACTTCATTCTGCACTACTGAAGACAGTATGATTAGATGTTTCATCAGATCCACAAGCAGAATATGCAGTAATTGCATACAGAACATTAAAATCCCTTTCTCCACTTAAACAAATTGATACCACCATGTCTTTAATATAACATCTTTAACAGTATCTGGGAACAGTGCTTGGCTGATAGCCTTCCCAGTATTCACACTAACCTGTTGCAGTGGGACCCAAAGATGTAATACTGGACAAGGTATTTCTAACATTAAGAAGTGCAACTTTATGAAATTCCCAAATGATTAGATAGGGCGGCACAGTGGCGCAGCGGTAGAGTTGCTGCCTTACAGTGCCAGAGACCCGGGTTCGATCCAGACTACAGGTGCTTGTCTGTACGAGTTTGTACGTTCTCTCTGTGGCCTGTGTGGGTTTTCTCTGGGAGCTCCGGTTTCCTCCCACACTCCAAAAGACGTACAGGTTTGTAGGTTAATTGGCGGTATAATTTTAAATTGTCCCCAGTGTGTGTAGAACAGTGAAAGTGACTGGGGATCGCTGGTCGGCACGGACTCGATGGGCCGAAGGGCCAGTTTCCTCGCTGTATCTCTAAACTAAACTAAACTAAAGGAGGCATGCATCATGCCCAGGAAATAACACAGAATGGCACATTTCCATCTATTGCATTTCCTCTTTAATCTCAGTAATCTCCTAACACAGCAGATGCTGGCATCTTGAACAAAAACTGCTGGAGGAATTCAGCAGGCCTGGTATTAACTGTGGAGGAAAATGTGCAGACAAGGTTTCAGCTCTGAAGAATGGTCCCGAACTAAAACATTGCCTGCTCATTTTCCTCCACAGATGCTGCCTGACCAACTGAGCTCCTCCAGCAGTTGTTTATTTTAAAATTCCTAACTGGCACCATTCTTTTCTGAGAATCTTCAACAACAATGGGAGGCCAGTCAGGGGATGAGTCTCCAGTAAGAAGCAGCCGATTCGGAAAATCCTAGCCGCAGAGTGTGTTCCGATCCGTTCCGACGCTGGAGTTTCGATCATCCCGGCGAGTGGGCCTGTACATCAGGCCGTCCGTAGCGGCGACTGCAGAGGGTTCCAGGCCCAGACCACGGGTGAACAAAGAGGAAGGTGACATCACAGTGAGAAATGTGGTGGATGTTTATGTTAAAGTCTATTGTGTATTGTGTTCTTTTTATTCATATGGCTGTATGGTAACTCAAATTTCACTGTGCCATCGGTGCATGAGACAATAAATGTGGACTTGAACTTGAGTGGGAATAGGAAACGGAGGAGATGAAGAAAAGCAAGAGGAAAAGGACAAGGAAAGATGGAACTTCTTTCTCATTGACTGTGATGGGGACGGAGAAGAATTAAAGAGAGGGAGGAAGTCAAGGTGAAGCACACCCATCAGTCATTGGGCTAAACACCCACCCATAATTCCACAAACATTCAGATGGTCACACTAATTTTTACTTTCCTTTCATTTGTATTTTTTACTCCTGGTTGCCAAGTAAGCAACATGAAATAATACTTGGTAGACAAAAATGCTGGAGAAACTCAGCGGGTGAGGCAGCATCTATGGAGCGAAGGAAATAGGCAATGTTTCGGGCCGAAACCCTTCTTCAGACTGATGTGAGGGTGGAGTGGTGGGGGGGGGGGGGAAGAAGAAAGGAAGAGGTGGAGCCAGTGGGCTGAGGGAGAGCTGAGAAGGGGGGGAGAAAGTAAGGACTACCTGAAATTAGAGAAGTCAATGTTCATACCGCTGGGGTGCAAACTGCCCAAGCGAAATATGAGGTGCTGCTTGCTCCTCCAGCGGTATGAACATCACATTCAGGTAGTCCTCACCTGCTGAGTTTCTCCAGCATTTTTGTCTACTTTCGATTTTCCAGCATCTGCAGTTCCTTCTTAAACATGAAATAATACTTCATTTGAAGTATCATGGAGCAGGAACCAAGTTTTACAACTGCAAGGGAGCAGAGATACCCATATGCATCTCACAGCTCCATTTTGATAGTTAACCCATCCCCTCATTTCTTGTGTCTAATGACCAGTTTAAGCATTATTCCTCAACTGGAATTTGCACTGTTCAGACAGAAATGCTACTGACCAAGATTATTTATTGGTGGAGGACTTCTAATCCAAAGTTTGTTGTCATCTGACAGTCCAAGTGAAGAGTCTTGACCCAAAGAGTCCACTGTCCATTTCCTTCTACAGATCCTGCCTGTCCCACCGAGTTGCTCCACAGCTGCTCCCCATCATTTTCTCCAAATTCCAGTATCTGCAGTCTAGTGTTGTTTTATTTGATAATTTAGCTTAGTTTAGTTTAAAGATACAGCGCGGCACAGGCCCATCGGCCCTTGAGTCCACACTGACCAGCGATCCCCACACATTAACACTACCCTACACACACTAGGGACAATTAAACATTTATTTTAATACCAAGCCAATTAACCTACAGACCTGTATAAGAAGGCCCTGCAGATGCTGGAAAATGCAGATACAGGTCAACCTACAGACCTGTACGTCTTTGGAATGTCGGAGGAGAGAAAACCCACGCAGGTCACGGGGTGAACGTACAAACTCCGTACATAATTGAGTTTGTTTACATAAAATATCTGCACAACTACTTCCAAGGCTAGGCCTGGCCAATGGGATCTTGTGCTAGATTACTGAGTCACATTTACTGTTGAACTATTTTCTTTCAATCATTTGTGATCTAGATTTCTCCATACCTTAATTATTTCTTCATTTGAGTATGCATCTATACAACTTTTAGGTATATATTTAAAAGTACAGCGTTGGGTAATTCTGTGAATGGTGCAATAGCAGTTTATAATTGTAAAGAAAGAAAAATGATCAATGAAGGGAAGCCAAGAAAGAAATGTACTAAGATCCACCCTGAAGCTTCATATGAAGGGAAGCCTGAAAACATATTGCTCTCCATAATCCAACAATTTACATTCAACTGGGCATATCTTTTAAATTTGAGCCTCAGGTCAGGTTTTGCATTTGTCAATTAGCTCAGTAATGGCCCCGAGTAATTTCATATAATTTTTTCACTAAAACAATTTTGCTGCAGCAGGAATGAAGAACAAATTCTTGTCTTGTTATGCAGTACAACAGGGCCTGAAGAAGGGTCACGACCCGAAACGGAGTCTGAAGAAGGGTCTCGACCCGAAATGTCACCCGTTCCTTCTCTCCGGACATGCTGCCTGACCTGCTGAGTTACTCCAGCACTTTGTGTCTATCTTTGGTGTAAACCAGCATCCGCGGTTCCTTCCTACACAGGTGTGCTTCAACTCAGCATTTGGTCCGCCGCATTTCAGTATACTCCAAATGAGTTCCTGGGTCAGTAACAAGGTTCGATTATACAGGAGAGGGAAGTACAGTGATCAAATGTAAAAGAGAAATGTCATCAGACGAGAATCACCCTCAGTTTTATGGCACTCTGTGAAAACAACAAGCTTGGCATAAGTAGTGTAGGACAGGCCTCTGATGCTTGGAACAGATTCATTTCATGACATAAGTATTTAGAAGAGTGTCTCTTGCTTTTCTCAAGCTTCAACCCCGCAAGAAACCGTACTTCTCCATCAGCACCAGCATCATTCCCAGAAATATCCTGGAATGGGTCAGTTCCAAGCATCATACGTCTGGCCCACAATATATTTGCTGCGCTTGGTGTTTTCATAGGCTGCTACCTGGCTTTACATCTGGTAGTTTAGTTTAGTTTATTAGTTTCGTTCATTATTGTCACGTGGACCGAGGTACAGTGAAAAACTTTTGCAGCGTTCTATCCAGTCAGCAGAAAGACAAAACATGATTACAATCGACCCATTCGCAGTGTACTGATACATGATAAGGGCATAACGTTTAATGCAAGGTAAAGGCAGCAAAGTCCGATCAAGAATAGTCCAAGGGTCACCAAAGAGGTAGATTATAGTTCAGCACTGCTCTCTGGTTGTGGTAGGATGATTCCTTTGCTGGGAAGAAACTGGAGGTGTGCGTTTTCACACATCCATACATTTTTGCCTGATGGGAGAGGGGAAAGGAGGGAGTGGCCAAGGTGCGACTTGTCCTTGATTATGCTGCTGGCCTTGCCGAGGCAGCGTGAGGCATAAATGGTGAATAGAAGGGAGGTTGGTTTGTGTGATGGTCTGGGTTACGTCCACAATTCGCCCCAGTTTCTTGCGGTCTTGAATGGAGTTGTTCCCAAATCAAACTGTGATGCATCCTGAGAAATCTGATGTCCTTCTTCCAACTTTTTACAAATAATATTGGTGAGTGAAGACTAGAATGTGGTTCCAAAAGAACGGGCTGACATCAGAAGGGTGTTCTCATCAGAGAAAGTGACTGTTGGCACAAGTGTGCCACAAGGGTCATTGGAGATTCATTGGAGCCACACTCAAGGCAGCCTAGCAAGTGGAGACCAGGTTGATATCAGGCACCAATGTGTGCAGCAACTGACCCTTCCCATGCCTCCACCTCCCATCATGAAGGAAAGATGGAGCTTTTTACCTTCAGTTGCAGTCTACTGTGAATGAAGAAGGTACTCTGAAGATTAAAATCTGCAAAGAGAGTAGCGGATACCATCTTAGTCACACAGCTTGTGTAATTAGTTCATGTGGTTTGAGTCAGGATCTGCCCTAAAATACAAATTAACAGATTCACAAGGTCTTTTTACTCAATATAGCTCTGGACTAATAAGGATAAATTTATCAAGGCTCCTTGTTTACCTTGGAGACTGACAATGTGGAGAAGGGAAGAGGTTATTAGGGCTTTGTGTTAAAGGATTCTCTCTGCTTTACTCCCAGTCACCACGGCTGTAAGCCAGAGTCTTCTCCCATTCTATTAAGCTTGCAGAGACAAATAGAATGGATACGTAGACATACACAATAATGCATGGTGTTGTGAATAAATGCTGTCTGTGCTGCTTCTGTAACCATCAAGGGAACATTAAAAGAGTCCAATAGAAATGAGCTATGGGTAAATTGAAACCCAAGATTGGGACAAATATCACAGGGATACAATGTCCAACTGTTGAGATGAAATGGTGTATATGTCCTATGCACAGTTACAGTCTCATCTGAATAGGTCATAAGAGACAGGAGCAGAATTAGGCCATTCAGCCCATCAAGTCTACTCCGCCGTTCAATCATGGCTGATCTATTTCTCCCTCCTAACCCCATTCTCCTGCCTTCTCCCCATAACCCCTGATTGGTAGTAGTTTATATAAATGGGAGTATGTATAGATGTCCTCCTTTAATCAGTTGTTGTTCTGGTGCCTCAAGTTCACAAGTAAACTAAGTATGAATTTTTAGCAATGCAAGGTTATGCAGAATGTTACATATTACTTTGACCACAATGGCAGCAGTCCAAAACCTTCATGTGCTTAGGGGGTGTGTTCAACAGATTGGGGAGGTATGGAGAAAGTTAAAGGGAAGGAGAGTGCAGGAGAGGTTATTGAACACTCCAGAATAAGATATAAGAGGAAGTTTAGAAAGGGATAAGAGTCTAATGTCAGACAACATAGGGGACCATTTTAGGAAGAGGGGTAGTAAATACTGAACGGAAGGTGTTATATCTAAATACACGCATTTTACAAAACAAGGTGGATGAGCTTATAGCGCAGTTACAAATTGGCAGGTAGGACGTTATAGGCATCACAGAGTTGTAGCTGAAAGACAATCAGAGCTGGGAGCTGAATATCCACAGATACACATCCTATCAAAAAGTCGAAGATAGACACAAAATGCTGGAGTAACCCAGCGGGAAAGGCAGCATCTCAGGAGAGAAGGAATGGATGACGTTTCGGGAATTTGTAGAATGCCTACGAGATGGCTTCTTGGAGCAGTTTGTGGTCGAGCCGACTCGGGGAACGGATATTCTGGATTTGATGTTGTGCAGTGAATCAGACCTGATTAGGGAGCTTAAGATGAAGGAACCCATCAGAGGTAGTAACCATAATATGATGACATTCAACCCACAATTTAAGAGGGAAAAGCTGGAATCAGAGGTATCAGTATTACTGTTAAGTAAAGATAACTAAAGAGGCATGAGGGAGGAGGTGGCTAAAGTTGATTGGAAGGGGACTCCAGCAGGAATGACGGTGGAGTAGCAATGACAGGAGTTTCTGGGAGCAGTTTGGAAGATGCAGGATCATTTCATCCCAAAGAGTAAGAAACATACCAAGGGAAGAATGAAGCCACTGTGGCTGACAAAGGAAGTCATGGACCATAAAAGCAAAAGAGAAGGCATATAACATGTCAAAGATTAGTGGGAAGCTGGACAATTGAGAAGCTTTTCAAAACCAACAGAAGGCAACTAAAAAAGCAATAAGGGGAGAAATGATAAAAAATATATATATAGTAAGCTACAGTAGCTAATAATATAAAAGGTGGATACCAAAAGTGTTTTCAAATATATAAATAGTAAAAGTGAGGGAAGAATGGACAATGGACCATTGGAAAATGACTGGAGAAGTAGTATTGGGGGAAAAGTAAATGGCAGATGAATAAGTTTTTTGTGTCAGTCTTTAACAGTAGAAGACACCAGCAATGTGCCCGAAATTCAAGGGAGTCAGGGGGCAGAAGTGAGGGTAGTGACTATCACTGAGGAGAAGGTAGACAACAATGCTGGAGAAACTCATCGGGTGAGGCAGCATCTATGGAGCGAAGGAAATAGGCAACGTTTCGGGTCGAAACCCTTCTTCAGATTTGATGTGAGGGTGGGGGGGGGGGGGGGGCTCACTGAGGAGAAGGTGCTTGGGAAGCTGAAAGGTCTTTAGGTGGATGTCACCTGGACCAGATGGACTACACCCCAGGGATCTGAAAGAGGTAGCTGTTGAGATTATGGAGGCATTATTAGTGAACTTTCATGAATCGCGAGTCAGGAATGGTTCCAAAGGACTGGAAAATTGAGAATGCATTGAGAAGGGAGTGAGGCAAGAGAAAGGACATTATCGGCAGGTTAGTCTGACTTCTGTGGTTTGTAAAATTTCAGAATCCGTTATTAAGGATGAGATTTTGGGGTACTTGGAAGCATATTATAACATAGGCTGGTCAGCATGGTTTTGTTAAGAGGAGATCTTGGCTGACAAATCTGTTGGAGTTTTCTGAGAAGGTAACAAGCACGACAGACAAAGGAGAGTAGGTGGATTTTGATTAGTTGGATTTATAGACGGTCTTTTATATGGCCTTATAGAAGAGCCACATTGTGAGGCTACTAAACAAGATAGGAAACATGATAGTAAGCATGCAGGTACAGCATGTGAGGAAAGCTCATGGCATGTTGGCCTTCATAACGAGAGGAGTTGATTATAGGAGCAAAGAGGTCTTTCTGCAGTTGTACAGGGCCTGGTGAGACCACAGCTGGACTATTGTGTGCAGTTTTGGTCTCCTATTTTGAGGAAGGACATTCTTGCTATTGAGGGAGTGCAACGTAGGTTCACCAGGTTAATTCCTGAGAGGGCGGGACTGTCATATGCTGAGAGAATGGAGCGACTGGGCTTGAATACACTGGAATTTAGAAGGATGAGAGGGGATCTTATAGAAACATATACAATTATTAAGGGATTGGACACGCTGGATGCAGGAAACATGTTCCCGATGTCAGGGGAGTCCAGAACCAGGGGCCACAGTTTAAGAATAAGGGGTAGGCCATTTAAAACTGAGATGAGGAAAAACTTTTTCACACAGAGAGTTGTGAATCTGTGGAATTCTATGTCACAGAAGGCAGTGGAGGCCGATTCACCGGATGCATTTAAAAGAGAGTTAGATAGAGCTCTTAGGGCTAACTGAATCAAGGGATATGAGGGGAAGCAGGAACGGGGTACTGATTGTGGATGATCAGCCATGATCACATTGAATGGCGGTGCTGGCTCGAAGCGCTGAATGGCCTACTCCTGCACCTATGCTCTATGTATCCATGTATATTGAAGGCAACGTACGAGCATTGACAGAAGATTAGCAGACTGGCAGACGGCAGAGAGTGGGAATAAAGGGGGCCTTTTCTGGTTGGCTACCGGGGAGCAGTACAGTTCTGCAAGAGTTCATGTTGGGTTCACATTATATGTGAATGATTTGGATGATGGAATTTGATGACTTTGTAGCCAAGTTTGATACAAAGCTAGGTGGAGGGGCAGGTAGTGTTGAGCAAGCAGGGAGTCTGCAGAAGGACTTGGATAGGATGGGAGAGCAGGCAAAGGAGTGGCAAATGGAATGCAGCATGGCAAAGTGTACGGCCATGCACTTTGGTAGAAGGAATAAAGGCATAGTCTATTTTCTAACGGGGTAGAGGATTCAGAAATTGGAGGTGCAAAGGAACTGGTGCTGGTGCAGGATTCCCAAAAGGTTAATTTGCAGGTTGAATCAGTAAGGAAGCCAAATGGAATGCTAGCCGGCATTTCGCAGGGACTAGAATATGAATGCACGGATGTAATGCTGAGGCTTTATCAGGCGCTGGTGAGGCCACATTTGGAATATTGTGAGCAGTTTTGGGCCCTATATCTGAGGAAGGATGTGCTGGCTTTGGAGATGGTCCAGGGGAGGTTTACAAGAATGGTCCTGGGATGATTGGGTTAACGTATGAGGAGCATTTGAAGGATCTTGGCCTGTCTTCGCGAGAGTTCACAAGGATGAGGGGGTGATTTCAATGAAACCTACCAGATAATGAGTGGAAGTGGAAAGGATGTTTCCAGTAATGGGAAAGTCTAAAACCAGAGGGCACAGCCTCAAAATAAAATGAAGTACTTTTAGAATGGAGATGAGGAGAAATTTCTTTAGCCAGAGGGTGATGAATCTGTGGAATTCATTGCTACAGATGACTGTGGGGGTCGTGACAGTGGGCAATTTTAAAGCAAAGATTGATAGGCTGTAAGGACATCAAATGTTACGGGGAAAAGGCAGGAGAATGAGATTGAGCGAGAAAAAAGATCAGCCATGATTGAATGGCGGAGTAGACTCTATGCGTGTAATGGCCTAATTCTGCTTCTATATCTTAAAATTAGAATTAAACTTGTGCTATAACACCAGGATAAGCGCTCAACCAAGAAAACCAAGCCCAAAGCCAAAGTAGTATCTAAACTGATTATACAAACTTACGCTGAGGGCAATAACTAAGTTCACATGCAATAATCAGCTACCTACGTATATGTTAACATGCACACACAAAAAAAACTGATGGTGTAGATGCAAGTATATCATTGGGATTATCTAGTGGGCACCTCCCTTCACTGGTGTTTCATTGAGTTTGGCCCACGACACCTCGGAACGGCTCAAGAGTTAGTTCTGGCGTCCCAGAACCACCCCCCTCAATAGGTACACAAAAATGCTGGAGAAACTCAGCGGGTGCAGCAGCATCTATGGAGCGAAGGAAATAGGCAACGTTTCGGGCCGAAACCCTTCTTCAGACTGATAGGGGGTGGGGAGATGAAAGGAAAAAGGCGGAGGAGGAGCCCGAGGGCTAAGGGATGGGAGGAGACAACCAGAGGGCTGAGGAAGGGGAGGAGACAGCAAGGGCTAGCAGAATTGGGAGAATTCAATGTTCATGCCCCCAGGATGCAGACTGCCCAAGCGGAATATGCGGTGCATTTCCTCCAATTTCCGGTGTTGCTCGCTGTGGCCATGGAGGAGACCCAGGACAGAGAGGTCAGATACGGAATGGGAGGGGGAGTTCAAGTGCTGAGCCACCGGGAGGTCAGGTTGGTTATTGCGGACTGACCGGAGGTGTTCGGCAAAACGATCGCCAAGCCTCCGCTTGGTCTCACTGATGTAGATCAGCTGACATCTAGAGCAGCGGATGCAATAGATGAGGTTGGAGGAGATGCAGGTGAACCTCGGTCGCACCTGGAACGACTGCTTGGGTCCTTGAATGGAGTCGAGGGGGGGGGGGGTGAAGGGACAAGTGGTGCATCTCTTGCGGTTGCAAGGGAAAGTGCCCGGGGAGGGGGTGGTACGGGAGGGAAGGGAAGAATTGACAAGGGAGTTACGGAGGGAGCGGTCTTTGCGGAAGGCAGACATGGGGGGAGATGGGAAGATGTGGCGAGTGGTGGGGTCACGTTGGAGGTGGCGAAACTGACGGAGGATCACTTGTTGTATGTGACGGCTGGTGGGGTGAAAGGTGAGGACTAGGGGGACTCTGTGAGTGGGGGGATGGGGAGAGAGAGCAGTGTTGCGGGGTATGGCAGAGACCCTGGTGCGAGCCTCATCTATGGTGGAGGAGGGGAACCCCCGTTCCCTGAAGAATGAGGACATTTCGGATGCCCTGGTGTGGAACGCCTCATCACGGGAGCAGATGCGGCGTAGATGGAGAAATTGGGAGTGGGGGATGGAGTCCTTACAGGAAGCAGGGTGGGAAGAAGTGTAGTCCAGATATCCATGGGAGTCAGTAGGTTTATAATGCCCCTCAATACCTGGTCGCACCACCAATGCACCCAGTATCATCATCATTATCATAATCATAATCATACTTCATTAGCCAAGTGTGTTTTGCAACATATGAGGAATTTGATTTGCCGTACAGTCATACCATTAAAAAGCAACAAAACACACAAAACACATTTTAACATGAACATCCACCACAGTGACTCCTCCACATTCCTCACTGTGATGGAAGGCGATAAAAAAGATCAATCTCTTCCCTTCTGTGTTCTCCCGCGGTCGGGGGCCTCGAACTTTCCATTGACGGGACAATCTTGGCTCCCGTAGCCAGCGCCGATCCCTTTGTATCGGGGTGATCAAGTTCCTGCATCGGGGGGATGTCAGCTCCCCACGCCAGGCAATCTGACACCAGGTCGGGGCTAGTTGAACCTTCCACGTCGTTGCAGCTTCCCGACTCGGTCTCTACCCGAGAATGCGAGCTCTGCGATGTTGAAATCCGCAGGCCGTGGTTGGAGCGTCGATCCCCGGCAAGGGGATCTATTAAATGAAAGAAACTACAGCCGATTGATTAACTCTAACAAATGCTAAACACTCGCATTCTGTCTTCCACTTATCCAAACCCATCATTAAACTCGTAACACCACAAATATCAACCCTGCATAAAACCGGGATACACTTACACGGATACACTTACAAAGAAATACACCTACCCCATGTTATACATTTCCTTCCTGCCCCCAACTGACACTATTTCTTCTCCACCAAATCCACCTACTGCCTTGCTCTTGCTGCCTCTGACATTTGCTTTACAGCACGACGCAAACTCTGTCTGCGAAGTCCTAGCTCTCCAAATAGCGAGGTGGTCGATCTCGCTATGAAATCTCTACAACCCGCCTCTACCGGACCTACTCTTGCTCTCCATCCTCTGTTCAACTTCTGCTGCCAACTCTACATATCTCAGCCTTTTCCTTTCATAAGCCTCATCCACTAAGTTCTCCCAAGGCACCGTCACTTCTATAAAATACACTATCCGCTGACTAACTGACCAAAACACTATATCAGGCCACAAACTAGTATATTTCCTGCGGAACAACAAGCTTTCCTCCTAAATCTACCCGCATCTCCCAATCATTTGCTCCCCGTAACTAGCTTGACTCAGACCTATCTGCAAACTTCCCTCCTCTACCTTTCTCTACTTTTCTCTCCCTCACTGACAAAATGAATCGCTACACTCCCAGTCCTGATGCCCACTGAATTCACCTGTACTCTCCTCCTCTCAATTGCTGCAGCTCTGTACTTCAATACCTGGTTAAGCCGGCAAGTATACCGACCCTGAAAAAGACTAGTCCTACATCCTGATAAAATATGCCTCAATGTTGTCACCTCTGCACACAAGCGACATACAAGTCCCCACCTACCCATTGTTTGAGGTTCTGCGGTGATGGCAGCACATCATAAATAGCCCTTATAAGGAAACTTACAGAACCCTCCTCCATGCACCTCAGCTCCCTCCAGCTAAACCTTCTCTTTTCTACTTCCCCAGTTCATCCACTGTCCCTGCTTAACCTGAGCTCCTTCAGACAGTGTCTGAAGAAGGGTCTCGACCTGAAACATTGCCCATTCCTTCTCTCCAGAGATGCTGCCTGACCCGCTGAGTTACTCCAGCATTTTATGTCTACCTTGCTCCCTGATGAACAGCTATGTTGATCTGAATTTCTGGGTATGAAGCTCAATGGCCTAAATATCTGTTGGCAGCATGGCTAAGCCTCTAATATTAGCACACTAGAACTATTTCACATCTTTCCAACAGCATGCTATCTGGGGATACCCATGAGGTAACTGCAGCTTCAGGTTGTGGGATTATCGACCATGGAAATAGGCCATTCTGCCCACTCTGTCGTTGCCAACCAGATGGCCATACTGAACTAGTCCCAATTGCCTGCATTTGATCCAATGCTCTCTAAACCCTTCCTATCCATATATCTGTCCAAATGGGGTTTAAAAGCTGTAACTGTATCCTCTAGCAGCTTATTCCAGATACCGACTATCCAGAGTGAACATGTTGCGCCTGAGGTTCATCTTAAATCTCTCCCCTCTAAGCTTATAACTATGCTCTCCAGTTTTAGAATACTCCACCCTGGGAAATAAACTGTGAGCGTTCACTTAATCATCGGGGTACATGCCTGCGTTTATGCACAGGTGGTGTTACACCCCATTGTCTACAAGTTATTCTTCAGTGAATGATTGACCAGACGTCATCGTATTGCTTTCAAACATGCTATTTTAATAGACTTCATGTCTGAAGGACTGTTCAAGTACATTTTCCAAACATGCAAAATGATCACATTGATGGTTTAAAGCAGAGCGTTAAACTATTATAATATCTGGTAGACCTTCCTTTGTCTGTCTGCGTCTGTGCTGAGATGTATCCTCCCTCTTTCAAAACTAAAGTCACACAGGGGTCACAGAGAATTACTTTGCAATCATATAGAGGCAAGCAACAGTAATTTTCAAAGTTAATATCCACCGCCCCTTAACATGTATAATCATTCTCGGTCCTTACGAACTAATAGCCAAATCCAGTTTCCTGACGGCATTCCTGTTTTTTAGATCTTGAATGTACAGGAAGAAAAGTTTCACATTATTTTGGACGGAAAGAGGGGCATATTCACATGGTTAAATTCCATTAGTTCACTGTCCGTATTTGGAGTGATATTATTTTCACGAACGGGTTCCTTAGTCCATAAAACAAAGTTAAGAGGAACGTTTCCCTGCTGAGAAAGAATGTGCCCCCTTCCCATTCTAGGAACCGGTGTGATTATCTCACTAGCCTTCTTAAGAGGAGTTGGCGTTAGATTCGAAACATATAAGATTATTAAGGGTTTGGACACGCTAGAGGCAGGAAACATGTCCCAATATTGGGGGAGTCCAGAACCAGGGGCCACAGTTTAAGAATAAGGGGTAAGCCACTTAGAACGGAGATGAGGAAATACTTTTTCAAACAGAGTCTGTGGAATTCTCTGCCTCAGAGGGCGGTGGAGGCCGGTTCTCTGGATGCTTTCAAGAGAGAGTTAGATAGAGCTCTTAGGGCTAACGGAATCAAGGGATATGGGGAGAAGGCAGGAACGGGGTACTGATTGTGGATGATCAGCCATGATCACATTAAATGGTGGTGCTGTCTCGAACAGCCGAATGGCCTACTCCTGCACCTGTTGTATACTGCCTATTTCCCCAATGTGTCAGACACATTACTGATAAAAAATTGTCAAGAAAAAAGTCAGGGGTTTGATTTGTGGTCACAAAGAATGTGATAGTTTTGAACCTTACCCAAATGAGTGAAGCTCCATTTTGTTAAAATGTTTGAGAGGTACAGTATATCAACATGGGTCAAATTCCCATGAGAAAGGATGATGTGGCAACATGGATAAGGCTGTGTGAAGATAGGCACACAATGCTGGAATAACTCAGCGGGACAGGCAGCATCTCTAGAGAGAAGGAATGGGTGACGTTTCAGGTCGAGACCCTTCTGCAGACTCTCCAGACATGCTTCCTGTCCCGCTGAGTTACTCCAGCATTTTGTGTCTATCTTCAGTGTAAACCAGCACTGGCAGTTCCTTCCTACATATTAAGGACGTGTGAAATTTGGCCTACCTGTAAAATATGTTTAAACAATAGGCGGGTGAATAATTGACTGAACATCTGTGACACAGGGATGCACTTTTTTTTCAGTATTCAGTATTTACATTAATGTCATTTTCACTGAGTACTTACATACACAGAATAAACGAAAATTTGTTTCTCAATCAGTTCCTGTCAGTGCAGTTAATAAAAGCAGAATTAATACATACAACTTTAAAATTAACATATCTAAAATAGACTTAAAAATTGAACTAAAAACAGACATTCAGACCGAACAGTGGCTTTGCTTTGACAGGTGTCTAGCTGTCAAAGTATGGGTGAGGCTAGATGTGTTGGTGTATGATGTATGGGGAGGGGACAGTCCTTTAACCAGTTTTATTGCTTGTGGGAAGAAGCTGTGTAGCATCCTGCTGGTTCTGCAGCTGATGCTCCTGTACCTCTTCCCAGATGGCAGAATGGAGAAGATGTGGTGTGATGGGTGACAAGGGTCCTTAATAATGGAAATGGCTCTGCAGATGCTGTGCTTCTGATAGATCTCCAACAGGAAAGGGAGTGGAGCACCAATGATCCTACTGGCTGTCTTCACTATCCTGTTAAGTTGTTTTTGTTCATAAGCCTTGCAGCTCCCAAACCAGCTTCTCAACTGCAGCGTGGCTCCAATGAGGGAACAAAGCCAAGATGCCAGGCGGCCAATTCTAATTAACACCTTCGCTCAGTCCGTCTAAACCTAGCTGATCTCCCGGTTGCTAAACACTTCAACTCCCCCTCCCATTCCCACACTGACCTTCCTATTCTGGGCCTCCTCCACTTTCAGAGTGAGGCCCAACGCAAATTGGAGGAACAGCACCTCATATTTGGGCAGCTTACACCCCAGATGTATGAATATTGATTTCTCTAACTTCAAGTAACCCTTGTTTCCCCTCTTTCTCCGTCCCTCCCCTACCCTAGTCCTGCGACTAGTTTCACTGTCCTCCTGATTCATTTTACTGATTGTTGTTGCCTTCCCTTCTGCTAACAATGATCCATTTAACATTTTATTGAACTTTGTCCCCTTTGATCTGTGGGTTTCACACCTTACTCTTCCATATCTCTATACTCACTTCGCCCTGACTCTCAGTCTGAAGAAGCATCTTGACCTAAAACATCGCCCATTCCTTTTCTCCAGGGATGACGCCTGTCCTGCTGAGTTTCTCCAGCATTGTGTGTCCATCTGCTTTGATCGCTTGTTGTTCACATTACACACCCATATCTCTTGTTTCCCTCTCCCCTGACTCATTCTCAAGGGGCCTGGACCCCAAATGTCACTAATTCCTTCTCTCCAGAGATGCTGCCTGACCTGCTGAGTTACTCCAACATTGTGTGTCTATCTTCACCAGAGATTCTGCCTGACCTGCTGAGTTACTCCAGCATGTAGTGTCTAAGTGTGTGTCTATCTTCTCCAGAGATACATAGATACAGAAAATAGGTGCAGGAGTAGGCCACTCGGCCCTTCAAGCCAGCACCACCATTCAATGTGATCATGGCTGATCATCCACAATCAGTACCCCATTCCTGCCTTCTACCATTTCCCTTGATTCCTCTAGCCCTAAGAGCTCTATCTAACTCTCTTTTGAATGCATCCAGTGAATCGGCCTCCACTGCCTTCTGAGGCACAGAATTCCACAAATTCATAATTCTTTGGGTGAAAAAGTTTTTCCTCATCAGATGCTGCCTGACCTGCTGAGTTACTCCAGCATTGTGCATCTGTCTTCCTTCTCCAGAGATGCTGCCTGACCTGCTGAGTTACCCCAGCATTGTGTGTCTTCCTTCTCCAGAGATGCTGCCTGACCTGCTGAGTTACTCCAGCATTGTGCATCTGTCTTCCTTCTCCAGAGATGCTGCCTGACCTGCTGAGTTACCCCAGCATTGTGTGTCTTCCTTCTCCAGAGATGCTGCCTGGCCTGCTGAGTTACCCCAGCATTGTGTGCATCTGTCTTCCTTCTCCAGAGATGCTGCCTGACCTGCTGAGTTACCCCAGCATTGTGTGTCTTCCTGCTCCAGAGATGCTGCCTGACCTGCTGAGTTACCCCAGCATTGTGTGTCTTCCTGCTCCAGAGATGCTGCCTGACCTGCTGAGTTACCCCAGCATTGTGTGTCTTCCTGCTCCAGAGATGCTGCCTGACCTGCTGAGTTACCCCAGCATTGTGTGTCTTCCTGCTCCAGAGATGCTGCCTGACCTGCTGAGTTACCCCAGCATTGTGCATCTGTCTTCCTGCTCCAGAGATGCTGCCTGACCTGCTGAGTTACCCCAGCATTGTGCATCTGTCTTCCTGCTCCAGAGATGCTGCCTGACCTGCTGAGTTACCCCAGCATTGTGCATCTGTCTTCCTTCTCCAGAGATGCTGCCTGACCTGCTGAGTTACCCCAGCATTGTGTGCATCTGCCTGCACTTCCTTGTTCCATCTGGAAGTTCCACTGACGCTGGTGCGTGGTGACGTGCTGGGGTGGGGTGGACGCGGCGCGTTGCCATGGCGGCGGCGGCGGCGGCGGCGGCGCCGTGCGTGGTGACGCGGTACGCCGGGCGTGTGTGGTGCTACTGCTGCTGCTACAGTGTAGCGGGTGAGTGCGGCTGGATACTAAGTAGCGCGCTGCTTGTGAATGGGAACCAGCGTCCGCGGGCTGGCCCGGCTGTCCACACTCACCCACCCAGCCCAGCCCAGCCACCCACACCATGCTGCCAGCTCCCACCGCAGCTCACCACCCCTAGACCTGCCCTCTCCCCACCCACCCACCCACCCACCCACCCGCCAGCCCACGGCAACCGGCAGCCACAATGTCCAGGAGGAAACAGAGTAACCCCCGGCAGATTAAACGTGAGTTTGTCGCTTCCATTCTGCTCTTCTGCTCACTTCACAAACTCTCTTTTCTCTATTTTTCTTGCTGTCTGTCAACTATCACAGCGCCTCGCTGTCTCTCTTCTCAGCTCTCGAACCCATTCCGTTTCCAGGCAGGTGTTCAGAAGTCAGTTCTGAAGTAGAAAAGACAAGATAATTTTAAAGCGACCGATCTCCATAGAGAAACCTAAAGCAAGCTAAAAAAATAATTGCTCACATTTACTTCTCCGGCGTTTTAAATCGATCGCAATAACAAGCGGCGGGTCATGTCACTAGATTCTCCCATGTTTTAAATATGATTTTAATTTCATTTCTTTCAAACAGTGCATTTTTTCTGATGACGACTTTTTTTCTCTCTCTGGTGGAGGAAGCATAGAACAAAAGTGGAGCTTGTTTGACTGTAGACTGGTTGATGAGAAAACACGATAAGCCGGAGGCTTGATCTAGGTCCTGATATAGATTGCCAAGTGCGATAACAGTTCTTATCAGTTCGAACCAGACCGGAGAGGTACCGAGTGGGACGGTTGTACAAATACAAAGAAATAAAAACGCGAAAAACAAGCCTGCTGATGAAATCGATTCCATCGTTAAGCTATTAATGCCATTGATTCCTTTAATCTAAAATAGAGAGCTCGATCAAGTGTTAAGAGGAAAGAAAGACATGGAGGGAGATTAGATTTTTTAAAATATTAATGCACCACCTGAAATTAGACAAAACTCAAATTTTTGACTTGTTAATTTTCTTAGGTACTGTACAGATTTTGACTGCAAGGGTGCCGTCTAGTTAGGATCCAGGTAACGGTTATTTTTAAGGGGAAAAAAGTTGTATTGATGTAGCGGTATGAAAAATTAGTTGTGGGTTATTACGTAACGTTGGTAATTTATTAAGAAATTTACTTTATGAAAGATAAATAACTTAGATTCTGAAGCTGCAGAAGGACGCACTTAGACAAGGTTTAACGTAGTAGATTATTTGGTTTGAATGCACACTCGTCAGGTACTGTAACTTTGTGTTTGTTCTCCAAAGAAAGTTTAGTGGTGATCAAGATTATGTCTGGTAAAAATAATCTTCCAAGATGCATGAACTGAATTTGCTTTTAACTGTTCACCAAGACGGGGGTAGATCGATAGATAGGAGAACGTTTCAAAACCAAAATGTCGCGATGAGGATAAATCCGATTAGTTTATGTTTGTTACTGGTCCGATTTCAATGGAGTGGACACGATTTGTGTAATGGTCGGTTTGATTCTCAAGAGAGTGTGGCAGTTGTTTTACAGACTGATAGAACGTGGGAATAGGCTATTCGGCCTGTCGAGTCTGCACCAGCTTTAAGAACAGCTAACTAGTCCCATTTTCCAGTGAGCTCCAAATTAATTCCCTTCAGATAATTTCCCCTTCGGAATGCTACAATTGAATCTGCCTTCATTTCTGCCGCTGGTAGTGTATTTCAGGCCCTGACCACTCTGTCCAAAGCAAAAAGCGACTTAGTGTCACTCTGGGCTCTTTTACCAGTCACCAACATTTTCTGGGCCCTAAGAGTCACAATATATGCTGGAATCTGGAGCAAAGTTTTTGTGCTCTAGTTCTGGACTTCTCTGCTCTGTCTATTCTGTTTATGTGCTTAATAATTTAAAATATCTTGCAGATCTCATCTCAATCTGCTTTGTGTCGAGGCAAATGACCCAAGCTTTTCCACTCTGTACACTCAACTATAGCCCCCCCCCCCCATCCTTTTAAATGGCTGCTCTAATCTTCCCACATCCTTTCCTTCCTTCATAAAGTGTGCACTCATGATTGCTGCAATATTCCAGTAATGTTGAAGCTGTGTTTTATATGGGCTCATCCTGACTGCCTTGGTGTATAAGGATTCCGATGGGCCATGCATTACTTTCGATGGACTAGAACTCCCAAATGTTTCTGTTCTATCACTTTCGGAGTTGTGCTCTCTCTAGTTTATCTTGCCTCATTCTTTCCACTAAATTGCAATACCTCAAATTGCTCAGCATTAAATTTCACTTGCCACACTTCGGCCCATTCCTCCACCCTGATTATGTATATAAAGAGTAGTATTATTTTAAACATGCGACAAAAGTTATCCATGTTATTTGAAAAGATTCTTAACAGCTTGCAGACTTTTGAGGGTTGATTGGTGATGCTGCCATGCTTTATGAAAATGCATAATCATGCCTTTATATCGATGCACTATGTGCCTGAATAAGTCAATTTTAAACTGGATTTGAACAGCTTGCCAGGGAACAATACAAGTAAATAAGGTGTTGCAATCTAATTACAGTATACTTTCAGACATCCATAGGGAATGAGGAACTTGTGTGAATTTGCCGGTTGCAAAGGAATTGTTCTGGGAAACTTACTGTACATTATACACTTGCAATTTATTCAGAAACAGTTAAATAAATTGTTGAACTATATATCATCGCCTTACTCTTTCTGCACTGCAATTCTATATTTTAAGGCTTAACAGTACAAATGTTAAATACAGCAAAGATAAATCAAATGAATGTATTAACTGTCTCATGGTGTCGAATCTTCAAAGAGGATGTTTTTGCTAATCAGCCTACAATACACCACCCTTGTATATAAATAAATATAAATAAATAAATAATGTTTCGCACATTTTTAGATACAAATTGAAATTGCTTAATATTCACAGATAATTTTGTTGATTGCATGAAAATTATAGCTCCATAAATACCAGTAAACAAGAGTTTACAGTATATCCTTATAAAAAGGTTGTTCTGGAAAGTAAATAGTAATTTGACCCTTCTTTGGACTTCAGTATCATTACAATTTGCAAATTTCTGTGCACATGTGATGTAAACTGAGGTCTGATGCAAATCTGTCTGATAATTTATTGTTAAAAAAGTGTAAAATTAGTAAAGTTGTGCTTTGTTTAGGTTAAATAAACAAGTCTTTTTACAAGCACGAGTTAGTGCTGATTTGTAAAATGTCTGTCAGATTATTGGAATGGTTTCCAAATGTCCCCAAAGCCCCAGTAGATTTTTAAATAGCAGAAGCTATGGTAAGACATAGAAGCTGATGAACATTATTTTAATATTCTCAGCTGCTTGAACATACATGCTTTGTGTGCAGGTTGGCTGCTAGATCTTAATACTTGAAATGCTTGAAATACAGTTATTCTCTGTCATAGCATGGCTAATGTTAAATGCTGTTTGGTAGGCAGGGGATGTTTATTAGTGCACTGTTGATTGGGGTTTTTTCTTGGTTTGTGTCTGGAATATTCATTCTCTGCTGTCGTTGAGGAAAATGCTCTTAACTGTGTCCTTCAGTGAAAATAATTTAATAATAGCTAAAGTTACTGTTTATCATTGAGAAAATATTTAATAAATATTCACAACACAAACTTTGTTTTAAAATTAGAATATCTTGTATCAGCTACATTTGTGAAAGCAAAGAATGTAATGTACTTGAGATCATACGTTCTTTATAATTCTACAATGTGTCCTTTTAGTCCCCCCCCCCCCCCCCCCCCCGTTTTATTGCTTTGTTCTTTTTGCTTCATTTCTTTCTGTGGTCTGTTATCAAACGTAGCAGAGTACTTGGTTGCTGTCCTTGATTTCCCTGAATCTTTGTTTTCCCCCCTTTTACCTAATTGTTTTCTCCACCTGGCATCTTAAAGGCATTCTATCCGTTGCTTTTAAACTGTTACTATTTATCCTTTGTATTTCCTTCAAGCATACTCTCTTTTTAATAACCCCCCCTCCCCCCCAGTTATTTTTTATAGAGAATGTTTTCTTATATATTTTCTCTTCCTTTGTCTGTGCAGACCTCTCTGTTTTCACTCTTTGTTGCCTTTTACCAACGTTGCTTTTCCCTCTCTGCTGCTCTGAGCTGCATAACACACTCTTAGTGAAGGCCTCATGGGCAGGTTTGCTATATGATAATGCAGAAAGTTGAACTGTCCCCATTACTATGAAGCGATGGTTGCATTGATAAACTTTGATAATGGTACAGATAGCAAGTACTAAGCGACCAATGGTCGAGCCTTGTCCTCCATTAGCATTCCACTCCAGTAATCTGCACAGCTCTGACAATCACTTCTCCATTTCCACTCCTCCAGTAGATAAGAATGGAAATACTGACTTCATGGGAGCTGATTAGGGTGTCTGGATTTCTCGATAATACCTTGATAAATTATGTTTCTTTTTTTTTTAAAGGGGGAGAGTTAAAACTTCACATCTATTTTTTTTTCCTCTCAATGTGTTTTATTAAAGGAGCTTCCAGTCCGGTTGTGTGAAAAAAAAACTGTGATAAAAAGCAGAGATAAGGGTTGGACTGTTTTGTGTAGGAGTGCATATCAATGTTATCTATCTCTTTTTTTTCACTTTACTGAGCAGCCTGTTGTTTTTAGCCTTATCACACTCCACCAAAATGCCAGGGAGAAAAAAAAAACTGCCTGGATTATTCATTGCCTGATGATAACATTTTTAAAAATCTTTTTTTTACATAAAATTAAAATTTTCAAATTGGGTTTGAGCAAACAAGGTGAATGTTCTTGCAATAAGATACAGCATGATTGACTGCCTGTCCACAGCAGGATGAACACACTGGCCTCCGATGCCTTTTGTGTAAAGAAAACTATTAATTTTGTACTGCAATTGCTAATTGAGTTCGAGCTAAAAAAAAAGAAAATTAAAGATTTGGAATTTTTCCGAATAAACATGATTAGGACATATGTTCATCCGGTATTTCTTCCTTGACTAAACAAATAGGTTTCTCATACTGTTTCTCGATAGTTCAGAGAAGGGAAGTTTGATTTTCTAATTGAAGGAAGCCCTGTGCGTCTCTGATTGTCTTATTTTTCCATGTGGCATTATTAAGTGTTTTACCTCTTTGCTGCTCAAATAACTGATTTCTAACTTCATGAGCGGAATGCTTTTACGTCCTGCATGCTGAGTAACTCGGTCCCCTTTCCCACTTGCAACTGGTTTATCGTTATGTATCTGGCCCTTGTTTTCCGTGGTTATTCATAGTCTAAAGCAGAGCCCTCCTCTTTGCTTTTAGTTGTCGTCTTCCCTTGGAAAGTGACTTAAACAAATGGAAGATGGGTTTTTTCCATTTATTGAAGCAGAACCAAAATCGGATTTGTGATTGAAAATTGATTTTTGATAAATAAAATTGATTTTTGATGATGTTGGTTTTGCTGAAAATTAAATCATTGCAATTACGAATCTGTTGTAAACAGTGCAATGCTAGTTAAACCATAATGAACATTTCCAGTAAAGCTTTAAATCATATCAGGTTTGTATCTGATAGGATGATTTCATAGCAAAGTTCTTTCAATCCATTTTGGTTATGACTTCAGTAATGTCATCACTAACGTACTCTGGATTTAAAAAAAATAGATCATAGCACACATTTAGTGATGCGTCCACTTGTTGGAACTGTTTGGTTAATGTGAACAAAAGTAAATGTATGGAATGTGTAGGAAGGAACTGCAGATGCTGGTTTACACTGAAGATAGACACACAATGCTGGAGTAACTCAGCGGGACAGGCAGCATCTCTGGAGAGTCTGCAGAAAGGTCGCAACCTGAAACATCACATCACCCATTCCTTCTCCCCAGAGATGCTGCTTGTCCTGCTGTGTTACTCCAGCTTTTTGTGTCTATCTGAATGTATGGAATATTAGATTACATCAGGCATAAGGAACCATGGGCAAGTAAGAAAACCCATTGTCCATATAGACTTTATGTTGTGCTTATTGGAAGCATGTCTTTCCTGATCCAATACCAATGTAAGCCCGTCTTGATGAGCAAGATGGTTGTGACCCTTCTTACCACTGCTGGATATTAATCACCTCAAGTCAACAGGGTAGTGCAGCAGGCTGCTATCCCACCTCTTTGTTTATGACAATGCAATGAACATAGGAGCAAAAGTAGACAATAAATCCTTCTGACCCTGCTCCACTATTTATTTAGGTCATGACCGATATTCACCCCAAATCTGTTTACTCACATTGGCCTTGTATCCCACAACAAAAGTCTGTCCATATCTGAGTTCAAGATTGTAATGGGGCTGTCAACAAATAACCGGTTTGCCACAGAGGAGACAGAGTAATGTTGTTGTCGCATTAGTGTCTGGTTGAAGTTGGCCTCATTATGTCTTTGGGATGTAGTTACAGAACACCATGAAAATCTGAAACTAATTCTGCTGAAACAATGTGATTTTATGAAATTAATCGCACTTTTAAAATATGCATTTGTTTTTTGAGGATATAAGTAAGAGGGCGGATGAAAGGGACCCAGTTGATGCAATATTCACATATATTGAAGGTAATATATTAACGTGGATAGACACCAAATGCTGGAGTAACTCAGTGGGACAGGCAGCATCTCTGGATAGAAGGAATGGGTGATGTTTCGGGTCGAGACCCTTCTTCATGGATAGAGAATTTGTTAACTGACAAAGCAGAATATGGATAATTGATAGTGATAAATTATATCGTGTGTGTAAATTATAATTGGTGAGATGTATAATGAATGTTGGTACTCGGAGAGATCTTGGTGTCCTTGCACAAGAACATCAAAAGGTTTGCATGGCAGTAGTCTGAGTAATTTGAAAGATAAGTGGTTTGTTGGCACGTCTTGTAAGGAGTATTGACTTCAAAAGTAGGGAATTCTTGCTACAACTGTGACAGTGCTTGGGTGAGATTGTGCCTGGAACAATACATGCACATCGGGCCTCTAAATTTGGGCCTGGAATGCAAGCCTATGTGGGGTAAAAAGGGAGTAGATTCAGCCAATGCTATCTGGCAGCTAGAAGCAGGGAAATCTGTCCACCATGTGCAGGCTAATTAATGGGTACCCATCATATTAATCCAATTTTGCAGCCCATGGTCCATAACCTTCTCTGCCAAGGTGATTCAAGTGCTTGTCTGGACACTTAACCAATGCTACCAGTAATTCTGCTCCCATCACTCTCTCAGTCACTATTCCAGGTACTCATTATCCTCTTGAGTGGAAAACAAGTCCCCATCAGAATCCCTCTCAACATCTCACGATTTACCCCAAATCTATGTCTTGTAGTTTTATCTACCTCTGACACAGGGAAAAGAAAATCCTGCAGGCTACCCTATCCATATTTTATATACCTAAATTATGTCCATTCTTAACTTCCCCAGCTCCAGGAAAACCGTCCTAGACTCTCCAATCTTGCCTCATAACTGATACACTCCATTCAGACAGCATCCTGGTGAATCACTGCTGCACCCTTTCCAGTTCTTTCTGATAGTGTTGTTGCAGAACTGCATCCAGCTGAGGTCTGACCAATGTTTCATAAAGTTAGACCATATCCCTTCTTAACCACATTCTCTACCTTTGCACTTCTATACAATGGTCCCCCCCCTCCCCCCCCCCCCCCCCCCCCCCCCCCCCGCTGTTTGTTATTATTCCCCAGAGCCCTGCTATTCATGCTGGATGTCCAGGCCTCGTACTCCCAAAATACACCACCACACAAAGGTGTAATAGGAAGAAACTGCAGACGTTGGTTTATATCAAGAATAGACACCAAGTGTTGGAGTGACTCAGTGGATCAGGCAGCTATCTGAACATCACCTATCCTTTTTCTCCAGAGATGCTGCCTGACCCACTGAGTTCAGCACTTTGTGTCTGTCACACAATGGTGTGTTCATTTCAGACTGAGTTGCAGATGAGCTTCTGCTTGAAGTATAATGTATCAGTGAAGTCTCTATACTGGAGCGCTATCAATGCTGAGTCATGAGTCAAGGCTGGGAGAATTTTGTTTTGGCAAAATAAGATTCTGGATGTTGCAGGGACCAGGAAAGAAAGAAAGTTTGAGGCCAATGTTTAGATCACCAATGAGTTTGCAGAATGGTGGACTTGAAGGCTACGTGATGTAATGCTATTCCTGTTTCCTATTCCTTCTGATTGGCATTCAAAATCAAACCATATTGACAAAGGAAATAGAATATTGTGCTATATTCCAATTGTTATTTTGAAAGAAAGCATTCGGAGACACAACAGTGTTTTAGACTCCAACCGAGTGCAATTCAGTTTTGGGAACTGAATATTTCTAAAATTGATGCAATGTTTGTTGCACTCCTATGGCAAGCTTACTATGAATAAGCTGTCAAAAAGGAATTCTCTGCCTCAGCTACAGTGTAGTCTGTTCTGCATCAGTTGTATTAAAATCTATTTCAATTGTCATTGTGATGTTACCACTCAATGAAAATAAGTTGTTTTTTCAGAACAACTACATTTGCACCGTATACTCTGAACCATTGTCTGAGTGTTAGTCTTTAAAACTGAATAATTGTCATGTCACTAGTGGTGGGCACAAAGACTTGAATGAGCTAATATAGGAAGGAAAATCCCAATTTAAAATCATAGTGTGTAGGAAGGAACTGCAGATGCTGGTTTAAATTGAAGATAGACATAAAATGCTGGAGTAATTCAGCAGGACAGGCAGTATCTCTGGAGAGAAGGAATGGGTTATGTTTCGGGTCGAGACCCTTCCTCAGACAATCATAGTGGATGCCTTAAGCTGGAGTAACTCAGCGGGACCTGCAGCAACTCTGGAGAGAACGAATGGGTGACGTTTCGTGTTGAGACGCTTCTTCATGGTCTCGACATTCAGAAGAAGGGTCTCGACCCGAAATGTCACCCATTCCTTCTCTCCAGAGATGCTGCCTGTCCCGCTGAGTTACTCCAGCTTTTTGTGTCTATCTTCGGTTTACACCAGCATCTGCAGTTCCTTCTTACACATAGTGGATGCCTTGTTGGCCCACATTTCTTAGCAACCTCTGGAATTGTGTGCACTCTCATATATTCATGGTTTAGACACAAAAAGCTGGAGTAACTCAGTGGAACAGGCAGCATCCCTGGGTAGAAGGGATGGTGACGTGTTGGGTAGGTTCCGTTTAAGTGAGTACTACATAATATTGTTAAAAAACCCATCATGGCAGTGGTGGGTTTTAGAGCATCCCGTCATTCCTAGTGTATGTAAATCATAAACTTCATTAAACATTTCCAAATTTGGAATGGAAGATATGGAAATGGATAGGTGCACAAAAAATGTTGTTTCACATGTGAGAAGACACTTAAGTGAGATATTGTAGAAACTCCAGTGCCTAACAAATTGTCCCAGGACAGAGACATGGTGTAAAATGGATCACAAAAATGTAGTCAACTGCAGGATTGCATTTGGGATTTCACAGAAAATAAATATTGTTTGTATCCAGTGCCAAGACCACAGTAAATAGCTATAGTTTCAGCTGTGCTTTTCTTGAATTGCCACATCTTGGAGATCATCTTTTTTTTGTTTCTGTCAAGAGTGTTCAATTGTTATATGGAATGTCATCATCGTTGAAAACATTAGCGACGCAGTGGTGCTGGAACAATGAAATTCTTATAGAAGATAGACACAAAATGCTGGAGTAACTCAGCGGGTCAGGCACCATCTCTGGAGAGAAGGAATGAGTGACGTTTCTGGTCGAGACCCTTCTTCGGACTGAAATTCTTATCGCTGCAGCTTTACGCAACAACACATCAAATAAGCTTACAATAATAACACAGTGTATTATCAGTAATACTGGGGTTTTATTTATTGAACATTTTTGTGTTTGTTTCTTGTGTTTTCTATTGAGTACTATGTTTATAAACTTGTTGTGATGTTGCTGCAAGTAAGAATTTCATTGTTCCGTTTTGGGACATGTAACAATAAAACACTCGTGCCTCTTAACTGCGTGCAAAATGTAGTACATAATGCAATCTGCACAAGATCGTCGCTGAGTAGTTTGTGGTTAAGGTGGTGCAGTGTGGCTCAAGAGCCCGGTGGTGGATGGGAGGATGCCCTTCTTGAACCTGGAGAAAGGATTCTTAGAGAATCATAGATTCATGCAGCACGGAAACAGGCCTTTCGCCCCAACTCCTCCATGCCAACCAAGATGCCCCATCTTAGCTTGTCCTATTTGCCTGCATTTGGTCCATATCCCTCTAAACCTATCCTATCCTTGTTCAAGTGTCTTCCTAATGTTATTATTGTATCCATCATGACTACCTCCTCTGACAGCTCATTTCTGAGTGAAAAGTTGCCCCTCAGGCTCTTGTACTGGTACTGGGACAATAATTTAAATTGCCATTGATTATGGTTATGGCCAACTCGCTTCACCAACCACCACCACTACCTCACTGAAGGAGTCAAATCTCTGTTCCCCAGCAAAAACAAAACAGCTTTCATTGACGCCTGATTTTGTGAGCATGCTGCACTCATTGTTTTGATCTGTTGAGCATGCTGCATTCATTGTTTTGATACTGCACATTATACAATTGCTATGATCTTTGCCTCCAAGTGTTGCCTACTTCAATTAACTTCACAGCTCTCCATTGAAATGAAAACTAAACTGGATTCAAAATAAAAATCAAATTTATCGTTGGATAATGCCTTTCACATATGTATTACAGTCAATACACCAGGTGTTTTAAAATAGTATTCATTCAATCTGACATAATATTCATCTTCTTCACCTTATCCTATAGTTTTGGGCTTAAAATAAAATTCTCAAAAAGAACCATTGCCAAAGAAAAGATTAAGATACCCTGAAGTTTTCTGGTGCAAGTTAAACTAAGGTCATAAGTGATAGGAGAAGTAGACCATTCATCCCATCGAGTCTACTCCACCATTTAATCATGACTGATCTATCTTTCCCTCCTAACCCCATTCTCCTGCCTTCTCCCCATAACCTCTAACACCCGTACTAATCAAGAATCTATCTAACTCTGCCTTAAAAATATCCACTGACTTGGCCTCCACAGCCTTCTGTGGCAAAGAATTCCACAGATTCACCACCCTCTGACTAAAGACATTCATCCTCATCTTCTTCATAAAAGAACGTCCTGTAATTCTGAGGCTATGACCTCTAGTCCTAGACTCTCCCACTAGTGGAAACATCCTCTCCACATCCACTCTATCCAAGCCTTTCACTCTTCTGTATGTTTCAATGAGTTCCCCCCTCATTCTTCTAAACTCCAGCGATTACAGGCCCAGTGCCGATAAACGCTCATCATAGGTTAACCTGCTCATACCTGGAAGGAATTATATAAGGAATTATAATTAGTATGTAACTTGCTGTTTGGAATTAATTTGAATTAATGTAACATTTTAATGTAACATTGATACAGCTGGGCTAGGTGACCTGATTTCTGAAGCACTTCCAATGTGCCACAACATCACTTTCCTGTTGATTATTGTTTGCCTCATGTTTTCCTGTTGCTTTCACGTCTATTTTCTATCCTGTTATTTTTTCATTTACAGCATTTTCTACCATATTATAAAGTGGCCATTTACAGTACCTGCTGCTTTTAATCTTTGCTGATTTAATTCAATATTTGAGCTGTTCTTTGTAGTTTGATATACCCTTAACTACTTTTTTTTTAAATGTTACATTCCTTGCGTTGTCTTTTTTTTCCATTCCGTTTCTCTTTCTGAAACAGAATGGGAAGTATATTGTGCGTTCTGGGAGCCACATATTCTCAAGTGAAACAATCTATTGTAATCTATCACACTTTTATCTGTACTATCAGAGAACTGAAAATGGCCTGCCCTTGCAATGGCGCCATGCTTGTAAGCTGATAAAGTTACAGAGTTCACGGGTGATGAATGTTAAGTAACTACACCCTCATTAGATAGGATATGGACTTGGCTGAAGTACTAGGTATTTGAAACTAAGCCACTCTACATCTTAATCACTAGCGTTCTCAGGGCTTCCCTTAACAATAGCCTTCTAACACTGTTGCCTCAGACTTGTAAGAAACGTTTATTCCGACCAGAATGTGTAAATTAATCAGCATATCTATTTGGGGATCTTTTTCTATTTGCTATTTAATCAGTTAAAAAATAAACTAAATGGCTGGGTTGCTATAGATACATGATGGAAAGGTCAAACTGAGTTTACCTTATCATGATACAGACAGTTACTAATTAGAGATAGGTATTAGATTGGCAAAGTCTAACAGCATTTCTACCCATTATCAATGATGCACACCAGTGCAATATTAAAATTATCTACAGTCTCTGAAGGTACAAGTAAACTGAACACACCTAATGTTAGCTTTTAAGTGAGTCATTTGATATATGTAAGGTTTTAAATTGAGAGATTGCGAGTTACACTTAAAATTGTTCATTACAAAACAGGACACTTTCTTGTTTAAACAATATCTTATTCGGTTTTCTTCTTTATACTTCACAGATTGTATCTGTAGTTTAAAATTACCGGTACATCAATTGGAAAAGTGCATTTAAAAAATATTTCTTCCCAATTGTGCTCCTTTGTAAAGCACAAATTGAAACTGTTGCAGATAATGAATGCTGTTTTAAAAAGGTCTTATCTGCATGCCGCTTTTCACACACCCTTATTTTACAAACAGAAAGGTCAATTTACAGAAAATAAAAAGGTTGCTAATTTATTTTGCACAAAATGTAAGGAACCATAAAATTAAGCATGTATTTAGATACACTCTCATTAAAGATCTATGCTGTTGATATGAAGCTAGGATCTTGCAACATGTACTGACATCTAGCCTTTGCCTTGTTCCCAATGACACCTGAGCAAGAAGCCAGTTAATGGGTGGATCAGCCTGTCCATTATGAGGCAATATAACCCACATAATTGTTTTTGCACAGGGCATTGAGTAAATGGAAACGTGAATGACTGAACTACTAAAATAGGCAGAATACAGTACATTTAATTTGCGACCATTGCCATGAAGAATTTCATTTTAAAAAATACTATTATTCATATGTACTAAATTAACTATGTTTGCATTTTAGTATGTGTATTTGACCTAAAGCCTGGTTTTAATCATTTCTATTAATCATTAATATATTTTAGCATTGGGTGGAAGAAATCTGATTTGACCTGTTTTATTTGTCTACTCTGTCTGCAGTTTCATATAAGAGTTTTTTTTTTAACATAAATCTCATAATCTGACTGAAGGAAGATCTTCCCAATTTCACTTTTCCCTTTCTCACAACGAGGGTGATTCTGATCAGAATTTGTCTTTAAGTTATGGACTTACAAGAGTAGGTTTTTATACTTGGGATAACCTCATTTGCTTACAGTATATGTCTAAATAATTACGATAGTAAAATGGAAATAATTATGTTCAGCATGAAGGATATTACTTGGTGGAACAAAGCAATAGTAGAACTTAAACACAATCTATATTAAAAATATTTGTCTTTGTATCCATTTACATGATGTTGCTGGTAAGGGCAGCATTTGTTACCACTCCAAAAAAGTTGATAAATGTAAACATTTGCCAATTATTGTTTTGTGCATGCAATAACTGGAGTTGAAATGGTAGAGTTGTAATCTCGTCTTCGTGTCTGCTGTTGTTCTTCTGAGTACAATTGCTACATAGAGAAAGCTTCAGGATGGTCCCACTTGCTATTAGTTGGAATTTCTTATTATATTTTAATTTCTTGTCTAAGTTCTTATAATTTGTGTATTTAATTTCTTATAACTTACTCCACCCACGCTCCAATTAAACCTCCCTCATTTGTACACTAGTGCACTCGTACCAGCAGTACACTCCATCACTTGTCAGGCTTGGACCTGCCTCCATCTCTCTTTTCCAGCGTTCTTCACCCTCCTACACAGATGCAGCCTGACCTGCTGAGTTACTCCAGCACTTTGTGTTTCGCTATTGCTATTTATTGGAACTTGTTGCGCAAACGTCACGTGCGACTTGATTGTTTTTATCTCGTTTGATATGGAAATGCAATGGCTTTTACAAATGTCGAGAGGTGATGCTTTCTTTGGGAGAATAAGGGGTATTGGCAAGTTTATTAAAAATAATTTAACTCATTCTAATGTAAATTTTCAATTGAGTATTTTGTCCTTTTCCTTTTGTAATTAGCAAAATAGAAATGAATGAGAAACCTATGTGGCTTGTCTGGCGATGTGTTAATAACATATGTGAGCTGTTGACTTGTACCCACTTATGGAGTGACACAGATTATGTTTTTATCGATACTCCTCTAATCCTGCGACCATTTAAAACTATGCCTCCCAGTTACTGACCTTTCTGCTAGGGAAGTAGTTCCTTCCTGTTGATTTGAGGCCTTCCATAAATCTGTACACATTGTAAATCTCCTCTCAGTTTCCTTTGTCCCAAAGACAACAAAAAAAACGTTTTGATAGCGTCTGTGCGTAACTCTAATTCTCCATTATACCGCAGCTGGGCAAGAAGCATGTGTGTTGTCTTATCTACCTCTCTTCAGTGCATTTGCCATGTTAACATGACCTCACCTTTGAAATCCATATTCTCTGCTGGCTTCGCCCAAGCCACATTACAAGTTCTATAATATTTCTTAGCCTTCCTCTCTCCACCTCTTGGGTAGAGTCAATACAGTATTCTTAATCTCCACCACAGTTCTTTTAATCCAACTGCTTTCTAAATTTATAGATTATAGAATTATAGATAGAGTGTGGAAACAGGCCCTTCGGCCCAACTTGGCCACACTGGCCAACATGTCCCAACTACACTAGTCCCACCTGCCTGTGTTTGGTTCATCTCCCTCCAAACCTGTCCTTTCCATGTACATGTCTAACTGCTTCTTAAACGTTGGGATAGTCTCAGCCTCAACTACCTCTGTTTATACTTTAATACAATTTAAAATTTTACATAGATTATATTATTCCAAAACTAAAATCCATACAATTTTTCCAAATGTATCATCCATTTGTGATAAATGTCAATCCCAAGAAGCTACTATAGCGCACTCATTTGTTTTCTGTACAAAAATTCAAAAATTTTGGATTGAAATTTTTGAAATCTTTACAAAATTATTTAAATTAAAACTGATACCCAAAGCAGAATGGATTATCTTCGGAATAACGGAAGATGGTCCAGAACTAAATGTGTTTCAAAAGAAACTAATAGACTACGGGTTAATAACCGGAAAAAAGCTAATCTTAAAATTTTGGAAGAAGGCTCCAATACCAACTATAAACATGTGGATTTCAAATATGTTCGAAACATTACACCTAGAAGTGATAAGACTCCTCCTGGCAGGTAAACCAGATCACTTCCACCTGACGTGGTCTGCATTTATAGAATTATTACAAAAATAGGGTGCAAAGGTACTTTAAAAAAAAAAAAACTGAGGTCAGGTAAGAGGGGATGAAAGTTGGAGAGTTGGTATGTCCCATTTGTGTAATGCTTATAAAAACTATTTGTTTTTCTCTTTTCCCTCTTTCTCTTTCTCCTTCTTTTCTAGGATCTATTTCTTAACTCTTTTTCTTTTGTTTTTAATTTTGTTCCTATAGGGTCTTCGTTCTTTCTTGTTGTCACATTTTCTACACTTTCACTTTTTCCTTCACTTTCTTCTTTCTCTCAATCTCACCCTTTCCCTTTTCTAGTGTAAAAAACAAACGGAGTACATTAATTGTAAGAAGATATAAGTGACGAGTACTAATGTATGTGGTTGTAATGTAATGTACTTCTAATAAAAAAAAATTAAAAAAATACCTCCGTTTAGTTTAGTTTAGAGATACAGCGCGGAAACAGGCCCTTCGGCCCACTGAGTCCGCGCCAACCAGCGATTACCCCCACATTAACACTATCCTTTGCACACTAGGGACCATTTGCATACACCAAGCCAATTAACCTACATACCTGTAAGTCTTTGGAGTGTGTGAGGAAACCAAAGGTCTCGGAAAAAACCCACGGGGTCACGGGGAGAACGTACAGACTCTGTACATACAGCACCAGTAGTCGGGATCGATGCTGGGTATCTGGTGCTTTGAGGCAGCAACTCTACCGCTGTGCCACCGTGCTGTCCTCTGGCAGCTTGATCCATACACCCACCACCCTCTGTGTGAAAATGTTACCCCTCAGATTCCTATTAAATCTTTTCCCCTTCACCTTAAACCTATGTCCTCTGGACCTTGATTCACCTCCTCCAGGCAAGAGACTCTGTGCATCTACCCAATCTATTCCTCATGATTTTATACCTCCTATAAGACCACCCCTTATCCTCCTGCGCTCCAGGGAATAGAGTCCCAGCCTACTCAACCTCTCCCTATAGCTCACACCTTCGTGTCCTGGCAACATCCCTGTAAAAAAACGTCAATATAAGTTCTCTCTGTGCTATCATCTCAGGATCAACATATTCATTTGCATTTCTATTGATAGATCTGGGCATCCATGTGTTTTCCAGCTTCTTTCATCATGCACATCTCTCTCTCTCATTTTGTTTTACTGTTTTTATGGCTTTCAAATCCCATCATAGTATTCCTGTAGCTGTTGATCTGGTCAGTCATTTACTTCATTTCCATTATGTATCCCTGAATCCTCCAATAAAATTGGTCATCTTGCTTATTTCCCTTTTAACTTGCAATTCATTCTCATAAGCTTTCACAAATTTGAGCAGATCTGGTTCAGCCATCTACCATGAGGTCTGGGTGGACCACATTAAGTGCCATGTCAATGTATGATGTCACTCTTCCATCACAACTTCTATTATAATTGCTTTACCGTTGTCATCTCCACCCTCATCTCTCAGAAACAGTTCATATTGTAAGAAGCTTATGTTCATCATTGTCAGCCTGGTTATGAATATCCCTTTTTAGCTACACCAAATAGTTATCCTATTCTGATCTTGACTCCATGTTCATTTTCCATAACCATTCTGTTATCTTTATTCAAGTTGGAAAAGTAACCAAAACAATCATCTTTTCCCTTCTTATCAATGTGTTGACCAGGGAACTTTAGTTAATTGCTCCAGCAACAGGGGCAATAATCCTTTACCACTCATTATAATTTTCAACTCTGCTCCCTGTGAGCCATCTTGCACCAATCTAACTCGCTGATTACTCTGTTTTGCTAATTCACATTGATTCTCAGTCTTCTAACATATAAAACTTAAAGTTGTGATCCCCATGGCTTTTACCCTTCTCATTTATGTAGCCTTCTCCTTTACAGCCTCTTACTGAAAATTACATATATATGACTCTTGCCACATGGAAATCTTTCTCTAGCGGCCACCATTGCAGCTATATCTTCAGCCTTCTGGGTCTTAAACTTAGGAATCTAATTAATAAATTCCTATAGCTTTTTACTTCTAAAACCATCCTTAACCAATATACCCTTTTAATCTAATCTATGGAGAATTTACTAGAAGTGCACGATCTGCTGATCATAGAGGGCTCATATGGCTTTAAAGGTAAGTCATATCTGACTAATGCAGTTGAACGTTTGAGAGGATGTCACCACTAAGAGTGTGTCCGTGAATCTTATCTGCGCAGACTTCCAGAAGGCATGTGATAAAATTCCACACACAAAATTGATTAAAAAAATGCATGTGTTTAGAATTCAAGATGATCTTCTGACTTTGACTGAAATATTGTTTGAAGATTGTGCAAATTACGTTGGTACCTGGAATGGATGTGACGAGCAGCTCGCCTCGCATCCCAGTCAGGAGTAGCAATAATTGAGTTGCTCGGGCAAGATGGTTGCAATGTTACTGAGAATATGCAAGTGGACAAAATATGGCAAATAAAGTTCAATGTGGCTGCATTCATTTTAGTTTGGAGTGAAAATGAGAACATATATTCTATTTGTTTGCCTAATGAATAGCTGTACCTGCATATTAGCATTTACCTAAGATAGACACAAAATGCTGGAGTATTACTCAGCGGGACAGGCAGCATCTCTGGAGAGAAGGAATGGGTGATGTTTCGGGTCGAAACTCTTTTTGTTACACATTAATTAGTACACCTGTTTGTATCCTAGGACATCCAGATCCCTCTGCATCTTGCAGTCTCTCACGATGTCGGAAATATTTTTTTCTGCAAAAATGGGCACTTTCATATTTTTTCCTCATTATCCTTCTTTGCCCACTCATTTAACCTCAACAGCCTTGTGTTTTCTTCAGAACTTACTTTCCTCCTTATCTTTATGCCATCAGAAAATATAGCAACCATGTTATCGGTGCTATCATTCATGCCATTTATATTAGCTGTAAGATATAGCTGTAAGCTGAGGCACCAACACCAACCCCCCCCCCTGGAATGCAACTCATTGCATCTTGCTAACCAGAATTATTTTTCTACCTACTCTCTGTTTCTTGTTGGCCAGCCTAGGATCTATCCAACCCAAATGTGGCCAACCACACTGTGAGCTTTTATTTTCCACAATATTCTTTGATGTGGCTCTTTATCAAATGTCATCTGGAAACCTCAATATAGTGCATCCAATGGTTCTTCTTTGTCCACAGTTACTTCTTTGTCCTCAGGCATTGCTATTTCTTCAATGTAATTCAATAAATTGGTTCAACATGATTTCCTTTTTGCAAGATCATATTGAGTATGCTTGATTTTTCAAAATCCACTAGTATAATATTTCCAGTAATACCTGATATTCTCCCAATGCCGATTGCCAAGCTACCTGGCTTGTAGTTTCCTGCGGTTACTCTTTGTTTTCCTCAAATTGGAGGGGGTTTCTAAGTAATGTAAAAATAAGGTCAGTGGTAAAGCAAAGAGATTTGGAAGCCAATGTACACAAATCACTAAAACCAAAACAGTGACCCTTATAATCGTTTGAGACTGTTTGTTCGATATACCATTCTGGTGACCTTAATTCCAAGAATAATTGGGTAGGAAGAAACTGCAGATGCTGCTTTACACCAGGATAGGCTTGTCCCACTGAGTTACTTCAGCATGTTGCGTCTATCCAAGAATAATTGCTGTTCTTCAAGTTTAACTTCTCATTGCCCAATTCTGATCGAAACATTGAGCTGAGACACCAATCCTTTTAATTGTTTCATAGACATAACCCCGTGTTGGGTACTTCAAACATTTTGCCTCTTATTTATTTTAGATTTCCAGCATCCCCCTTCTGCTATTTGTATGGAATGTCAGCAGATTTAATTCCATCCATTCCAACAATCATTCTTCAAAATCTGTTGCTATATTCTTCAATATTAACTAGAATTCCATACTGTGTGTCATCTACGAAGGTGAAATAATGTGAATTAATTCCTGATCGAAGTAATTAATGAGTGACCTGTGTAGAGGTGGTCCTCAGAGCCATTGTCAATTCACCACAACTTTGTTTTTTCATCAGAAAGACAATCTTCAAACTAACCGCTCTATCTATTATCTCATTTGGCTAACAATCCCGTAAAATTAAGTGTATTTTAGAAGTGTATAGTTGCAGCTGGGCATGTTCATGTGGTTACTAATTTAAAAGAGTAACTTTTCGGAGGACAAGACTAATAATTTGGAGTTCTGAGTTCATACCCCACTAAGATTCTGGAAGTTTAAGTTTAGAATGAAAAGCCTGGTTCAGTCATGATTATTGTTTAAAATCTCATCTTGTTCACTGATGTCCAATGGGAAAGTCTGTACTTTGTTTGGCCTGAAAAATGCTGGAGTAACTCAGCGGGACAGACAGGATGTCTGGAGAGAAGGAATGGGTGACGTTTCGGGTCAAAACCCTTCTTTCGACCCAAAACATCACCTATTCCGTCTCTCCAGAGATGCTGTCTGTCCCACTGAGTTACTCCAGCATTTTGTGTCTATCTTTGGTTTAAACCAGCATCTGCAGTTCCTTCCTACACGTTTGGCCTGTCTGTACTAGGTTTGGACGATCTGTCACCAGACCAATAATATTTAGGGATGCATTGGCCAGATGTGTGTATCTGGTTTCAGCCTTCAGGGATGGTCCAGCAAGCCAACAGGTTCAAAGATCAGTTACTTTTTATCAAATAACTCAGTCAAGTTAGGCAATGATAATTTCCTCATGAGTTGTTGATGCTTCATGTGGTCATTAATTTTATCCCAATATTCGTAAGGTTTTCTTGTTAAATTGACTGGTAAATTTTATTCTCATTTCCTTTTTTCCATAGGATGTGCATTTGAACCCTTTCAGTTATTTAGAAATAGCCCTATACCCTAAGCAAGATTGTGGCCAGTATCTCCCAAATTTTCACTTGCTTTCCTTGACAACCGAAGATGAATCTCATCTGACTGCATGAGTTAATGACTTTTAAGTGTTGCATGCTTTCCCAGCACTGCTTTGCATCTTTTTATTTCATTTGGGATCCCATTTTCTTGACCGTTCACAATAGCTCTGGCAAAGTCAATTTTCCTCAGTAATTACTGATGCAAAATGCTAAACCATATCCATCATAAATTCTTTGCTTTGGGCCTACTGCTCCTTCATCAGCTGTTCATATATCTTCAGAAGGCTTTTGGATCTATATTCTTGTTGATCTCTCCAATTTTCACCTCTCTGTTTGATTTATATTTAGTCTCTATTGTATCATTAAATTGATGGCATGCATCCTTTTTCTCCTTCACTCTACACACCAAATCCTTCTTTATCCATGGGTGTTTGACTTTGGTTGCCCTTCCTTTCCCTCTGAGAGCTTCCGTCAATATTGTATTTAAACCTTTTTTTTAAGACGGCAAGTATAATTATATTTCTGCCTTACAGTCTATAAATGCCTTCTGATTTTACTGGTATTAACCCTCTTCCAATTTCCAATTTAAAATGTACTTGTTGACATTCTCCATAACTAATCTAAAGTTTTGTCATTTATCTTTTTTCCTGAGTTGAGGCTCAACCAGGATATCGTCCATTTGATCCACCATGCGCTGGGATTCGGTTCTCCTTTAAATCGTCACATTATCATTAGTTTTCTGTACTTCTCTTTTTTTGTAATTCTGTGTTCTATATCCGTAGTATGTCAAATAGTATAATATAGTGTAGGAAGAAACTGCAGATGATGGTTGACATCAAAGATAGACACAAAATGCTGGAGTAAGTCAGCAGGACAGGCAGCATCTCTGGAGAGAAGGAATGGGTTGAGAAACGTCTTCCAAGTGAGTCAGGGGAGTTCCTGTATTGTTTCTCAATGCTCCAAAAATGTGCATGAAATCAGATGTTGAAATTGCACTGAGGAGATTGCAAGGTCAGAAAGCAGTGAACTGGAACAGATTTTTATTGCAGATGATTATTGTTGTTTGGTTTTGTCAGTTTGGGAAGAAATTATTTGTTGTGCAAGTGTTGTTTAACTAACTTTCAGGCCAATTTGTGGCGTACATTATGCGTGCAGGTTTCTGAATTTGTACAAGCTGCCTTCTATTCATGATTCAACTCGGGGTTTTGGTTACAGGTGATACAAAGGATTTGGGAACATGATCATACTGGTCACCTAGCTGTTTTCTGCTTGTGGGTTGATACCAGTGTGCCTTAAACTCACTCCAAAAAGATAATTTAAAATTGTTTCCTATTTCCTTTGTGCTAATGTTTTAAACAAAGACTTGAAGATAGTAGAATTGTGATAGGAATATCAGTAAATTCACATATGGAGTGGTTGACGTTAATCAACCTTAGATAGTGTTTTTGCTGGAGTAGGGTGAAATGTCCAATATACATGAGCCTTATGATTTTCATTTTGAAGGAATTAGAATTTATTTTTCAATTGATAGCACCTTGTGACTGCTAAACCAATTTTTCTAAATTAAGCAGATTTCTGTTTGTTGTTGCTATTATTATTATTATTATTATTATTATTATTATTATTACTTATATATGTGTGAAGAATATGAACAAATACTTAGATATAAGTACAATTGGTAGAGTTCAGGCATTGATCACCAACTACAATGTTTTACAAGGACTTTGGAAGGTATTTTTTATGTTAAATTATCCATTTATATATTCAGATTATCTTTGTAATAGTTTCATTCATGCAAGAAGCAATTAGGATTTTAACATGATTTAACATGCCACAAGTATCTCAAGAAACACTGTCAGCCAGCTTATTAGTGGTTCCATTTGGTGCAGCAGACTGGGACTTTTAATGGTATAATAAATGCAGTCTGGTTATGTTTTTAAACGAATTAACCAAGTATAATGGAGTGTCCAGCAAGAAATTAATTTTGAAGAATTTCATGATTAGCATTCAGGATTGACTGCACTTTTTAAAACTTCACACTGAATTTTCAGCTTCATGCAGGCCACAAAGATAGGTGTCAGATTCAGTTGCGAATATGTTTACAATTTCCTGGTAGTTTACTTCATAATCATCGCCAGAATGGGACTAAAACTCATGATTGTATGCATTCTATAAATAATGTAACATTTATGAACTGTGTTTACCCAAAGTATTGTTCAAAAAATAAAGAAAAATCTGAATTGGTATCAAATATTACAAATCATCTCAAAATGAGGTGGCACCTGGGAACTGATTTTCTTTCCGTTCTTTGCGCTAGCGTATTCTAACCAACTGCTGGACCACTACTCCAGCACTATCCTTTAATTGGACCATGTCTCTTAGGATCTGCGTTCTGGCTTTCAATGCGGATCCTAAGTGTCTGTTCCTCTATCTTTCCTTCTGGAGAGTGTCCAGTTTTAATTCAGCAATGGGAACTTGGACTGAAGCTGTCATTCACAATGAGGAGTTGCCATTTAAATATCGTAGTGTGATGGGGAATGCAAATGACAGCAGTTGATAGGAATTCAGCTCTGCTTCTGGGCACACATTGTCTCCTTGTATTTAATAAAACTGCTTTGGCAGAGAGAATACCTGAGAAAGGACGTGACAAATCAGGATAAAACAAATCTGTCTAATTCACTTTAAAAAAAATCATAGATGTTATGAGCGAGTGTTTGGGACGAGAATGCACTATTACATACAGTGGCCTCCATAATGTTTGGGACAAAGACCCATTATTTATTTATTTGCCTCTGTACTCCACAATTTGAGATTTGTAATAGAAAAAAATCACATGTGATTAAAGTGCACATTGTCAGATTTTATTAAAGGCCATTACACTGCAAGATGCAAACCACCGGTTAGCTGCAAAATTAGGATGGCCAGGTTACAATTTGCCAAGAAGTACTTAAAAGAGCAACCACAGTTCTGGAAAAAGGTCATGTGGACAGATGAGACGAAGATGAACTTATATCAGTTATATTCCGGAAGTGGTGGCGCTGCCATGCAGCTGCGGCTCGCCTGCAGTCCGTCTGTCTTTTCATTTTTCTTGTTTTCTCTTGTCTTGTTGGACGTATGTTTTAGTTTATTTTTAGTTGTGTATGTGTGGGGGGCGGGGGAAACTTGTTTTAGTCTCTTCCTTCGTGGGGATGCGACCTTTTCTTTGTCGTGTCTCCGTCTCCGTCTCCGTCTGCACTGAGGCCTAATTGCGGAGCTGGCGGCCTCCAACTGGAACCGACCCCGAGGCTCCGGAGGCAGAGCCAGGACTCACCATCATGAAGCTGACCGACTTCGGGGCTGTAGTGGTGCTGTGGCTGCAGCCCGACTTCGGAGCCTCAGAGGCTTTGACCAGTTGACGACAACATCGGGAGCTCGCAAGTCCCAGGTTGGTGACCGATTCTCCGGAGCTCCCGCAACAATAGCTTCGTCTGCTGGACTGGAGGGTGGCAGCTTCGTCCGCCCCGGGCAACGGAGTTTGAACCGGCCCGTTCGCGGAGCTCGGATTCGGCCGCGGGACTTACCATCACCCGGCAGGGGGCCCAACATCGAAAGCCTGGATCGCCTCAACGCAGAGGGAGAACAAGGAAGGAAGAGATAAAGACTTTTAGACTTTTGCCTTCCATCACAGTGAGGAGGTGCCTGGTAGATTCACTGTGGTGGATGTTAAACTGTCTTCATTGTGTGTTCTGTTATTTTATTATCTGTCATAACAGCAAGGTACGTAATTTCGTTCAAACTAAAAGTTTGAATGACAATAAAGGATACTTTATACTTATATCAGAGTGATGGCAAGAGCCAAGTATGGAGGAGAGAAGGAACTGCCCAAGATCGAAAGCATACCACCTCATCTGTGAAACACAGTGGTGGAGGTGTTATGGCATGTATGGCTGCTGAAGGTACTGGCTCACTTATCTTCATTGATAATACAACTGCTGATGGTAGTAGCATAATGCATTCTGAAGTGTATAGATACTTCACAAGCCCCCATTCGCTGTGATGGTATTCAGTCACAGTCGCAGAGGCCGACGTCAAAACATCCTTCGGGGGGTGAACCCTCGGAAAGCGCCTGGACCTGATGGTATACCCGGTCGTGTTCTCAAAACCTGTGCAGACCAACTGGCTGGAGTTTTTGCGGATATTTTCAACCTCTCACTTCTGAGGCTCCCACCTGCTTTAAAAGGACATCAATAATACCGGTGCCCAAGAAGAGTAAGGTGACATGCCTCAATGACTATCGACCAGTGGCACTAACGTTGGTGGTGATGAAGTGCTTTGAGATGTTGATTATGGCGCATATCAACTCCTACCTCGACAAAAACCTGGACCCACTGCAGTTCGTTTACCGCCACAACAGGTCAACGGTGGATGTAATCTCACTAACTCCCCACTCCGCTCTGGACCACTTGGACAACAGAAACTCATATGTCAGGCTGTTGTTCATAGACTAGAGCTCAGCGTTTAATACCATTATCCCCTCCAAGCTGGTTACCAAGCTCACGGATCTGGGTCTCTGCGCATCCCTCTGCAATTGGATCCTCGACTTCCTCATCCACAGACCACAGTCTGTCCGTATTGGTGGAAATATGTCATCCTCGATAACAATCAGCACGGGAGCACCTCAAGGCTGCGTGCTCAGCCCCCTGCTGTACTCACTCTATACTCCCGACTGTGTAGCCGGACATAGTGCGAACTCCATCATCAAGTTCGCTGACGACACCACTGTTGTGGGACGAATCACAGATGGTGACGAGTCAGAGTATAGAAGTGAGATCGACCGATTGACCAAATGGTGCCAGCACAATAAGCTGGCTCTCGACACCAGCAAAACCCAGGAACTGATTGTGGACTTCGGAAGGGGTAGGATAGGGACCCACAATCCCGTTTATATGATGGTGGAAAGGGTCAAAAACTTCAAATTCCTGCGCGTGCATATTTCCGAAGTTCTTTCCTGGTCCCAGCACAATGATGCAATTATAAAGAAAACACATCAGCGCCTCTACTTCCTGAGAAGATTACGGAGAGTCGGTATGTTAAGGAGCAATCTCTCGAACTTCTACAGGTGCATAGTAGAGAGCATGCTGACTGGCTACATCATGGCCTGGTTCGGCAACTTGAATGTCCAGGAGCGGAAAAGAATGCAGAAAGTTGTGACCACTGCCCAGTCCATCACTGGCTCTGACCTCCCCACCATCGAAAGGATCTATCGCAGTCACTGCCTCAAAAAGGCTGCCAGCATCATCAAAGACCCACACCATCCTGGCCACACACTCATCTCTCCGCTGCCATCGGGAAGAAGGTACAGGAGCCTGAAAACTGTAACATCCAGGTTCAGGAACAGCTTCTTCACAACAGCCATCAGCCTATTAAACACAACATCAAATAAGCTCTGAACAATAACAGCCTATTATTACAATTGCACTTTATCTGTTTATTTATTGTGTATATATGGTCTACAGACACACTGAACTTTTATCTCCTGTTTTGTACTATGTTTACGTATTCTGTTGTGCTGCAGCAAGTAAGAATTTCATTGTCCTATCTGGGACACATGACAATAAAACTCTCTTGACTCTTGACATCCCGTCTTCTCAAGTTCAAACAAATGCCCCAAAACTCATTGGCCGGCGGTTCATTCTACAGCAAGACAATGATCCCAAACATACTGCTAAAGCAACAAAGGAGTTTTTCAAAGCGAAAAAATTGTCATTTCTTGAGTGGCCAAGTCGATCACTAATCTGAATCCAATTGAGCATGCCTTTTATATGTTGAAGAGAAAACTGAAGGGGGCTAGCCCCCAAAACAAGCATTAGCTAAAGATGGCTGCAATACAGGCCTGGCAGAGCATCACCAGAGAAGACACCCAGCAACTGGTGATGTCCATGAATCGCAGACTTCAAGCAGTCATTGTATGCAAAGGATATGCAACAAAATACTAAACATGACTACTTTCATTTACATGACATTGCTGTGTCCCAGACATTATGGTGCCCTGAAATGGGGGGACTATGTATAAACACTGCTGTAATTTCTCCATGATGAAACCAAAATGTATAAAAATGGCCTTTATTAAAATCTGACAATATGCACTTTAACCACATGTGATTTTGTTCTATTACAAATCTCAAATTATGGATTACAGAGGCTAATAAATAAATGATGGGTTTTTGTCCCAAACATTATGGAGGGCACGGTGTATCCAGTTAGATGATCTCCTGTTTATATTCAGTTATACACTCAGTTCACTGTAGCTTTCTCCATGTTTCCCTATTCTGCTATCTCGATTTGCATGCCCATTCTTTATTTCTCTCGTATTGCCTCCCATTGTTGCATAATTATCACTTTGGTCATTTAATCATCTTGCCTTTGTCTCATCACCATCTTTTTTTTTCCTCTCTGCTTTTCCTTGGGGGTTTTTTTCCTCCTTATAAGCTGTTCTTCCATTATATATATCACGGTTCCTGCAGATGGCCACCAATCTGACACATTAATCCTTTCCTTCTCTTTCCATTCATGATGCATAACCAGTAGAGTTTAGTCATCCTTAAGAAACATTCAGGTATTTATCAGAGTGGCAGTACATTTAGAGCACATAGAATGTAAGGTTAGATCCCAAGGGATCCAAGGAGAGATTGCTGAATAGTTTGAAAATTGGCTTCTTGGTAGGAAGCAGAGGGTAATGGTCGGATCTTTTTCTTGGACTGGAGGCCTGTGACTAGTGGTGTGCCTTTGGGTTCGGTGCTGGGCCCATTGCTGTTTCTCATCCATATCAATTATTTGGATGAGAACGTACATGGCATGGTTAACGAGGGTGCAGATGAGACAAAAGGTGGTATTGTAACCAGTGAAGATGGTTGTCAAAAATTGCACAGGATCTTGATCGGCTGGGCATGTGGGCTGATGGAATTTAATACAGAGAAATGTGAGGCATTGCATTTTGGGATCACTAATATGGGCAGTACCTACACAGTGAATTGTAGGGGCCTGGGGAGTGTTGTAGAGCAGAGGGAACTAGGAGTACAGGTGAATGGTTCCTTGAAGGTCGAGTAGCAGGTTAATAGGATGGTCATAACAGCTTTTGGCACATTGGCCACCAGTCAGAGTATTGAGTACAGAAGTTGGGAGGTGATGTTACAGTTGTATAAGATGTTGGTGAGGCCGTATTTAGAGTATTGTGCTCAGTTCATGGAACCATGTTATAGGAAAGATGTTGTCAAGCTGAAAAGGGTGCAGAGAAGATTTATGAGGATGTTGCCAGTGCTCGAGGACCTGAGCTATAGGGAGAGGTTGAGCAGGCTAGAACACTATTCCTTGGGGCGCAGGAGGATGAGGGGTGATCTTGTAGAGGGGTATAAAATCATGAGACGAATAGATCGGGTAAACGCACAGTCTCTTGCCCAGATTTGGGGAATTGAGAACCAGAGGACATAGGTTTAAGGTGAAGGGGAAAAGATTTAATAGGAACCTAAGGGGTAACTTGTTCACACAAAGGGTGTTGGGTGTCTGGAATGAGATGCCAGAGGAGGTAGTTGAGGCAGGCACTTTTACAAATTATTTAAATATTTAAGAAACATTTAGGCAGGTACATGGATAGGTCAGGTTTTAGAGGGATAAGGGCCAAATGCAGGCAGCTGAGTCTATGGGATATATTGGTCAGTGTTGGCAAGTTGGGCTGAAAGGCCTATTTCCAAGCAGTATGTCTCTATGACTATAATTCTGTAGCATGCACTGGACTAATGAAAATGAAATTTCTAGATGATTGAGTTTCATGATTGTTAACAACATTGTAATTAAAAGGAAACTTTTAATTGTCCTAAACTATCCTAGACAATACATGGAAAGATTTCTTGAGATGCCTAGAAAATGTGGACCATTTTCCACCAGGCTCAAAAGGCCTACCCTCTCAGTCAAGATCAACAGCTCAACACAGGCACAAATTCATGATCTCGTACATAGTGAATCCTAACATAGAAACATAGAAAATAGGTGCAGGAGGCCATTTGGCCCTTCATTGTGATCATGGCTGAATCATGGATATCCTCAGAATGCTTCTGAATCATGGACTAATTACTGCAGGCACCTCAAGGAGAGAGAGAACGCCAATGCAGTCCCTGTAAAATCCTCTGAATCCTTTGGCAGGGTAAGCAAACCAATGTAAACATCCTATACTGCACATGAATCAATTAGTTGCATGTCCAGCAAGAAATGTTGGGTCATGAAGCAGGGTAAGTGAATAATAAAAGGTACACAAAAATGCTGGAGAAACTCAGTGGGTGCAGCAGCATCTATGGAGCGAAGGAAATAGGCAACGTTTCGGGCCAAAACCCTTCTTCAGACCAATAATAATAAAGACCAGTGAATAATAAAGATTGGAGAACATTTAAAATATAGCAGCCATAACATAATTAGCTTCAGAGCAATACAGACAGCCAACTTCACGATGAAGGTGTTGGATTGGAAAACAGCTATTTTTAGTGGCATGAAAGAAAGTGTAATCCAGACTTATTTGTTAGAAACAAATGGAAATTCAAATGGTGATCTGTCGTCAAAAGGTATTTTAATACGAAATAAATGAATACCAGGTTGCATATATATGCTAACGAGAAAGTAGGTGACAAAGTTCGAGGTTCAAAGAATTACTATTTAGCCAGAAAATAATTTCTGATAGGACTTTATGATAGCTGATGCAATTGACAATACTGAAGAAAACGGAAAAAATAAGGAATACAAAAGGGATATTGAGAGGCATATTGAAAAATCAGAAGTGGTACAGAGAAAGAGGACTGACAGTCAACATACGGGCATCTACCACGTAAATATAAGGAATAATACAATAGACAAAAAAATGAATGGGAAAAATTAGGGATGTCATATTGTATATGAAATTAAAAGAATATGAAGGTATTTTGTCAGCACTTTAACAATGCTCTTGCAGATCTCAAACTCAAACTGGATTTGAAAAGAAAGTTGGTTTATGGAATCGAAAGTAGAACATTATCAGGCCTGAATGAAATGCATTCCTGAGTACTTAGGGAGTAAGGGAGGAGATATCAGACTAGACCATAATTTTCCAAAAATCTTTGGAAATACGAATTGAGTCAGTGCACTGGAGGGTGGCCAAATGTTACATCGCTGATCAAGGAAAGGGAACCAGCCAATAAATTATTGACCATTTTCTTTTATCTAAGTAAAGGGTGTGTTCTGTTTGCCTAATTTTGTTGCTTAAAATAATTATAGTTCAATAGAAGAGTGGATCATAATGAGTGTAGACAAAAGTGCTGGAGAAACTCAGTGGGTGCAGCAGCATCTATGGAGAGAAGGAAATAGGCAACGTTTCGGGCCGAAACCTTCTTCATAATGAGTGTAGACAAAATGCTGGAGAAACTCAGTGGGTGCAGCAGCATCTATGGAGAGAAGGAAATAGGCAACGTTTCGGGCCGAAACCTTCTTCATAATGAGTGTAGACAAAATGCTGGAGAAACTCAGTGGGTGCAGCAGCATCTATGGAGAGAAGGAAATAGGCAACGTTTCGGGCCGAAACCTTCTTCATAATGAGTGTTGCATGTTGCCGTTCATAAGTGCTTTGGTAAGATATTGTGTAGGATACTGGAAAGACTTAGTTGTTATATTAAAGGGAATGCTGCTTGATTAGAGATTTTATTTTTAATTTATAGAAATAATAATTTGGACTTGGGCATTAAAGAATAACATTGAGGTTTGGTAGTAATACCAAATACAGGGTTTTGACAAAGTGAAAAGAATGTTAAAAGATAAAGGTGGAGAAATCCATCTAAATGTTGAGGAAAATGAAGTGATGGGCTTCAAGAGGATAAGGTTGAGTTGATGGGATAAGGTTGAGTTGAGAGGATATAGTTGAGTTGAAAGGGTTGCATCATAAGGTGTAAATAGCAGACAAATAGTATTGTACCGATTTATTTTGTAAGTAGGATTACATTTCAGAAAAAAGTGAGTGTGAGGATTTTACATCGAGGGACGTGAAATAGATAAGCAAGGAAGTGGCGTTGAATTTCTAGAACACATGGTCTTTCTGCAACTGGTATTTTGTGATCATAATTGCAGGAGGAATATGAGAGCCAAAGAAATGCTACAATAAAGTCACTTGAGTGAACGTTAGGAATTACAAAAAAAAACATGAAAAGTTGACCTCTCAGAGATGTTCAGTTTTAAGCATCTTTTGGCAGGAGAATCAGCAACTAATGGATATGAATTTAGCAATATCGTGAACAGTCTAATGCTAATGCTAAAAAGCACAGCATTCATGAATTCAAAGAAGTTGTGTATGAATATATATATATATATATATATATATATATATATAAGCTATTCTACATATATATATAAGCTATTCTCTCTCTCTCTCTCTATATATATATATATATATATATATAAGCTATTCTACATATATATATATATAAGCTATTCTATATATATATAAGCTATTCTATATATATATAAGCTATTCTATATGTATATATATAAGCTATTATATATATATATATATAAGCTATTCTACATATAAGCTGTAAGTGCAGACTCTGAAGACTGAGAGTGATGTAGTTACATTGTTGTATAATTGAATTGTACTGTTCAATCAGATTCTCGATATAAATACATGAACATAGAATACATTGGCCATGCTTAATAATACCACAGTACCAACATTGTCAAGGCATATTAACATTAATTATTTGCTGAGTGTAGTGTACACCTAGATGTAAATCGATTTCCTCGCATGTTTGCATATTTATCACTGATTGAACTCTCAAAGTAGGCTCATTGGGTATCCTGATGCGATGAACTATACAATTTAAAAGCAATATTTTTTTGATTTTCAGCATACGAGCCACCAAGCGTTTCATAAGACTGCATTTTGATTCTGCTCCAGACATCATGTCCAAGGGCTCATGTTTAAAACTGCTGCAATGTCTGTATCCTTAAGTCTACACACAAGATTCACCGTTCAACCTTCAACCACATTTCTGAGCTTCCAATCACTGCTGAAGTCCTGAAAAGATTCATGCCTACCTCTCCCTAACTTGATAATTTCTATCCGTCTGATTCTCATTCTCTCCACAGCATCCACATTGCATGATGCTTGCAATTTATCTTTTTGTCCTCTGCTTCTGTCTGAAAATGGTCTTCCATTTGTTTTTATTTAGCTTTCATCGTGACATAAAAGAAGGCTGTTTGATCCTTTGAATCAATGTCAGCTCTCGATGAAATCCAAACAGTCCCACTTTCTAACTTATTTCCTAAATTCTCGGATGTGAATTTAGCATTATCATGAAAATAGTCTCCACTAACAAATCTAATGAATCTTATCACTCATCTACATAAGGTCATAAGTAATAGGAGCAAAATTAGGCTATTTGGCCCATCAAGTCTACTCCGCCATTCAATCATGGCTGATCTACTGTCTTCCCCTCTCAATCTCATTCTCCTGCCTTCTCCCCATAACCCCTGACACCCATACCAATCTACCTATCTCTGCCTTAAAAATATCCAATGACTTGGCCTCCACAGCCTCCAGTGAGAATTAATTCCACATCAGAGACAAATTACAGCAGACAATTTATGCATCAATCAACATGTCTTTGGATGTGGGTGATAACCAGAGGCCCTCAAAGAAACCTAATGTGTAGGAAGGAGCTGCAGATGCTGGTTTAAACCGAAGATAGACACAAAAAGCTGGAGTAACTCAGCGGGACAGGCAGCATCTCTGTAGACTTTTCGGGTCGAGACGTTTCTTCAGTTCAGGTTGTATAGATACATGGCAAGTGAATAACGTTTAGTGCAAGGTAAAGCCAGTAAAGTCTGATCAAAGATAGTCCGAGGGTCTCCGATGAGGTAGATAGTAGTTCAGCACTGCTCTCTGGTTGTGGTAGGATGATTCAGTTGCCTGATAACAGCTGGGAAGAAACTGTCCCTGAATCTGGATGTGTGCGTTTTCACATTTCTATACATTTCGCCTGATGGGAGAGGGGAGAAGAGGGAGTGGCCAGGGTGCATATAAGAGGCTGGAAAGAAAAAGCATCCGCAGAAGTTGCAAAATATCAAATCTGTGCAAACTTGCAAATTAAACTTGCTTAACTCAAGAGTACACTTTTGTTTAACATTCCAAATGAATTTGCATGTCTCGAGAAATTTAATTCCTGATTCCAGCAGAATTTTTAGTTACTTTTTATCTCTGAGTTTTGTATGATATTTGTGAAAGAGTTCCACAGGATTCTCCAGGCTGTCTTCAGGCACTCCTGGTGGGAGGCTGCCATGAATATCTTTGAGAGGATATGAGTGCTGTCTATGAATGTCTGCATTGCTGGGAAACCTACAATGCATGTGTAGGAAGGAACTGCAGATGCTGGTTTACATCGAAGATGGACACAAAAAGCAGGAGTAACTAAGCGGGAAAGGCAGCATCTCTGGAGAAGGAATGGGTGATGTTTCGGGTTCAGACCCTTCTTCAGACTAGTTAGGGAAAAGGGGAACGAGGGATATAGACAATGATATGGAGAGATAAATAACAATGAATGAAAGATATGCAAAAAGTAATGATGATAAACGAAACAGGCCATAGTTTGCTGTTTGTTGGGTGGTGTGACTTGGGTGGGGGAGAGCTAGAGAGAGCGGGAATGCCGAGGTTACTTGAAGTTAGAGAAATCAATATTCATACCACAGATTCCCGTGCCTGCTCTGCGTATAATGGTGGGTTGAAGGAAAAGCAGATGAGGAGGATGTGTTTATTTGCCTTCCTAATGCAGCAATGAATTGAAAACACATAGATGTGGCGAAGGTCAGCAGCACCATGAAATTATCTTGAATTTAGCAGCTGACCTGAAGCTCCAAAGGCAACGCAATCAAGGGACACTTGCATGCTGGTAGATTGGTCTCAGGAGATCGTGCATGTCAGACTTGAATGTTAGCCCTTTAGAAGACTTGTTTCTATATTATCTGGCCAAACGGGATAAGTAAACGTGGATGTTCTGGGAGTAAATCAAAAAACTTGTTTTTACAGATGTTTTTGGACAATTGAAAATCCTGCTGAAAATTCAGAAATTGATTTTCTCAAGTGGTGCTAAGACATGGAGAAATGTGAACAAACTTGTCCTACTTTGAGTTAAGCCAATTTTCAACTACAGAGCATAGCTTTTTTTCAGAGTTATGCATATATCTGACCTTGATGTCTTATCTAAACGTTGCCATTGCAGCATTCTAATCCAAACACGTATATAATTTTGTCCTTTGGTTGAAACTTCCAAAACTAGTCTTGCTGAATGTTATTCATCCTTTCTGCGATTGAATGCTTAAGGCAAATTGTTGTCTCAACCTTTTTGAAGTATAATAATGGTACAACACATAAAATAGCTTTCAATTAAAAACATTGGCCTAGAAATTTGGTGTTTTTTTGCAAAAAAAAAAGATAATCCTTTGCAGCTAAATGAGCCGATGACCATTTTGATTGTGGACCAGGCACATGAAAATTAAACCTTACCGCTTCCTTCTCTAGATAAAGGTAAGATCACTTTCTGGCACAGACTCAGAATGCATGAAGAGAAATGGTTAAACCTGGAATAAGGGTGGGTAGGATTATGAATTGGAAAAGAGAGGGAGAGCATCTGATGGTGGTGAATTGGGGGCTTGTGGCGACTGTTTGCGTTGGGGGGGATGAGACATTGTTGGTGAGACTGTATAGTGGGTGGCATCTGGCTTGGCTTTGGGGAATTGGTATCGGATTGGGAGGCTAGTGAGCTTGAGGGTTTGGGGGGTTATTTTATGATGGCATGAAGCTTGTGTGTGTGGGTTACCATACAGCCCCAAAAGAGAGCAGGTATGAAAACAAAGTGCTGACGATCCAAATGACTAATTCGATTGCAGATACAAGGAATTGCAGATGCTGGTTTACACAAAAAGATACAAAGGTTTGGAGTAACTCAGCAGATCAGGCAGCACCTCTGGGTCTCGACCGAAAATGTCACTTATCTATGTTCCCCAGAGATGCTGCCTGACGCACTGAGTTACGCCGGCAATTTGTGTCTTTTTTTCCCCCCTTTAGTTTTGGAGAGCCAACACGGAAACAGGCCCTTTGGCCCACCGAGTCCGTGCCGACCAGCGATCCCCGCACATTCACACTATCCTACACGCACTAGGGACAATTTTTACATTTATACCAAGCCAATTAACGTACAAACCTGTATGTCTTTGGAGCGTAGGAGGAAGCTGAAGATCTCAGAGAAAACCCACGCAGTCACGGAGAGAAGGTACAAACGCAGCAGAGTACAGCACCCGTAGTCAGGATCGAACTGATTGTGTTGCGACAGTGTAAAATGGTGTGAAGATCTGGTTGTATTGAGAATGCCAATGTTAGACATGTTCTGCAATGCCCCTCCTCCACCCATGTGTGTCTGCCCTGCTCTGGGTGAACATTGTGTGGAGATTGACATTACATATTTCTGGGCCTTTGTCATGGAGCCAGCTGATTGTGCCAATACACTTCACAACAGGAAGCATGCAGTCCAATTTGCAGAGTGGTGCAGAATGACCTGGGAACGCTTGTGACTGTGCACCACACTGCGTGCATTGTGAGGGGGGGGGGGGTTGATCTTCGTGCATGAAAGAAGCAACGCGTTAGTATCGAATTGTAGGCTCGCTTGTTTTAAATTCACCAAAGTTCAATACCTCTCTGAAATGCCAGTGAAATCTTGTTTATTTTGAAACTAGATTTCATTATTATTTTGCACATTCAGGTCAATGTCATGTGATGTGACTTTATTTACAAGTGGTAAATATTATTGTTTTGCAAAAAAAAAAAGTTCTTTGTTGAAGCTGTTGGCTGTCGACGTATCTGTGACAGACTAGCCTCCCTTGGTAATGGCTCTCATTTTGTGCCATTAAATGTTGTGGTTTCAGGAGCTTTTCAAGTAATAAAAAACATCTGCAGTCTGTTATTTTTCCTTCAGTTTTGAAGATGAATTCAGGGTCACTGACTAGATAACAGTGTGAAGGACAAAGAGATTATCTGTTTTATATCAAGTTCAGAGAATTGCGGGGGACCTGTTTTGTGGCAAGTTCAGTCCATCATAATCACTCCCCCTGCTCTTTCATGGTCATGTTCAGGAAGGGAGCTGGGGAGCGGCTGGACGCATTCACAAGGGGTTAGTGGACTGATAGGCCAGTTGCCTTGTCTCCAGATTTCTGGATTGTGGGAAAGTTCGAATATGCTGCTATTTTCTATCTGTTATCAGGATGCTTATCATGGAACTCTTGTCTGCATACTTGGCCGCTTAGTCCATGTTTCAGTCCTGGCAGAGTGTGCTTTATTTTGCTTAAGTGATTAAACTAGAATATTTAAGGGGAGTTAAATATTGAAAAAAGCGAATGTTATAAGATTTTATGTGACTTTTCTCAACCAAGTGAGAATAATAATGAAATTTTCAGATACAACTACTTTTTTTTAAACATAGTTGGAGTTAGTTGGTCAGCCTATATTAAGTGTTTTTATTTTACTAATTGACAGGTAGAATTGGGCTTAACTGAGTTTCTTAAAATTTATTTGTTTTCCTCAAGTCTTTGGCTCAGTCACACCATTTTGTGCCAATGATTATTTGTCATTCATCATGTTGTAACCCCATAGGACTTAAATAACCAATTAATCATTCATCTCCTGGCCTCTGGCTGTGAGGATCGGCATTCATTTACACTACACCTTTTAGCAGGACCTCAGAAGGCATATAAATGCATTTTACTTGGAAAGTATCAGGAATGTATGAACAATGGTGTGGGTTGTCCTAATAACACTGGGTGGAATAATAGACAATAGGTGCAGGAGTAGGCCATTCGGCCCTTCGAGCCAGCACCGTCATTCAGTGTGATCATGGCTGAGCATCCCCAATCAGTACCCCGTTCCTGCCTTCTCCCCATATCTCCTGACTCCGCTATCTTTAAGAGCCCTATCTAGCTCTCTCTTGAAAGTATCCAGAGAACCGGCCTCCACCGCCCTCTGAGGTAGAGAACTCCACAGACTCACAACTCTCTGTGAAAAAGTGTCTCCTTGTCTCCGTTCTAAATAGCTTACCCCTTATTCTTAAACTGTGGCCCCTGGTTCTGGACTCCCCCAACATCGGGAACATGTGTCCTGCCTCTAGTGTGTCCAAGCCCTTAATAATCTTATGTTTCAATAAGATACCCTCTCATCCTTCTAAATTCCAGAGTATACAAGCCCAGCCGCTCCATTCTCTCAGCAAAGCTGTGTTGTATAAAAACATGTTGTAATTTATATGCAATTAATTAAAGTAACTTGCTTCTCACCTCTCTAGCTTTACTTTTGATATTAATCATTCCAGGCATTAACAAGAGGAACCTTAAGTATAGACACAAGGAGCTGCAAATGCTGATTTACAAAAAAAAAGACACAAAGTGCTGGAGTAATATAGTTGGATCAGGCAGCAATGCTGGAGAACATGGATAGGTAAAATTTTGGGTCGGGACCCTACTGATTATGGTGGGGGTGAAAGATAGAATTGATGAGGGACAGGACAAAGCCTGGGGATCCAACAGACCGAGCAAATGGAGCGCAAATGTTCAGTGAAACGATCGCCGAGTCTACGCTTGGACTAATATAGAACAGTACAGCATAAGAACAGTCCCATCAACCTGCAATATCAGTGCCAGACATGATGTCAAGACTGTCTCTTAACTATCTGGGCATAATCCTTCCATTCCATGCTTATCCATATGCCTATCCAAAAGCCTCCTAAATGCCACGATCACATCTGCGACAACCACCAACCCTGGTAGCTGTTCCAAGCACTCACCACGCTCTGTGTAAAACAAAAATAATTGCCCCGCACATCTCCTTCAAACATTACCCCACTCATCTTAAAGCTATGCCCTCTGGTATTTGATTTCTCCACCCTGCGAAAACATTCTGGTTGTCTACCCTATCTATGCCTCTTATTCTACATCATGTCTCCCCGCAGCCACAGATATTCCAGAGAAAACAATCCGAGTCTGTCCCACCTCTTCCTGTAGCTAATACTCTAATCCAGGCAACATTCTGGTAAATCTCCTCGGCACCCTTTGCAAAGCCTCCACATCCAAATGGGTGGACCACAACTGCACGCAATGTTCCAAATATCGCCTAACCAAAGTCCTATTAAGCTGCATCATGACATCCTGACTCTTATACTCATTGCCCTGATCTATGAAGGCAAGTATAACATTTGCCTTCTTTACTGCTTGTGAGGCCACTTTCAGGGACACATGGGACTTAGACGCCAAGAATCCTCTGTACATCAATGCTGATGAGGGTTTTGCCATTAGTAATGTATTTTCCCCTTAAATTTGATCTCCCAAATTGCAACGCCTCTCACTTGCTCGTATTAGACTCCATCTACCATTTCTCCACCTATTCCCTATATAGCTGATCTGTATACCTTGACAGCCTTTCTCACAGTCTGCGACCCCAGGAATATTGGCGTCATCTGCAGATTTACTAACCCGTCCATGTTTACGTCCAAGTTATTTATATATATATATATATATATATATATATATATATATATATATATATATATATATATATATATATATATATATATATATATACACCAAACAATAGGAGGTCGCAGCACAGATCCCTGCGGAACTCCACTGGTCACAGACCTCCAGCCTGTGTATTGTCTTTCCACCACTGTCAGTAAGTCAATTCTGAATCCATACAACCAAGTCACTCTTAATCCATACATCAGAATTTTCTGGATCAACCCATCATGGGGGACTTTATCAAATGCCTTACTAAGTTCCAAGTTACTGAGACAACATCCATCATCCTTCCCTGAGTAATTACTTTTGTCATCTCCTCAAAAATTGTGATTAAGTTAGGACATTCTGTGTACAAAATCATGCTGGCTGTCCCTAATTCACCCATTCTCCATCATGGAGTGATACAGTGTGGAAACAGGCCCTTCGGCACAACTTGCCCACACCGGCCAAAATGTCACAGCTACATCAGTCCCACCTGCCCGCATTTGGTCCAAATCCCTCCAAACCTGTCCTATCCATGTATCTGTTTAACTGTTTCTTAAATGTTGGGATAGTCTCTGCCTCAACTACCTCCTCTGGCAGCTTGTTCCATACACCCACCACCATTTGTGTGAAAAAGGTACCCCTCAGAACCTATTAAATCTTTTCTCCTTCACCTTAAACTATGTCCTCTGGTCCTCAATGGGAGTAAATCCTATCCCAAAGTATCCTCTCCAATAGCTTCCCTACCACTGACTAGGAGGCTCACTAATCTATAATTCTCTGGATTGTCTTTACTTCTTAAATAAAGGAACGCAATTACCTATTCTCCAGTCCCCCGGGACTTCACCTATGGCTAGCCTCATTAAGGCTTCTGCAATCTCCTCTCTTACCTCACTCAATAACCTGGGTATATTAGGTTCCTTTTGATATATAAAGTGTGTTTAAATTGTTCATGTTTTGACCTTAAGTAATCTAGGAATATTTTATGGAAACATTTCTAATATAATTAAATCCTCTTACCGATACTAATTGATGAATTGATGCCAATTAAGATCAGATTAGTGAGCCACAAATACTAATATATAGATGTACTTACAAAATTATTTTCATTTCTCAGCTTTTAAATTTCTCATGTACTAGTTAAGGCAAAGAGACTATTTCTCTGAGTCAAGTCAAGTCAAGTCACTTTTATTTCTATAGCACATTTAAAAAACAACTCTCGTTGACCAAAGTGCTTTACATTGGTGGAGGTACTAACGTGATACAACAGTGGTTCATATATTAAGTACATACATAAATACATACATATAGCCCTCCCTCAGAGGACGTCAAGAAAGGCTTGAGAGTAAAGATGAGTTTTAAGTCTCGACTTAAAAGAGTCGATGGAGGGGGCAGTTCTGATGGGAAGAGGGATGCTGTTCCACAGTCTAGGAGTTGCAACCACAAAGGCGCGGTCGCCCCTGAGCTTATGCCTAGACCGCGGGATGTTCAGTAACCCCAAGTCGGCCGATCTGAGGGACCTGGAGGTGGTTTGGTGGGTAAGCAGACTTTTGATGTAGGTGGGGGCAAGCCCGTTAAGGGCTTTGTAAACAAAAAGAAGGATCTTGAAATTTATTCGGAACTGCACAGGGAGCCAGTGGAAAGAGGCCAGAATCGGGGTGATGTGGTCCATTTTTCAGGTGCCCGTCAGGAGTCTCGCTGCGGCGTTTTGGACCAGTTGCAGGCGGGACAAGGAAGATTGGCTGATGCCAGTGTAAAGGGAGTTGCAGTAATCGAGGCGGGAGGAGATAAATGTGTGGATGTAAAATGACACTAAGTTGCTTTGCTAGTGTTCATTGATCTTGATTTCAGTATGATCTTAGATTCAATGGCCAGGAATTACATGAGTTTAAAATTTAGAAGTTAATTAGTATGTTTATCCAGTGAGGATAACAATTAATTTACCTGCAGTCAGTTAACTCTGATTTATGATGAGACTTTTAAAGTTTCTTCAGTGTAAATTAACGCATATCATTGCAGACTTAACCATTCAAAAATCATATGCACCACTAATCTCTTTCAGGTTTGGTGAGTAATAGCATGATGTTTGTAATGTGTCTTTACTTCACGTTCCAAATCAAAAGAAAGTATAAATCCAAATTTAAAATGTCACTCCATCTGCGCGTCTATTTAGAGTGTGCTGACTTGTAGAGGCCGTGGAAATTTGACTCAAACTGAGGATAAAATTGGACTTGATAAGCATCTGCATATCTCTGACTTTGTAGAATTGTAGAGTTGAGTGAGATTTTAGTGGGAAATTAGTGAAATCTAATGGGGTTGCGCACACTGAGAGAAACACGACATTTCCATTAACACACCTCGTGCATTAAAATGTAAATACAACTGAAACAATTCAGCAATTGTATTTATCAGTTGTTTTAAAAGTGTGCTATCCTTGTATATTAATCTTATTTATCAGCCCCGGGCAGCACAGTGGCGCAGCAGGTAGAGCTGCTGCCTCACTGCGCCAGAGAACCAGTTTTGATCCTGACCTCAGGTGCTGTCTGTGTGGAGTTTGCACGTTCTTCCTGTGACCACGGTTTTCTCCCACATCCCAAAGGTGTGTGGTTTTGTAGGCTAATTGGCCTTTGTAAAATTGCCCTTGTGTAGGGAGTGGACGCGAAAGTGTGTCTAAAATAGAACTGGTGTGAACGGGTGATCGATTGGTCAGTATGGATTCGGTGGGATGAAGGGCCTGTTTCCATTCTGCATCTTTCAATTCGGCACAGTGGCACAGCAGTAGAGTTACAGCACTAGGGACCCGGGTTTGATCCTGACTACGGGTGCTGTCTGCATGGAGTTTGTACGTAGTTCCTGTAACCGCGTGGGTTTTCTCCAGGTGCTCTGCTTTTCTCCCACATTACAAAGACGTGCAGGTTAATTGGCTTCTGTATATTGCCCCTAGTGGATAGGATGCGAAACTGGGCTAACACATGATCCTAGGTGGGCACGGTGGGCCGAAGGGCCTGTTTCCATACTGTATCTCTAAAAATTCAAAGACCCCTCAAGTATACTACTTTGATATTAACATTTTTGTGCGTTTTATTTATTGCGGAATTTATTAGAAAATATGGTAAATTTATTAAAGACGCATAATTTACTATTTCGGGGTCGGCAATTTATCTGATCAAAATAAATAAGCTCACATTACAATGTGAATGTTATGTTTACTGTATATACAAAGTCAAACCAAATACACCATTTGGCTATATTATAAGAAGCTGGTAGGAAGTGGAAGGCAGATTCCTACTTACAGTGCCTTCCATAATGTTTGGGACAAAGACCCTCATTTATTTATTTGCCTCTGTACTCCACAATTTGAGATTTGTAATAGAAAAAAATCACATGTGCACATTGTCAGATTTTAATAAAGGTCATTTTTATACATTTTGGTTTCACCATGTAGAAATTACAGCAGTGTTTATACATAGTCCCTCCATAATCAGGGCATCATAATGTTTGGGACACAGCAATGTCTTGCAAGTGAAAGTAGTCATGTTTAGGTTTTGTTGCATATCCTTTGCATGCAATGACTGCATGAAGTCTGCGATTCATGGACATCACCAGTTGCTGGGTGTCTTCTCTGGTGATGCTCTGCCAGGCCTGTATTGCAGCCATCTTTCGCTTATGCTTGTTTTGGGGGCTAGTTCCCTTCAGTTTTCTCTTCAGCATATAATAGGCATGCTCAATAAATTTCAGATCGGGTGATTGACTTGGCCACTCAAGAATTTAGCTTTGAAAAACTCCTTTGTTACTTTAGCAGTATGTTTGGGATCATTGTCTTGCTGTAGAATGAACTGCTGGCCAATGTGTTTTGAGGCATTTGTTTGAACTTGAGCAGATAGGATGTGTCTATACACTTCAGAATTCATTATGCTACTACCATCAGCAGTTGTATCATCAATGAAGATAAGTAAGCCAGTACCTTCAGCAGCCATACATGCCCAGGCCATAACACCCCCACCACTGTTTCACAGATGAGTTGGTATGCTTTGGATCTTGGGCAGTTCCTTCTCTCCTCCATACTTTGCTCTTGCCATCACTCTGATATGTTATTTTTCATGTCATCTTTCCACAAGACCTTTTTCCAGAACGGTGGTTGCTCTTTTAAGTACTTCTTGGCAAACCGTGACAAATCCATACCTGACTCCTGAAGAGTGTTTCTGATCTGTCGGACAGGTGTTTGGGGATTTTTCTTTATTTTAGAGAGAATTCTTCTGTCATCAGCTGTGGAGGTCTTCCTTGGCCTGCCAGTCCCTTTGCGATTAGTAAGCTCACCAGTGCTCTCTTGCTTCTTAATGATGTTCCAAACAGTTGATTTTGGTAAGCCTAAGGTTTGGCTGATGTCTCCAACAGTTTTATTCTTGTTTCTCAGTCTCATAATGGCTTCTTTGACTTTCATTGGCACAACTTTGGTCCTCATGTTGATAAACAGCAATAAAAGTTCACAAAGGTGATGGAAAGACTGGAGGAAAAACTAGGTGCTGAGAGCTCTCTTATACCTGCATTAAGGAGGCAATTAAACATACCTGAGCAATTACAAACACATGTGAAGCCATGTGTCCCAAACATTATGGTGCCCTGAAATGGGGAAACTATGTATAAACACAGCTGTAATTTCTACATGGTGAAACTAAAATGTTTAAAAATGGCCTTTAATAAAATCTGACAATGTGCACTTTAACCATGTGATTTTTTTCTATTATAAATCGCAAATTGTGGAGTACAGAGGCAAATAAATAAATGATGGGTCTTTGTCCCAAACATTATGGAGGGCAATGTATCTCCAAACTAAACTAATCTAAATTAAACGAGAATAAACTAAACTGTATACAGTTATATCAGAATAGATTCAGTATGGAAATATATTACAGTCTGGAAGAGGAATAGAATTGATTAAATGGAAAGTATTAAATTAACATGATGATGTTTACATTTTGGGTAATTTGAGATTCTATAAAGCATTTTTATTAGAAAGCTGAGAAGAGGGCAAATTAGCAAAGCACTTCACCTTTTAAAAATAGCTACCGTATGTGAAAGGGGGTTTAATTGAGATATACAAAGTACATAAATTAAGTTGGGAAAATAAATTGAGAGAAATATTTAGATTAACATGATGAAAAAAAATGGACTCCAGCAAATTATGCAGAGAATGAATGCATTAATTTGTATTCTTTTGATTTGCACATAGTTGAATTTGTAAATAAGAAAGCATTTAGTTTAGCATTAACATAGAAGGTATTTAGTTTAGAGATAAAAACAGCATGGAAACAGCCCCCTCAGCCCACCCAATCCACGCCGGCCATCGATCACCTGTTTCATGCTATGTTATCCCACTTTCTCATTCATTCCCGGCGCAATAGGAGAAATTTTACAGAGACCAATTAACCTACAAACCAGCACATCTTTGGGATGTGGGAGGAAAACGGAGCATCCGGAGGAAACGCACGTGGTCATGGGGAGAACATGCAAACTCCACACAGACAGCACCCGAGGTCAAGATCAAACCCAGGTCTCTGTAAGGGGCTGTAAGGCAGCAGCTCTACAAACTTTCCCACTGTGCCGCTCGTTTTGAGCGATTTGAACCTTAATTAGAAATACATGCAGATTTTTTTAATAACATATTTCATCACAGAATCTTTAGTGTTTAAACATTTTGTAAAGAAAACATTAAGGACCCAGCAGCTGTGACTCTGTAAACAAAATGAGACCTTGAGGATTTCTTAAAACGAGATTAGATTTTCTAATTTCCCTCAGAATTACTCTTTTTGCTTTTCAGTAAATTGTATGTTTGCTTCTTCACAAAGTCCAAGTTCAATATAAAATTAATTTAAAAAATGCCAAGGGTCTCTGCATTCAATGTAACAAAATTATTGCACAGTTACATTGGGTTTGTCACACAGTACAATACTTAAATATAATTAGCACTGTCGAGTGATTATAAAGAAGAATTAACCATATTTAATCGAGATTATTCATGGTTTTAATCACTGCAATAATGGAATACCAACATTTTTGAACAGCAGGAAGAACGTGTTGTCTTTGTGTGCATGTGTGCCTGCCCGTGTGGAGAGAGGGCATGCATGTGCTGGGGGAGGGAGGTGTGCATGTATGTGACGGGGTGGAGCATGCACATACAGGGAGGAGGTTCAGCATGTTTGGCAAGGTTGAGGGGAAGAGGGCATGAGATGTGTGGGGGTTGGAGAGGAGACGTGGGGAGGAGGAAGAGATGTGTGGGGAAGGAGAGGAGGAAGTGTTTGAGGAAGGAGAGGAGGTTTGCAGGAAGGAGGAGAGCAGATGTGTGGGGCGAGAGAAGTGGATGTATATGTGGGGGGATGAGGGGAGGTGCATACATGTACGATCACTACCCCTTAAATGCCTGCTTTTGTCTTTCCCTTAGCCTCTGCCTGTTAGCTTAGTAAAGATCTTTTTTTTTTAACAACTTAGCAAAGTCCTTCTGCCTTCAAGACTGCAGCTATGATGTTTGATGTGCCAATGTGCATATAATAGTGTCTTCACCTTCTGCTTAGAAAGAATTGGTTGAAGGCAGACACGAGCAAAATCTTGTAGGCAGAAGTTTCGCTGATGTCACCTGTTGAATTGAGGCCACTTTCCAAGTTTCATGGGAGGGAGAAATGGTGGTGGTGGGGGGTTCTGGTTCTGGTTGATTACTGCGCAAACACCTCATCAGTGGTTCTCTCGCGCAGGTCGGAGTGAGTAGAGTAGTGATTACATTTTGAAGTGGGCTTTTTTGACCAAGTTGAGGAGATCTCGTTGCTCAATCCCCTTTTTAAATGACTTAACATCGGGAGCAGCACATGTGTTGGGTGGTAACATATTCCATTCCCTTATAGTCCTTGGGTTAAGGGAATATTGGTAGCAAACGTTATTGAAATTTAGCGAGTTGATGATGTAAGGACCGTTATTTTGTCTTGTTTCATGGCAGTTGGTGCTCTGGGATGACGGGAGATTTGATGACGTGATTTTGTGAATCTCCTTGTAAATTGCAATAAGTCTTAGCCTGATTCTGCGGAGCTCTAGGGTATCCCATCCGAGAGAAGTCAGCATATTATTCACGCTTGATTTGCGCTTGTAGTCATTACATACAAAGCGGGCTGCTCGGCGTTGTACTTTCTCCAGGGTGATCTTGTTGTTGTTGTTGGAAGGATCCCATACGGCTCCACAATACTCCAATTTGGGCCTGACCAAGGACTTGTAGGCATTTTCTTTGACGGATGTACCACATGCGTGAAAATTTATTTTAAGAAGGCCGAGAGTTCTATTTGCTTTGTTGGACACTTGACTACTATGCGTCGCCCAACTTAAATCTTTGCTTAATTCGACTCCCAGATATGGGTGATGGTCGACAGCAAGCAATGTATGGCTACCCATGTTGTATTCCGATAAAAGTGGTTTAGTCTTGTGTGAGACATGCATGGTATGACATTTAGTTGTATTGAATGACATCTGCCAGGATTTTCCCCACTCACAGAGAGCATCCAGATCCTTCTGTAAGGACAAGCTATCTTCTAATCTCTCTATAAATTATGGCATCATCTCCAAAGAGTCGAACTCTGGACGAAACTGCATTTGGAATGTCATTGATGTACAGTAGGAAGAGCAATGGACCCATGACAGTCCCGTGGTACACCTGATGTCACTGATGTCATAGACGCCTCTCCCTCCAAGAGAACTAGGGGGGAGTGGGGGAGAGAGTGGGAAGTAGTGTTATGTACGTATGGTGTTCTCATCTGGTTTTAGGAGAAATGCTCTTTTAATTTACTTTGTAATAAAGGGAGAAAAAATGCCAAGGCTTTTAAAGAATATATGTTCATATCTTCAATGCAAAGGAAACACCTTGTGCTTTTCAGCAGTCTTATCAATACAGGAAACATTTGCGGGTCTGGGTCCTTAAATTTACATATCCCTGAACCCCTTAAAAATGGAACCATTTAATTTATATTACACTGTTCATGTTTCCTTCCAAACAGCTTTGTTATGTAACGCTCTTGCATTGTATTTTTGTCCAATTCACCAGTCTGTTTTCACTGCTATTTCCCACAGTTTGCAAGTTTGGACTTAGTTATAACTGTGTCCCATGTATATTCAAATTATATTTGGAAAAATGTAGTTTCCATCTGCTTTCCTCCAAATAAACATTTAATATGTGTAGGAAGGAACTGCAGATGCTGGTTTAAACCGAAGATAGACACAAAATGCCGGAGTAACTCAGCGGGTGAGGCAGCATCTATGGAGAGAAGGAATAGGCGACGTTTCGGGTCGAGACCCTTCTTCAGTCTGAAACGTCGCCTATTCCTTCTCTCCATAGATGCTGCCTCACCCGCTGAGTTTCTCCAGCATTTTTGTCTAACTTTAATCCTATTGGTACTTTTCATACAACTTGCTTCGAAAGTCGATTTGGATAGAATGGCGTGGTTGTAATAGGCTTTTCTTAAATGTTGATGTATCCACTTTGTTGTGTAGACTGTATATAAATAATTTACTTTTATTAATTCCTAAGTATCTTGTAATTAATCTTGTATGTTACTTCCTCCTTGTTTTGTATCCTTCCACCACAAGAAACCATCTGTTCCTATTTATTTTTTTCCCCATGCTTTGATAATTTTCAGTATCTGTATGTAATCATCCATGTGCCAACATACAAGATCATGAGAAATCTTGACCTGGTAAATGTGATGAGGATGTTTCCTCTTGTACGAGAAATTAAAACCCGGGTAATTGTTTAAAAAAAATAAAGGGTTTGCCCATTTAAGGCAGTTGATGTGTGATTTATCCTAGTGACTTTGGAGCTCTCAAAGAGCATTGAAAGTAGAGTCTGCGAAATTTTAAAGACTGAGGGATAGATTCTTGAAGAGCAAAGGGGTGAAAAGTCACTGGGGACAGGTGGAAATGCACAGTTGAGGTTACAGATAGTTTTGCCTTGATCTTACTAAACTGGACTCCTATATATCGGCGAGACCAAGTGCAGGCTCGGCGATCGCATCACTGAAAAACCTCCACTCAGTCCGCCTAAACCTACCTAATCACCCGGTTGCTGAACACTCACTCCCCTCCCATTCCCACACTGACCTTTCTGTCCTGGGCCTCCTCTATTGTCAGAGTGAGGCCCAATGCAAATTGGAGGAACAGCACCTCCTTTTTAGCTTGGGCAGCTTACAACCCAGCGATATGAATATTGACTTCTCTGACTTCAAGTAACGCGTGCTTTCCCCCCCCTTCCTAGTTCTCCGACCAGTCTGACTGTCCCCCTGATTAAATGTTATCTCTGTATGCTTCGTTGTCACCTTCTCCTAACGAACAATGATCTATACATTTTCCTTGAACTTGGTCCCCTTTGATGTCTCCCTCTCCACTGACTCTCAGTCTGAAGATGGGTCTCGACCGGAAACGTCACCTATTTCTTCTATTCGGAGATGCTGCCTGTCCCGCTGAGTAGAATTTTGTCTATATTTATTATTAAGCTGAAGGGGCAGAGAGGCTTATTCCTGCTACAGATTGTATGTAATTTGAGGAAGGAGTGGTGCATTGGAGGCAAATGTTCAGTGGAATACTTCATTCAATTTATGATGGGGTGTTGCTATTCTTATGGAATATAATGGGACTAAATGACAATCTTAACTACATTAAATTATTTCTGATTACATTTGCTGTTTGGCAGTCTCATTGAAACATAGAAACATAGAAAATAGGTGCAGGAGGAGTCCATTCGGCCCTTCGAGCTAGCACCGCCATTCATTGTGATCATGGCTGATCGTCCCCAATCAATAACCCGTGCCTGCCTTCTCCCCATATCCCTTGATTCCACTAGCCCCTAGAGCTCTTGCTGACAGAACAGTCAATAGAAACTCCACATTTGGGTATCTGAATTAGGACCATCACTGATCTATCAAGTCAGTACGAATCCTGTAAATGATTACTTGGATCTACAATTTTGAGCTTATATTTTAAATTATGAAAATGTTTTTGGAAGAATGTTTTAATTTTCTTTTCTGAAAAATTATTGCCTGCATACTATTTTGTTTCCTGGGAAAATTCACAATTTACACACAGTAATAGAAGAGATTTACTATTGGATTTTTACAATATATCTTACAAAAATATATTTCCTTTTACGAGCTATAGTTAATTTTGACCAATACTATTCATGGTCCTAAACCCTTTTGAACAGTGATTATATCCGTCTTAAATTATTATTTTTGGGGAGGGTTTCTAGAAAGAACATTTTATTATTAAGTTGTACTTTTGCAAAAATGCTCCATCTTGCATTGTAAAGAAATCTGCAGATGCCTCTGCTTAGTGATGCAATATTTTTTGAAAGCATGAAAAAAGTTGATGAAATTCCACTATCAGTCCTGAACCAATATGCAAAATATCTTGATGGAAATCAAATAGCTATTATGTTTTCATTTCCATTCCTGCGTATTTGCTTAATGAAGAATAGAAAGATCAGACTGGTTGATCGTGCCTGTTCGACTTGATAACCAAGTGAAGCTTCCAGCAATCCACAGAAATTATGCCACTAGTCAAATCAGTCTTAAGTGCTGGCTTAATTTTATCTTGGAAACATGGAGCTGTGAAGCTGTAGAAGGAAAGATGAGCCTATTGCTGTTCATTTCCACGGGATGGTTCTTTATCAGCTGCCAATTGTTTCAGAATATTATCTGGCATTCTTTTAATTGGAGTCGAGCTGAAATTAGTAGAATTAGAAAAATTACCTTCTCTTGCTTGGAGTCTCATTATTCATGGATATTGTTGTGTGCTATGTAGAGATTACCAGCTGTTTTGTTCTCTTGCTGTAAATATATATATAAGCCTCCAGATACTGAGCTGCAGACAACAAATTACTAAAGTGACAAAGTTCATTAATAGGAAAAATTAAGTTCAGAATCATTTGAAGATCAGGTTAACTAAAGATCCGTGGAAAATTATGCCCCTCTTTGTTCACCGTTTAAATTTTTTTTTAAACTGGATATTTTATTTTGTGTTTAAAATTTTCTTTGTAGTTATTTGAATTCAACACCAATTTAGTACGAATGGCTTTGCATTAAGGGGAAGTTTGAATATGGCATCTATTCCATTATTGGACATATAACTCAAGTTGGTTGATCTGTGACATGTGTAGGTAAAATTTCCCAGGTGTTTCCTGTCTCGGCAGGAAAAGCGAACATTCCCCCAACGTGACTAGAAACAAAAACAACAGAAGCAAGTAAAGATAGACACAAAATGCTGGAGTAATTCAGCAGGACAGGCAGCATCTATGGGTAGAAGGAGTGGGTAATGTTTTGGGTCAAGACCCTTCTTCAGACTAAGGGACGGGAGAGGGAGACAGAGATATGTCAGGGTAAGGTGTGAAACCGAGACATCAAAGAGGATGTATGATCAAGGGAAATGAAGAAGCAAGAAAGTTTGGACCTTTGGCAAAGTAATATGCTCTGTCAACAGATAGTAGTTGCTAGATCTTTAGGCAGAATCGTGTGTGTATCCCATCCACTCTGATTCTCGCCCATTTACCTAATATCTCAGCCAATTACCCGATCAATGACCCCAGATCCCAGTCCCTGTCATACATCATGTTGCCACCCAACCAAGCCCTTTCTACATCCCACATCTACCCACCATTCATTTCTGACTGAAGTTCCAACACTCAGACCTTGGCCTGTAATCACTGTCCTCTCCTAGATGTTCCCTTGGTTACAGACAACATGTTCTATGTTGTGGAAACATGCAGAACCTTTTTGGTGATCTCAGCCCATGGCCAAAACTGTCATTAATCACTTGCTGCATTTTGTACACCAAGCTTGGTTCAAGAGAACTTCTAGATAATTATACATGGGCAATGGAAGAATGTGAATAAAGTTTCAGACTTTGTTTTATTGCATTCATTTGACAACTGAAATGTTTACTTTTATGGCTCAGTTCACAAGCCTGAAAATAGAAATGAAAAGATTGGGGGGGAAAGTGAGTAACCATATAAAATATTGAATATGAGATATGATCTTAACAGTGCATTGACAGCTGCTGAAAATGTCTATCTTTAGCTTTGTGTAATTTTACTTTTGTTGGCCTGCTATGCAAATGGATATTATAACCTGAAACATAGCACAGAACAGTAAATCTGGAATATTGTGTTGCGGCTACAGGCCATTAGAGAAAGGCATAGTAACTGGGATGTGAAGACATTTCTGGATGCATCATTAAACCTTAAAACACACTGCCAGGAAAATGGAGGTAGAAGCTATCATCATTTACAATGCAAATGAATGCCATGATTGGGGTGATAGGGCATGTGACAATCAAATAAATCACAGTTTAAAAAAAATATTTAAACGGATGAATGGAGATCTTTTGAATTACCTTGGTTGGGATACATCCTGTGGCACATCTTTTGATCTGGCCATGAGATTCCAAAGGAACATACTCGTTTATCTGTGTAGGAAGGAACTGCAGATGCCGGTTTACACCGAAAATAAACACAAAACGCTTGAGCAACTTAGCAGGACAGGCAGCATCTCTGGAGAGAAGGAATAGGTGATGTTTTGTGAGTAATTTTACTTTTGATGGCCTGCTACTCAAATGAATATTATAACCTGAAACAATATTATAACCTGTAAAGGGCCTGTCCCACTTTCACGACCTAATTCACGACCATTTTTACCCGTGGACATTTTTCATCAGGCTAGAAAAAACGCCCCGACCTACTTGATGACACGAGTACCTACAACTAGCATCACGGCCTGCTTCGACCTACCTACGACCTCCTACGACCTCGTGACGACCATGCTGCGAGTATGAGTCAAGGGCAAACTCGGCAGAGGTCGTGAATTATGTAGTGAAAGTGGGACAGGCCCTTTACATAGCACAGAAACGTCACCTATTCCTTCTCTCCAGAGATGCTGCCTGTCCCGCTGAGTTACTCCAGCATTTTGCGTACTAATTAATCTTCCACATGTGCTGCTTTTTTTGAGGGTGAGGGTTAATGTAAACATTCTTCAACAGTATTCTTTTGAATTGGATCTTGATCTGAAAAGTTATTGTTGTGTGTAGGTTGTTGTATGTGGGGATGTAGGTGACTTGTAAAGCTCATCAAAATTGATCAATACAGGATCTGCTGTTTATTGAACATTCGAGAGATGGAAAACTGATGTAGAGAAGTAACATACTGTTATTACAATGTCATTATGTGGCATCTTTAACCTGGTAACAGGGCCTCTGATGCTTTGCATAACTATTATTGGGTACATTGAAGTTGTGATGATGAGATGTTCAACAGCAGATGAGGGGATGGGGCAAGAATCAGTGGCACTGACAAGAATGAGTGCCTAGCTATATACAGAATTGGCTTAACAGTAGGAAACAGGATGGTGGTGGAAGATTACTTATCGGACTGGAGGCATGTCACCCATCCATCCGGGGATGTTGCTTATCATCTATATCAACCCTATTGAATAGAATGTACAAGGCACAATTAGTAAGTTTGCACTTAATGCGAAAATAGACGGGATGATAGGCAGTGAAGATGGCTATCAAGAGTTGCAGTGTGATTCTGATCAGCTGGGCAAGTGGGCTATGAGGTTTAAATGAGATAAGTGTGAGCAGTTGCATTTTGGGAAGTCGAACCAGGGTAGAAAGATAGACCTTCACAGTGAATGGTAGAGTCATGGGGTGTTGTAGAGCAGGGGGGTCTTGGAGTACAAGTACATAGTACTCTGAGTGTGGTGTCGCAGGCAGGCCCATTGTTAAAGAAAACTATTGCCATGCTAGTTTTCCTTAGGCAGTGAATTGAGAATAGAAGTTGGGATGTTATGATACAGTTGTACATGATATTGGATGAGGCCTCAATTGGAGTATTTTGTTCAGTTTTTGTTATCTTGTGATAAGAAAGGTGTCATTAATTTGAAAAAAACATAGGGGCAATTGACGAGGATTTTGTCAGAACTCTAGGGCCTGAGCTATAGAGAAAGGTCGGGCAGACTAGGATTGTATTCTTTGGAGCACAGGAGTCTGAACAGGTGAGAGGAAATTTGATAGGAACCTGAGAGACAATGTTTTCCTCATTGAGGATGGTGGGTATGTGGAACAAGCTGCCAGATGAGTTTTTAAGGCAGATACAATAACAACATTGCAAGTCATTTGGATAGATTCATGGGTAGGAAAGTCTTAGAAGGAAATAGACCAAGTGTAGTCAAAAGGGACTATCTTAGGTGGGATATCTTGGTCTGCATGGGTGATTTGGGCTGGAGGGCCTGTTTCTGTGTAGTATGACTGGTCATAAGGTCATATGGGATAGGAGCAAAATTAGGCCATTCGGTCCATCAAGTCTGCTCTGCCATTCACTCACGGTTGATCTATCTCTCCCTCCGAACCCTATTCTCCTGCCTTCTCCCCATAACCCCTGACACCCGTACTAATCAAGAATCTGTCTATCTCTGCCTTAAAAATATCAATTGATGGCCTCCACAGCCTTCTGTGGCAAAGAATTCCACAACTGCTGGGAAGATGGATGATATTATACCGATAGGCATACTTGGTGATTGGAAACTAATGTGGTTGGAAGGTCAGCTCAAGTTATAAACCAAGTTGGGGTTCTGAACACCAACTTGGAGCTTGCAAAGAATCAGTAGTTGTGAAACAGAGTTTGTGGTAGCACCCAAGGATACTGGAATTGCATTTCCCAATATTTAATTGAAATGCATTACTTCTAATCCTGTCCCTGTTCAATAAGTTTAAGGCAGTAAAGGGGTGAAGAGAGCTAGTCTGTGGAGGTGCTTATCGTGAACATTCACCTGAGAGCCGATGTATTGTAAGCCTGAATGTAACATTTCGATTTGCAGAACAGTGAACTTTTTTGCTTACCATGTACTTTAAAGTTTGACGCATTCATATTAGTTATTTTGTGTCTGAAATCTTCACCTGCAATTTGTAAATCTGCCAGACAATAGAAAAATAATTGCTAGATATCACCTCATGGTGATCTATGAGCCATGAAGACACATGGAACTGCAGAATCTGGTTTGCAAAAAAAGGCAGAAAGTGCTGGAGTAACTCAGCAGGTCAAACACGCAGGCACAAAACACTGGAGTAACTCAGCGGGACAGGCAGCATCTCTGGAGAGAAGGAATGGGTGACGTTTCGGGTCGAGACCCTTCTTCAGATATCTGAAACAGCATCTCTGGAGAACATGGATAGGTGACATTTTGGGTCAGGACCTCACTTCAGACTGATAGCAGTGGGGGCGAGGGGGTGAGAAAGCTGGATGAGAGGTGGTGGGGGGGGGGGGGATGGACAAAGCCTGGCAAGTGATAGGTGGATGCCCCTCAGGTGAGAGGGAACTGTGATTGTCAGATGGTTGGACAAAGGCCAGAGATGAAAAGACAAAAAATGGGAGATAAGAACAGAATAGATGTGAAATATGAAGCCAGAGGAAGGAATATAGGTGGATGGGGAAATGAAGAAATGTTTGTGCATTCAAAGGGGGCACAGGGTAGAGAGTGAGGAAAAAAAAGAGGAGGGGGAGGTTGTTTGTAAGTTTGTTACCAAAAATGAGAGAATTCAATGTTGTAAGCTATCCAAGTGCAATATGAGGCGTTGTTCCTCCGATTTGTGCATGGCATCACGAGGGTGAACTGTGGGGAGAAGCCTGAGATCCTTCGAGACCAAGGGTGAGCTGCCACGACAAGCTTGACATTGCCAATGACTCCTCACATGTGCCCTGACAAGGAGGGACAGTGGCCCCATGCCAATCTAGACTTACCACTGTAAATAAAACAGATCATGCGAGTTCACTCTACTGTGAGTGTCGGTGTGGTTGTTGCTCAACCTGGTGTCATCCCCGATGCCACGGTGGGAAGAGATGAGTGGACCCAGGTGGTTATGTAGGGGGTTGTCTCTGCGGAGTGTAGACAGGGTGGATATGGGAAGATGCCACTTGTGGTGGGATCACATTGGAGGTGACGGAGATGACAGAGTATAAGAGTTTAAGAAGGAACTGCAGATGCTGGAAAATCGAAGGTAGACAAAAGTGCTGAAGTGCGGTCTGAAGAAGGGTTTCGGCCCGAACCGTTGCCTATTTCCTTTGCTCCATAGATGCTGCTGCACCCGCTGAGTTTCTCCAACACTTTTGTTTACCTATGACAGAGTATAATGTGTTGGAAGCGGAGGTTGATGGAATGAAGGGTAAGGACCTGGGGAATCTACGAGCCATGATGTCACCATAGAAGGAGGAAAGAATAGTTGAATTCCCTGATACACAATATTCCAGCACTGCACTTTCTGGGAGTGGACCAATCTATTTTGATACATTACTCGCCAAACTGAGTGGAATCAGAACAGGAAAAGGTTTTTTTTCTGATATCTCATGAGATCAAACCATACGGTTAATATTATAGTTTAATGCAATTAAATACCAATATATTGATCTTGGACTATTGCACTAGAATTCTTCAAACAATTCTCTCCGTATAGGTGACTTTTTTTTAACAATTCTCTCCGTATAGATAACTGATGAGAAATATGAGTTTTTTTTGTTGTTTTTTTTAAAATAATTTTTTTAATAGAAGTACGGTAGATTACAGTAATGTACAACACGTATATATTAATACATTTTTTGTACCGCTTCACTTTTTTAAACTTTAAGAAAGAAAAAGAAAGAAGTAAGAAAAGTGAAGAAAGTGCGCAAAGGTTGTGAAGTGCAAAAGAGTGTTGGGAAAAGAAAGCCCCTTAGAAAAGAAGTTAGAGAAGGAAGTAAAGTTAGAAAATAGACCCTAGAAAAGAAAGAGAAAGAAAGAAGGAACAATCGCTCTATTATAACTCTTATAACATACTTCATAGAGAAGGAACTACCAACCAAGTCTGTTTTTGTTTTACCTCCCATTACCAGGTACAGATACCTTTTATTTATTTATTTGTTTTTCTAAATTACTATTGCACCTCATGCTTGTAATAGGTCCAAAAACGTAGACCACGTCTTTTGAAATTGGTCTACTTTGCCTACTAGGAGGAATCTCATCTCTTCCAGATGTAATGTTTCCAACATATTTGATGTCCACATTTTTATTGTTGGTGTGGGCGCATTTTTCCAGAATTTAAGTATAAGCATTTTTCCCATTATTAGCCCATAATTGAGTAAATTCTTCTGATACACGTTTAATTCAGGAATACCTTCCGATATTCCAAAAATAATCCATTCTGGTTTTGGTACCAGTTTTATTTTGATTAATTTTGAAAAAATATCAAATATTTCAAACCAGAATTTTTGGATTTTTGTACAAAAAACAAAAGAATGTGCTATGGTAGCTTCTTGACATATACATTTATCACAGATTGGTGAGACGTTAGGAAAGATTTTATTTAGTTTGGTTTTTGAATAATATAATCTATGTAATGTTTTAAATTGGATAAGCGTATGTCGTACGTTGATCGAGCATTTATGCACCTGTAATAAATGATTATCCCAACTCTCTTTTGAAATTTTTATACCTAGATCTTGTTCCCAATCTCTTCTAATTCCATCTGTTGTGGGTATTTCTATGTTTAAGATGATATTATATAAGTATGATATTAAATTAACTGATTCCGCCTTTGTCTTCATTGCTTCATCTAGTAAGTCGGAAGGCATATTATAATAATCTTTTGTGTGTGTTTTCAAATAGTCACAGATTTGTAGATATTTAAAATATTGATTATTTTTCAAATTATATTTCAGTTGTAGTTGTTGGAATGATAGTAATTTTTCTAATTCATACAGATCTTCGAGCGTTTTGATTCCCATTCTTTCCCATTGTATAAATGCTTTATCTATGATTGAAGGTTTAAACGATGGGTTATTGACTATTGGTATTAAGAGAGATAGGTTTCTTAATTTTAGATTCTGTTTTATTTGCTTCCATGTTCTAATAGTGCTATATATAATTGGATTTTTATTATAATTTTTATTATTCAAATTTATTGGAGAGAGAATAATCGCTCCTATATTATTCGGGGAGCAATCCCCTTTTTCCATTATAATCCAGTCCACCTGCTGGGCAGAATTGTCCAGCAGGTGAATCATATTTTTAATATTTACTGCCCAGTTATAATACATAAAGTTAGGGAGCGCTAGACCCCCCAACTCTTTTCGTTTGTTAAGGTGTGTTCTTTGTATTCTGTGGGATTTGTAATCCCATATAAAATTTGTAATGTCTGAGTCCAGTTTTTTGAAAAACTTTTTTGGGAGATATATAGGTATTGATTGAAATAGGTAAAGGATTTGTGGTAAGAAAATCATTTTTATAGCATTTATCCTACCTATTAAGGACATCGGAAGTGTTTTCCAAAATTTAATCAAATTATTTAATTTCTTAAGTAGGGGATTATAATTAGCTTTAAACATATCATGGTAATTTCTAGTGATCTCAATTCCTAAATATTTGAATTTTTCCATAGCTATTTTAAAAGGGAATTTCCTGAGATGTGTTGAGTCTTTTGGTTTAATCGACATAATTTCACTTTTGTTCCAATTTATTCTATATCCTGAAAAGGATCCAAAGTCCTCAATTAAGTTTAATATATTTGGTATACTAATTTGTGGTTTTGTGATGTACAGTAGTACATCATCAGCATATAGGGATAGTTTGTTGTTTGAATATTTTGTGTTATAACCGTGAATATTCGAGTGTGTTCTTATTTTTTCAGCAAGGGGTTCAATTACCAAAGCAAATAACAGCGGTGATAGTGAACATCCTTGTCTGTTGCCCCTAGATAATTCGAATTTTGAAGATAATATATTATTAGTTAGTATTCTAGCCGTAGGTTTGTTATATAGTAGTTTTATCCATGCAATAAAGTTTTCTCCCAATTGGAATTTTTGCAATACTTTGATCATATAGTCCCATTCTACTTGATCAAACGCTTTTTCTGCGTCCAGTGAGATGATAGCTAACTCTTGGTCATAAGATTTATGTGAATGCATTATGTTAAGCAAACGTCTCAAATTATTAAATGAGTGTCTCTTAGGTATAAATCCTGTTTGATCCTCATGTATTAGTCTACTAACATACTTGCTTAATCTATTGGCTAATGTTTTTGCTATTATTTTCTGATCCGTATTTAACAAAGCAATAGCTCTATATGATCCTGGTTCTTCTATATTTTTATCTTTTTTAAGTATTAATATGATCGTTGATTCCGCTAGTGTTTCAGGTAGGTTTTGCTCTTTATAAGCATATGTATACATTTTTTGTAATCGTGGAGTAACTATATCATAAAAAGATTTATAAAATTCATTACTGAATCCGTCTGGTCCTGGTGTTTTTCCATTTTTTAGTGTTTTTATTGTGTCTTCTATCTCCTTAGAAGTAATTTTTTAATGAGTTTTTAATAAGTGCAAAGGAACAACTGAGACTGTTGCCTTGAACTGTCTGTATCTGTTCTGCAGCAGGAAGAGATTGCCTCCACAATTAGTAGATGAGATTTCCTTCATATTTAACACATGTTTTTAATAAACTACAGGTGGAATTTCATTATAAATCGAAGTTAATCGTGATAGGTTTTTTTTCCTCGTGTAGATCTCGAATGTATTTGTGGGATGACTGGTTTAGCTATTTATCCCCAAAGCTATTTCGCAAACATTATCAGGCCCTATTCTCTGTTAAAACTGCTTGGTGTTCCAGAAATACCCTGGAAAATGAAAAGAGCCTTGGCATATTTCTGTATAATTTATGCTTTTAAATTCATTGTTGATGCCCCATCCCGTCTTGCAACATGTTCGGTATTAGTGGGTGACTTAGCTTGCTCGGCTGCCCTCATCTCATCCCCACACCCCCAATTCTTAGCCCAGCAAGCAAAGATTTATTTGGCATCAACTCCAGTCTCCCAGTTCGAGGCATGCACCTAAAAGCAACTGGCCCAGACGCAGTTCCTGGCCGTGTCCTTAATAGCTGCGTGGACCAGCTAGTAGGAGTATTCGCGGCCATCTTTAATCTCCCCCTTCTCCGTTCTGAGAAACCCACTTGCTTCAAGAAGACCACCATTATCCCAGTGCTGAAGAAAAGCAAGACCTCGTGCCTATATGACTACCATCCAATGGTCCTGACATCCACCATCATGAAATGTTTTGAGAGGCTAGTTATGGAACACATTAAATCTAGTCTACCTAGCAGCCTTGACCCACTGCAGTTTGCCTACCGCCACAACAGGTCCATGGACGATGCCATCGCCCGAGAACGCCCTACACTCATCCCTGGAACACCTGGAGAAGAGAGACACCTACGTTAGACTCCTAATCATAGACTACAGCTCTGCCCTGAACACTATATATTATGCTCTCCAAGCTCATCACCATACTCGCAGAACTTGGAGTCAGCACTCATCTCTGCAACTGGATCCTCGTCTTCCTGACCAACAGACCCCAATCAGTGAGGATAGGGGACAAATCATCCTCTACGATAATCCTTAACACCGGTGCTCCACAAGGATGCGTTCACAGCCCCCTTTACTCCTTGTACACCCACGACCGTGCAGCCATGTACAAATCTAATTCAATTTACAAATTTGCAGACGATACCACCATTGTGGGCCGGATATCAAATAATAATGTCAGAGTACAGGAAGGAGATCGAGAACCTCGTGACCTGGTATCGAGACAACAACCTTTCTCTCAATGTCAGCAAAACTTCAGGAAGTGAAGCAGCACACATACGCCAGTTTGCATTGACGGCGTTGAAATAGAGATGGTAGGGAAAACATCAAACTCCTAGGAGTCAATATTACCAACAACTTCTCCTGGACCACCCATATTGAAGCAACGACCAAGAAAACACACCAACGTCTCTACTTCCTTAGAACGCTTAGGATGTTTGGCATGTCCCCAACTTCTACTGATGTACCAGAGAAAGCATTTTATCGGGATGCATCACGGCTTGGTTTGGGAACAGCTCCATTCAAGACCGCGAATAATTGCAGCTAATAGTGGACACAGCCCAGACCATCACACAAACCAATCTCCCTTCTATTTATTCCCCTGACTCCATTTATACCTCACGCTGTCTCGGCAAGGCCAGCAGCATAATCAAGGACGAGTCGCACCCTGGCCACTCCCTCTTCTCCCCTCTCCCATCAGGCAAAAGGTATAGAAGTGTGAAAATGCACACCTCCAGATTCACTTACAGTTTCTTCCCAGCTGTTATCAGGCAACTGAATCATCCTACCACAACCAGAGAGCAGTGCTGAACTACTATCTACCTCATTAGTGACCCTCAGACTATCCTGGATCGGACTTTGCTGGCTTTACCTTGCACTAAACGTTATTCCCTTATCGTGTATCTATGTACTGTAAATGGCTCGATTGTCATCATGTATTGTCTTTCTGCTGACTGGTTAACACGCAACAAATGTTTTTCACTGTACCTCGGTACACATGACAATAAACTAAACTGAACTGAATTGCGCACCTGTAGAAGTTTAAGGGAATCCTTGTGGGAATGCTGAACTTTGTCAGACACCTGAAAAAGTAAAGAGACTGATGTGGTCCATCGATCACTGCATCATTGTGAAAGGGCCAGGTTGGGTGGCAGGTGATATGATATGGATGCCGAGGAATTTGGAGTTGTTAACTACCTCTAGACCAGTACCGTTGATTGTTAACCCCCTCCACACCTTGGCTTCCTCAGGTCAACAACTAGGTCTTTCGTCTTGCTGACATTAAGGGCCAGGTTGTTTTTCTGACACTGTGACTCGAGGTTCTCGATCTCGTTGTTGTATTCTGTGGCATCATCGGTGTTGAATCCGGCTGACAACAGTGGTATCATCGTCGAACTTAAAGATTGAGTTGACGGTGTACTTGCACAACTGTGGGTGTACAAGGAGTAGAGCAATGCATTCCTGGCTACAGTCTTCAACGTGACTCTTGATGATCTTTCTGCCATCTGCCTCAAGACCTCCAACCCCCCCTCCCCCTTGATCTCTACCTCCCTGACGGAGTCCAGTTATGCGGCTCCAGATCAGATCGGATCAACATTTTTCTGCTGTAAATTCTAATATACTTTGATAAATCATCTTCTTGCATATGGCGTGCACAGCCTAAAGTTGTAGGTCAACTTCTACTTGATCTATTTGTTTGTGCACATCAGGTTGATTGCATTCGTCGAAACAGGGTGGACCACGTGAAGGTTGCAATCTCCCACCCCACTTTGATAAATGAAGATATATGCTTGAAGCTTGCAGAAATTTGCTGTTAAACTACATAAATCACTTAAGGGCCTGTCCCACTTACGTGTCCTTGGCACGCAAATTACTCTACCTTGTGGTCGCGTTGAGCCGCGACGGTCCCGCGCAACTTCATTCGACCGCACAGCCGTCTGAAGCGCATGACGTCATTTGAAGACGGACACAAAATGCAGGAGTAACTCAGCGTGGCAGGCAGCATCTCTGGAGAGAAGGAATGGGTGACGTTTCGGGTCGAGACCCTTCTTCATACATAGTCAGGGGAAAGGGAAATGAGAGATACTGTATAGACAGTAATGTAGAGAGATATAGAATCAATATATGCAAAAAAGTAACGATGATAAAGGAAACACTTTTCATACCACTGGGTTTTAAGCTGCCCAAGCGAAATATGAGATGTTGTTCCACCAATTTGCATTTGGCCTCATTCTGACAATGGAGGAGGCCCAGGACAGAAAGGTCATTGTGGGAAGGGGAAGGGGAATTGAAGTTTTTTGAAACTGGGAAATCAGGAAGGTCCAGGCGAACTACCCTGTAAGTAGACATTATTCTGGTCAAAGGGTGGTGAATTTTTTGGAATACTCTCTCTTGGAGAGATGTAGAAACTAACTTCTGATAAAGAGTCTGTGGAATTCTCTGCCTCAGAGGCAGGTTCTCTGGATGCTTTCAAGAGAGAGTTAGATAGTGCTCTTAAAGATAGCAGAGTCAGGGGATATGGGGAGAAGGCAGGAACAGAGTACTGATTGGGGATGATCAGCCATGATCACATTGAATGGCGGTGCTGGCTCGAAGGGCCAAATGGCCTACTCCTGCACCTATTGTCTATTGTCTATTGTCTATTGTCTAAAGAGGCTTCAAATGAAACTTGCTTCTATTAACTCAGAAAATGTGTATGAAGGAGCTGCAGATGCTGGTTTAAACCAAAGATAGACACAAAAAGCTGGAGTAACTCAGAAGGTCAGACGGCATCTCTGGAGAAAATGACTAGGCTGTTCTTCAGACTGAGAGTTAGGGGAAATGGAAATGAGAGATATAGACAGTGATATCGTAGATATTGTCTCCTAGCCCACAGCTAACAATGGCCTGTTTCCTTTATCATTGTTACTTTTTTTTGCATATCTCACATTCATTTATTTTATATCTCTATTAATCACCGTCTATATCTCTCGTTTTCCTTTCACCAGACTCAGTCTGAAGAAGGTGTAATGGCAGATTATTATATCGTTCAAGGTCAAATTCCATGGATGGTCAAACCTGTGCATGGTCGAAAGCTGTCACCTCCCCCATGCTTCTTCAAAACTAAAGCTAAAAACTACGAGCGCGTCTGCGTGAAAATCCCAACCACAATCACGCCTCCGACCATATAGTAAATCCCACCCACATAATTACAGGCAGATTAAATTTAAAGGTTATAGTTTATGACATACTGAGTTAAGCCAAATGGTTATTGGCAGAAGGGTCTCTGGGACAGTGAAGAAAGGACAGAATGAAGTCTGAAATATTGGAACATTGAAGGGATTAAAGTTAATAAGAGATGAGGATTTAATGGCAAAGGACCAAAGAATGGGACCAGAGGAAGTGTCAATGGTAATAAAAAAAATACCATTCCAAATAATTGTTGTCTGGGAGAAAGAGTGAGTTAAGAATTGGATCATTTAATGTTTTACTGGAATGGCTCTAAAGTTTATAACCAACAGATAAGCCTTACCGGAGAGTTTGCTTAAAGCACCAAAAGCCAGTAGCATAGGGTCATAGTGGCGGACTGGATGGAGCTGTTCTACACGTAGCCAGCCATTACACGCTTGGTTTCCCCAAGAAGAACTGTTAACTATGTTTCACCCCTTACATTTTTGACATACAGATATTTCTGATGATTCGGATCGGTCTGAGGAAGGGTCTTGACCTGAAACGTCACCTCTTCCTTCTCTCCAGAGATGCTGCCTGACCCGCTGAGTTACTCCAGCATTTTGTGTCTACTATTTCAGATGATTGTTGGGCTGAAATAAAAGACCCGAGGAGGTTTGAAGCCAGGATGGAATTTGAAATCATGATAAGAATTTAAAGGCAAGATAGAGGTTAAATGGGAGTCTGTGGGAGTGCAGCAGCGGCAGGAATGACCACTTCAATGTGACGATGCAAATTAGCATAGAGTGGTAGAGGTTCAGAGGTGTAAATTCATGGGGGTTGAAGGGTGGTTAGGAGCAGTTTGAATAAGACATGTCACACAACCAGAATCCCGCAACACTCTCTCATATCCATACAAGGATAGAGCAGTGCCTAATCCAAATTTTAATTTGATATGCAGACATATTTTTGAAATGATGCTGATTCGTAGTAAATAAATGGGGTTTTCATTGCCGGCATCAGTATTTTGCACAGATCCACTGTAAAAGATATTGCGTATATGCACAAAATGCTGGAGTAACTCAGTGGGACAGGCAGCATCTCTGGAAAGTAGGAATGGATGATGTTTCGGGTTGAGACCCTTCTTCAGACTGAAGAGTCTGATGAAGGGACTCGACCTGAAAGGTCACCCATTCCTTCTATCCGGAGATGTTACCTGTCCCGCTGAGTTACTCCAGTATTTTGTGCGTATCTTCAATGTTAACCAGCATCTGCAGTTCCTTCCTGTACAAAATAGTGTGGTTAATTGCCCTGAGATTACTTCACGCATAATATTGACAATATAACGCACAACTTATGCGAATGACTCAAAGCTGGGTGGCAGTGTGAGGTGCGAGGAGGATGCTATGAGGCTGCAGGGGGGCTTGGATAGGTTGGGTGAGTGGACAGATGCATGACAGGTGCTGTATAATGTGGATAAATGTGAGGTTATCCATTTTGGTGGTAAGAACAGGTTGGCAGATTATTATTTGAATAGTGTCAGATTAGGAAAAGTGGAGGTGCAACGAGACCTGGGTGTCCTTATACATCAGTCACTGAAAATAAGCATGCAGGTAGAGCAGGCAGTGAAGATAGCTAATGGCATGTTGGCCTTCATTGTGAGAGGTTTTGCGTTTAGGAGCAAGGAGGTCGTACTACAGTTGTACAGGGCCCTGGTGAGACCAGACCTGGATTATTGTGTGCAGTTTGGTCTAATAATTTGAGGAAGGACATTATTGCTATTGAGGGAGTGCAGCGCAGGTTCACCAGGTTAATTCCCGGGATAGCGGGTCTGACATACAGTGCCCTCCATAATGTTTGGGACAAAGACACATAATTTATTTATTTGCCACAATAAATAAATGTAGTCCACAATTTGAGCTTTGTAATAGAAACAATCACGTGGTTAAGGTGCACATTGTCAGATTTTATTAAAGGGTATTTTTATACATTTTAGTTTCACCATGTAGAAATTACAACTGTGTTTATACATAGTCCACCCCCATTTCAGGGCACCATAATGTTTGGGACACATGGCTTTACAGGTGTTTGTAATTGCTCAGGTGTGTTTAAATGCCTCCTTAATGCAGGTTTAAGAGAGCTCTCAGCACCTAGTCTTTCCTCCAGTCTTTCCATCACCTTTGAAAACTTTTATTGCTGTTTATCAAAATGAGGACCAAAGTTGTGCCAATGAAAGTCAAAGAAGCCATTATGAGACTGAGAAACAAGAATAAAACTGTTAGAGACATCAGCCAAACCATAGGCTTACCAAAATCAACTGTTTGGAACTGCAGGCCAAGGAAGACCTCCACAGCTGATGACAGAAGAATTATCTCTATAATAAAGAAAAATCCCCAAACACCTGTCCGTCAGATTTGGATTTGTCAATGACCACTGTGTGCAGAAGACTTCATGAACAGAAATACAGAGGCTACCCTGCAAGATGTAAACCACTGGTTAGCTGCAAAAATAGGATGGCTTATTACAGTTTGCCAAGAAGTACTTAAAAGAGCAACTACAGTTCTGGAAAAAGGTATTGTGGACAGATGAGACGAAGATTAACTTATATCAGAGTGATGACAAGAGCAAAGTATGGAGGAGAGAAGGAACTGCCCAAGATCCAAAGCATACCACTTCATCTATGAAACACGGTGGTGGGGGTGTTATGGCCTGGGCATGTGTGGCTGCTGAAGGTACTGGCTCACTTATCTTCATTGATGATACAACTGCTGATGGTAGTAGCATAATGAATTCTGAAGTGTATAGACACATCCTATCTGCTCAAGTTCAAACAAATGCCTCAAACCTCATTGGCCGGCGGTTCATTCTACAGCAAGACAATAATCCCAAACATACTGCTAAAGCAACAAAAGAGTTTTTCAAAGCTAATAAATGGTAAATTCATGAGTGGCCAAGTCAATCACCCGATCTGAACCCAATTAAGCATGCATTTTATATGCTGAAGAGAAATCTGAAGGGGACTAGCCTCCAAAACAAGCATAAGCTAAAGATGGCTGCAATACAGGCCTGGCAGAGCATCACCAGAGAAGACACCCAGCAACTGGTGATGTCGATGAATCGCAGGCTTCAAGCAGTCATTGCATGCAAAGGATATGCAACAAAATTTTAAACATGACTACTTTTCATTTACATGACATTGCTGTGTCCCAAACATTATGGTGCCCTGAAATGAGGGGACTAGGTTGTAATTTCTACATGGTGAAACCAAAATGTATAGAAATTGACTTTATTGAAATCTGACAATGTGCACTTTAACCACATGTGTTTTTTTCTTTAACAAATCTCAAATTGTGGAGTACAGAGGCAAATAAATAAATGATGGGTCTTTGTCCCAAACATTATGGAGGGCACTGTATGATGAAAGAATGGGTCGACTGGGCTTGTATTCACTGGAATTTAGAAGGATGATCCTATAGAAATTCTATAGGGGATCCTATAGAAACATGTAAAATTCTTAAGGGATTGGACAAGCTAGATGCAGGAAAAATGCTCCCGTTGTCGAGGGAATCCTGAACCAGGGGTTACAGTTTTAGTATAAGGTGTAGGCCATTTAGGACTGAGATGAGGAAAAAAAAATTCACCCAGAGAGTTGTGAATCTGTGGAATTCTCTGCCACAGAAGGCAGTGGAAGCCAGTTCACTGGATGTTTTCAAGAGAGAGATAGATTTAGCTCTTGGGGCTAATGGAATGAAGGGATATGGGGGGAGATGCAGGAATGGGGTACTGATTTTGGATGATCAACTATGATGGCTTTAATGGCCGCGGGACTTGCTAGCGCTACCGGGGGCTCCAACATCTAGACCCGGGGGCGGCCTTGCATCGCCCGGCGCGGCTTTAATGGCCACGGGACTTATTTTCCATCGCCCGCCGGGGGCTCTGACTCTGACATCGGGAGGAGAATGGGGAGTGCAGGGGAGAGATAAGACTTTGCCTTCCATCACAGCGAGGAGGAGATTCGCTGTGATGGATGTTTGTGTAAATTGTGTTGTGTCTTGTTTCTTTTTACTTGTTTGTATGACTGCAGAAACCAAATTTCATTTGAACTTCATTTGAGGTTCAAATGACAATAAATGGTATTGTATTGTATGATCATATTGCTGGCTCGAAAGGCCGAATGGCCTACTCCTGCACCTATTTTCTGTTTCTATGTTTACTATTCAGGGGGCATTGTGAGACATGTCCAAGAATCTGATGTTCCTCACAATGCAGTCTGTCCATTCGTTTTATACCCAAAGAACAACTGCGATAATAGCAACAGCAATTGTTTGATTTGGTAATTTCAATGTAACGATATTGCACTTTATTAACATTTAAAATGTACAATCCTGCAGCTCATGTATCATATATAAGAAACCAAGGGTGAAATTAAACCTTGCAAGCTAGGAAGGTACAATATTTCATTGTCTGTTGAAAATGAATGAACTGCTTTCAGCCAGGATATTAATGGGGTTTTTACATTTGTCCCTTTTGCCTGTGGAGAAAGATGGGAAAAGAGTCAAACGTGTTTTCAGAACTTTATTGCTGCTCATAATTTCTGCAGTAAAAAGCATAATTATTGATTTGGGGTGAAATCGGGCTGTGGCTTTGATGGTGGAAGGCCCCCCCCCCAGCACGGAATGGCAACACTCTCTCTAACTGCACGCCCGTGTAACCAAGCAGTAATTCTGAAAGATGCCAGAAATAAAGCTGTTAAAGCAATTATTTAATCAGGAACCTGCCCACAATTGACAAATATGTTGAATTTCTCATAATCTCACCCAGGACTCTTTTGTTTGCACAAGTTGATCTACAAAATCATATCTTTAAGAATGAGAATTTATAAAACATTCATTATGTTAATTTTGATAATCAATTTTTATTCAGTGCGAATTGCCAAATTCAAATGGTATTATTGATGTAATAACAATTGAAAGTTGTCTTGTCTAGCCTTTGTACTCCTTATTTCTGATTTAGACCACATACAGCCAATTAACCCTATTAGAATTGGTGAGAGCATAAGAAATTAATTTTGCTTGAAATTTAAATTAAGAAATTAAATGCCTGGCAGAAGCTTGGTCATCCTTGGCAATACACAAAAGCTGAATTTGTGAGATTCTGAGAATCAATTTTTTTAAACTTGAATATGCAGACCAATCTTCTTGGCTCAAAAATCATGTTAAGTATTAATTTATGCTGACATTAACTTTGGGTAGTGTTATTGAGCAACCTAGTAAAATTTAGAAAATTTAAGTCTTGATCATAAAAATAATTTTTCATAACATTATTGATTAAAAATAATAATGCATGCCATACAATTTCATTACCTTCTGCACACCTGTAATTATCCCCCTGACTTTTATCAGCTGATCCTGATACTTTAAGTACAGTAACTGAGTTCTCTGCTAATTAAATTAATGTAGTCTCTTAATAAACACAATCCGTAGAAAACCTTGGCTTAAACTCAGATATAATGTGCTCAATAGTTTCCTTCAGAACTGTAATTGCTATGGTCAGACACTACTGCAAAATATTTTTTATGGAAATGATCTTCATATAGATTAACAGGAGACATGACCATTTGTGTAGCTGACAGACCTTGATCTTAAATCGAGAAGCCTTCTCAAACGCCATATTCTTTGTGTCACTGTGTGTGTGAGATTGAGCAGAGAATTTTATTTTTATTTCAAGGTTCCGTTGATGAAATGGAGAAAGGAGAGGAGAATCTAACTGATGACAACAATATGTCTGAAAGAGAAACAGTAGCTTCTAACCACGATGAATCAGCAGACTGTGATACATCAAGTTCTTTTTATAGTGAAGGTAATATGATGCTACAATTATCAATTCTCATCTTTTTTTTTTGCAAGTTGGGTTTTGAAATCCTAAAATTTAATGTCACTACCCCTAAATATGATATCATAAGTAAATTACAAAAGTTTCTAAGTTGTAACGTATCGGTTTATCAGCTCCTGCTTCTTTTCCCTCCCCTCATTCCATGACAAACTACCTATTATTCCTGAGCTCTAGTCTAACAAATCTTGCTCCAGCCATGTATCTACTCTCACACTCCGCTAGACCAGAAATCACTACTCCTTTCATCATTCTCTCCTGAGTAGTTATTTGGTTGTGAATATATTTGTAAATGTTAAACTGTGTGTAAATGCTAAGCTTTGCTGTGACTTTGTGTGCAATGTATTTTAGTTTGATATAAACTTAGATGTAATGAAAATCATCTGATTTTTCTCTTCACATAACTTGAACAGTAAACATGTTCCAGATAGAACAATGAAATTCTTACTTGCAGCAGCACAACATAATATGAAAACATAGTGCACAATATAATAAATGAGAAAAAAAAGTTCAGCGCGCGCGCACACCACACCACACACACGCACTCATGCACTCACACACTCACACACCCTCTCTCTCTCTCTCTCTCTCTCTCTCTCTCTCGTTCAGAGCTTATTTGAGGTTGTAGTGCTTGATAGCCGAATAGAAGCTGTTCCTGGACCTCGCAGTTATCAGGCTTCTGTGCCTTCTTCCTTATGGCAGGAGTGAAATGAGTGTGTGAACAGGGTGGTGTGGGTCTCTGATGATGCTGGCTGCCTTTTTGAGGCAGTGACTCCGGTACATCCCTTCGATGATGGGGAGGACAGAACCCGCGGTGGACTGGGCAGTGTTCACAACTTTTTGCCGTCTTCTTCGCTCCAGAGCATTCAAGTTGCTGAAACAGGCCGTACGTAATCAGGAATTGACTGGGTCTTGGCAACATTTAGCTTGTAAGCTAATTGACCATTTTACCCATAAGTTAACAAAACAAAATTGTTCATTTTCAGCATGATTCTATTGCCATCCTGTAGCAATTTACCATTACAGTGCCTCTAAAAATATTTTTACATTGTCTATAAAACACTTTAATGGATTGAACATACTTCAGTGATCCACAAATTTATTCGACATGCAATATCGACATTACAGTATCAATTGAAAGTTTCTAAACTGAAAATAGTTTTCTAATCATTTACTGTCTATTTACAAACCATCACAAAATGATGGTCAGATATCTGCTGAAGAGATCACAAAGAATGGAGACTTCAGTTTTTAAATCTAAACCATTTTCAGATTACTATCCACTAATTTCACTGCATATGGTTTTTTTTTAAACTCAGTTTAAAATGTATAATACACATTCATCTATATTCCCTACATTTCTTATAAAATGTGTACATTCTATACCAGATAAATGGAATGTGGAGATGAAAATCAAAAAAACCTGCAGATGCTGAAACTATGGCAAGAAAAACAAAAACTCAACAGGTCAGGCAGCATCTGTGGGCGAGGGTGGGGTGTGGACGGGAGGGGGGGGGGCGAAACAGTTAACATTTCAGGTTGAGGACCCTTGATTATAAATAGAAAAGAAAGAAGACAAGTTAGTTGTAAAGGGCCTGTCCCACTTTCACGACCTAATTCAGGACCTCTGCCGAGTTTGCCCTTGACTCATATTCACAGCATGGTCGTCACGAGGTCGTAGGTAGGTCGTAAGCAGGTCGTAGCAGGCCATGAAGCTAGTCGTAGGTACTCGTGGCATCAAGTAGGTCGGGGCGTTTTTCTAGCATGATTAAAAATGTCCACGAGTACAAAAAGTCGTGAATTAGGTCGTGAAAGTGGGACAGGCCCTTAAGTTGTAGAGCCTGTGGGGGTGGAATGAATAAGACTTGGGAATATCACTAAGGTGGGGCCAGGATTGCCATAGTGATAAACAGATGATAAAGCCATCTGCTGCTAGATTATTAAGAGATGTTATAGAGAGATGGGGAGAGAGAGATCGAGAGACAAAAGACAAGGGGACATGTAAAAGCTGTGCAATGCCGGTCCAAGCTATAGTAAATGCTCAGCAGGTCGTTCTGCCTAGTGGAAAGAGGACAAAGTTGAGTAAATATTGCAACTGGGTAAGCTGCAACAGTTTTGACCAATTGTTGTTCATGCAGAGTAAGTGAAATACCTGAAATTGTTGAATTCAGTATTGTTTCAATGAGGCCCCAATGGAAGTAAAATACTGGAAACCTTCAGCAGGTCAGGCAGCACCCGTGGAATGAGAAACGGGATCAGTTTCAGGTTAGAGACTACTCATCAGATCAGGAACAAGAGAGAGATTATGTTAGGTTTCATGTTGCAAAGAAGGAAGGCAAGTGTATCTTAGGTCAGAAAGAATATCAGTGGTTAACAAGGGACAAGTAAATGCTTCTCTCTCTCTCGCTCCCATTCCTGATGAAGAAGGTTAGCCCTGAAACCGAGGCACTGATGGAAGGAGAAAGAGTTGTCTAACCTGAGAATTTTCAGTGTTTTCAGATTGCTAGGGTTAGTAGATTTTATTTTTGAGCCTCGGTCTAAGAGGAACAGTACCTCATCTTCCATTTGGCCATGGTGCAGCTTTTAAGGCATTTTCACATTGAACAACTTCTCCAACACCACTCTCTTTCTCCAGTCAAAGAACTCGCACAGACTCAACTTATACCTGTTCTTTAGTGGGTTCCATAGAACTATCATGGTTTTAGTACTGTGTAAGAAAGAACTGCAGATGCTGGTTTAGCCCGAAAATAGACCCAAAAAGCTGGAGTAACTCAGCAGGTCAGGCAGCATGTCTGGAGAAAAGGAATAGGTGACATTTCTGGTCGACACCCTTCTTCAGAGCCTGAAAAAGGGTCTCGACCCGAAACGTCACCTATTCCTTTTCTCCAGAGATGCTATCTGATACGCTGAGTTACTCCAGCTATTTGTGTCTATCTATGGTTTTAGTCTTACTAGGGGCCACTCCGTTAACCCTTTCTCTAGTACACAGATTACATGGATAGGAAAGGTTTGGAGGGATCTGGGCCAAACACAGGTGGACTGCCGTAGATGTGGCATTGTGGTCGGTATGAGCAAGTTGGGCCGGAGAGCCTGTTTCCATGCTGCATGGGTCTATGACTATGTATTGGTGCTACTTCCTGAATTGATACGGTACTCAAATTTTGCAACAATTGTAGTCAATTTCCAACCTGCTCTCACGTGTTCCATCTCTGACCCTTCTCTTTCACATTTAGATTTCCCTGACCCCATCGCAGAATATAGGTGAGTGACAGATTCTCACAGCTCTCTCAACCATAGTTCTTCCCACCCTGCCACCTTTCACCTGTATGGGTTCCATTCCATTGCACAGTGCCAGCTCCAGCGAATTGAGTATTTCCACAAAGGTCACTGAGATGTTTTCCTTGACCATGCCTTCTTTCTATCACAGTTGTATGAGACTTTGAATGCATTTCATCTATTTCTCACACCTCTGACACCTCTGGGCAGCACGGTGGTGCAGCGGTAGAGTTGCTGCCTCACAGCGTCAGGGACCCGGGTTCAATCCCAACTACGGGTGCTGTCCGTATGGATTTTGTACGTTCTCCCCGTGATTTGCGAGATCTGCTGTTTCCACCCACACTCCAAAGACGTACAGGTTTGTAGGTTAATTGGCTTGGTATAATTGTAAAAATTGTCCCCAGTGTGTGTAGGATAGTATTAATGTGTGGGGATCGCTGGCCGGTGCGGACTCGGTTGGCCGAAGGGCCTGTTTCCGCGCTGTATCTCTAAACTAAACTAAATTAAAATTAAACTCTGCTACCATACCCTCTCGTCCTGGAGTCCACTTGTAATCCATCAGCCAGCACAGTCGATGGATAGTCCTGCACAATTACTGCCACATGCTAAACAATTCACATGTGATACTGTACATACATAGAAACATAGAAAGTAGGTGCACGAGTAGGCCATTCAGCCCTTCAAGCCAGTACCACCATTCAATATCATTGTGGCTGATCATCCAGAATTAGTACCCGGTTCCTGCTTTTTCCCCCAAAACCCCGTGATTCTTTCACAAAAACATCCAGTGAATTGGCCTCCACTGCCTTCTGTAACAGAGAGGCGTCACCCATGACCATACAGGCGACATGTCACGGGGTGACACCTGTTTGGTCGTGAGTAGTCGCCCAAAGAGTCATATCTTTTTCTGGTCGCCACTGGATTTTCAACATTTTTAACATTTTCGGAGACCTGCTGCGACTATGACGGGTGCCGGCAAGTCGCCGAAAAAAATTGCGTAAGTGGGACAGGCCCTTAATTTTCTCACTTTTGGGCCCGGTGTCCTGAAGTTGCTGGATTGATGAAGCCCAATGTGATACCATTTGTTTCTTCTGCCGCTGCTCTGTGCTCGACTTGTTGTTAACCTGGCCACTGTCGGGCTTCCGGCAGCTGCCTCCGCCAACATCGTGACACATGACCACCGCAAACTATTGTCCATCGCCTCCTGCAACCACCCCTCCACCCCCATGTACTGAGGCCACCGCGTCACACTTCCTGAGCTGATCATGCAACGTTGGGGCATGGAAGGTGAGCTTGCAGACTGTTCATAGCCGCTGACTTTCCCCTTCACACTCCGCGGCCATCGTGGAAGTTACAAAATTACATGAATATTTGCAATTGTGCCCTGTAACAATAAGCGGCTAATTGATGTGTCTCTCACATCAGAGGAGTAAACGACTGCCCTGTCTGTACTGAGGCTAAAGTGAAGTTACACTGACTGACTTTACCATACCTTCTCACTGCTCAGCCTTCTTTACTGAAACCTCAGCACTTAACACTCAAATGCAGCACTTACAAATTAGCCACTCAAAATGGCTTCTCCACTCCAGTCTGCTTCCGTTCTATTCAACTCCAGGGCCTGCATCATGATGGCTGCTTTCTTTATCTCCTGTCCTCTTCCTCTCTCTACAGCTCCGCAGTCGCATACGAAACTGAGGGGTGTAGAAGAACATAGCAGGAACAGCACCATGGTTACCTGAACTAGCGGCAACCTACAATACACGATTACATGCTCACTAAATAGAAGATGCATTATGCTTATCATGTTGCAAATGCAGTCCCACCATGAATAGATTCGATCAGAGCTCTGTACTTGTACTGTAATCAGTTGCACACAGTGGTTGACATTTAAGTATTAAGTAAAGAGTGGAGCCTCCATAAAGATCCCCTTCCTTAATGGATATCTTTTATAACATTGACATGGTTGGTATTATTTTGATTGAAATGTAGTTTAGATGCTTCTTTTTGATCTACTACTGAGACACACACCATCACAGATGTTAAATGATATTAAGAAATTGTACATTCAGCACACATTTAATGATCAAAAATTCTAAAAGGTATCTTGGCCACAGTGTTGTAACCTGTGCTCTGCAGATTGCTTCACCTGCAGCCCATCCCTCCACTACAACCAGGGCAAAGGCATTTACCCGACACTGCAACTTTGCTTAGCTGAGTTCTGTCAGAATTGCCAACAGGAGACAGCCTTCAGTTACTTAAGGCTGTTGCACCAAAATCTTAGGTCATGGCTGACCTGTGATCTAATTCCATACACATAGCATTATCCCATAGGCTTAATATTCTTTTGATTAACAAAAATCTACTTCACTTCAGATTTCAAGTTGAGAATTGAAAAGACATCAATTGTCTTCCTCAGTAGAAAGTTCCAAACGTCCACTGCCCTTTGCATCTACAAGTGTCTCTCAGCTTCATTCCTGACAGAACGGACCTTGTGCCGTCCAATCAACAGAAATGGGTTATTTCTAGCTACCCTAAAAGCTTCCTTTAATGTCTCGGAGACAATGGTAATCAGCCCAAACCTTCTATCTTCCAAGAAATACAATCCAACATTGCGCTGTCGCTCCTTGTGAGCCCAAATGTCATCTTGGTAAATCTACATTCCACTTGGTTCATGACCTTTACAACCTTCTTGATCTCTGATATCAAGAGAGCTCAGAGTGATTCCTCCACTGTTTTGAGTTTCTCTTGAGTTCCATAAATCTTGGTCCAAACAACATTCTGAAGGCCGACTAACAGTGAGTGCCTTTGACAATAAAATAACATGGAGTGGCATCACGTTTAACAAAAATTGTGAAGTTGAGAAGAAAGCACTCCACCAATCTTTATATATCATTAAACAATTAATCTTCTTTTAAAGACATTGGATTCTATGTTTGTAAATGCATGCATGGAGTGCAGTAGCAAAGGATGCCAAGCATACAAAATCATTGATTGGGTGTCTTACAGTTAAAGCACTCTTTGCCACCATTTAGGAAGGGTGCCAAGGTAATGGAGAGGGCGCATGAGATATCAGACAACCTCAAACTCCAGGCCAATATTTTTATCGGGACTCCTGCTACGTTAGAAAGAAAAGTTCTAAATCATTGCGCGTAATCTCCTGATAATCTTGATAAGAAACTTATTTTTCTGGAAACAGAATGTCGCTTGTTCACTTTAATTACATACTTTGCTGCATTGGTTTTTGAAGAATATGGAGCTTGCATGTTAGTCAGATTTCAAGATTATTATAAGGTAAATTACTTTCTGTGAATAGTTTAAGGTTCTCGTTTCCCTTTGTTTGTGCAAGATGAGTTTCGGTTGGAAATTCCTCTTATGGATCCTATAGATGATGAATGTTAAACTGTTATATATGGCTGATACTTTAATCGATGGAACAGAATTTCCTTGGGAGTGGTTTGAGGGCAGAATTTCCTTTGGGCTTCTGCTTCCAAACCATATCTTCGGAAACTTGACACGAACAGTTAAAAACCAACATATGGGCATCTGATTGAGAGAACCCCAGTCAAAACTTATGATGATGATGATGATGATAAATTTGAAGACATTTTAGACTGCACCCTTCACCAGATTGGTGGCAAATAGTATGAAAGTAGCCATTCTTATTGATAACAACCCCCCAATAGTTTGAGAGCAAGTCCTAGCAATATATATATATGTTTAAATGATACAACATTTCATGTATCTGTCCATGAAAACACTAAGGTCAGTGGAATCTTGACAGAACACACACCATCACAATGGCATTCCTGTGAAACTTCACAGGGATTCATCCTTCCATTTCTTCTTGTATTCTTCCTTTTAAAATGATCATACGTCATAAGTGATAGGAGCACAATTAGGCCATTTGGCCCATCAAGTCTAGATCATGGCTGATCTATCTCTCCCTCCTAACACCATTCTCCTGCCTTCTCCCCATAACCTCTGACACCCGTACTAATCAAGAATCTATCTATCTCTGCCTTAGAAATAGCCACTGACGGCCTCCACAGCCTTCTGTGGCACTGAATTCCACAGATTCACCACAATGTGGCACAGATCTGTTCTGGTCCTGACCCGAAACGTCACCTATCCATGTCTCCTGGAGATGTTGCCTGATCTGCTAAGTTACTGTATATTTTTTCAACCTATTCTTAACCTGAATTATAGCAAAGCTGTCTCTGAGTGAGCATCAAAGACGAGGGTGAAATGGTTGCAAATATACTCAGCCACAAGTACCTTACAAACCAGGTTGATTGCGAGTACTTTTGGATTTGGTGTTATTATATGGTAATGTGCCAAAGCCTGACATTTGATAATGTTACAATTAGATTGGACGGCACGGTGGTGCAGCGGTAGAGTTGCTGCCTTATACAGTGCCGGAGACTCGGGTTCGATCCCGACTACGGGTGCTGTCTGTACGAAGTTTGTACGTTCGCCCCGTGACCACGTGGGTTTTCTCCAAGATCTTTGGTTTCCTCCCACACTCCTAGGACGTCCAGGTTTGTAGGTTAATTGGCTTGGTGTACGTGTAAATTGTCCCTAGTGTGAGTAGGATAGTGTTAATGTGTGGGGATCGCTGGTCGGTGCGGACTCGGTGTGCTGAAGGGCCTGTTCCTGTGCTCTAAAGTTAGAGGATGAAATGGCCTGAGTGGAGGGTTGCCAGAGAGAGCCGACCAGTGCTGGGATGAGTAAGGTTTCATGGCTTTGAATATGAATTGGAAGAATCTTCCCATCAACCAGAACTTTACTTGGAAGTCAGCCTTAGAGTTTAGTTTGGAGATACAGCATGGAAACAGGCCCTTCGGCCCGCCAAGAACACACCGACCATCCTTTACTCATTCACACTACTATGTCATCCCACTTTCACATCCCCGTCCTACCCACCAGGTTCTGTTTACAAAGGTCAAGTAACCTACAAACCCGCATGTCTTTGGGATGTGGGAGGAAACCGGAGCACCCAGAACAAACCCATGCGGTCACTGGGAGAACGTGCATACTCCACACAGATAGCACCCGAGGTCAGGATCAAACCTGGGTTTCTGGCAATGTGAGGCAGCAGATCTGTCACCTGCACCATTGTGCCATTAACAGCTAACAGCAAATACCAGAAAGGTGCAATTAGATATCACGATGTTAAATTGGGTAAATATTCATCATAATGTTATTGAATAGAGGAGGGCTCCAGGATAGAACCACAGAAATAATTATTGTGACACACAGGGAGATTGTGAGTGAGCATTTTCCTAGACCTGTAACTAGGCAGGAAGGATATCGGAAAATCATCTGGCTTTAAATCTATAGATGGTACTATTTAGGAATGGACTTATGGTGACCCTGTTTTTCTGATAATGCAATAGAATTTGTGTTTGTTTTTGTAGACTGCGTTGGGAATGGTAGCATGATTCAATATGTCGAAAAATGCTCAGTGTTGTCTGGAGGTAATCTTCTCATTTGTCACATGGATTTCCTCCCTTAAATTAAGGAATTACATTTATTTATTAAACGTAATGTGTACATTCGATAGTTTACATTTTTCTTATTTAATTTAATTATGTTTTATTTGTTCAACTTCCTTTTAAAGAAAAGTTTATCAGCGCCTGGCCTGAAATGTCAGATTGATTGGCTGAATCACCCTTCAAGTCCATTGTCTGATTAAGTTCTTCTTCCACCCACTCTATTTTAAGATGGTATCCCCCTTGCTCATGCAGTCATCAACACTGTTGACCAGGCACTGCTTATCTGCTAACAATAGGGAATAAAGCTGTTTTATATAGCATGGAGATCTCATTCTGCTTGGAAGGGCGAGGAAATCCATAGAATGGGAACTATTAATGCATCTTTCAAAAAGTTGAATTGAAGAAATTAAGCATCTGCAGCCAATTCCCTGCTTTGCTCTCCCCCCCCCCCCCCCCCCCCCACCCCAATCTCCCATTGTATCTTTTCAATGTCTCCATTTACTTCAGGGTATGTGTGTCTTATTAACTAACTTCTGTGTAAATAGACCCATGTAATTATTTTAGTTATCATGTTCATGTGTAGGTTTTGCTACTGTCCCAGTCATGAACTCATCACTTCTAATTTAAATTATTTGTTCTTTTAAAAAACAACTTTTTTCTCCTTATCCCTACTCTTTTTCTCCTGTAATCAAGACATAATTTTCTTGCTTCATTATAATTCTACCCCCTATCTAATTTATCCTCTCCAGGTTCTGTAATCATGCCTTTTCATTCACTACAACGTTTCTGCTGCTTCTGCCCAACCAAGATCCTTTCCTATCTTTGATACTTAGCATCCATTAAATCACGAGCATCTCTCAACCTGGCCTCCTGCATCTGCTCCTGTAAACTCAGAGAAAATAGATGAATAACATTGGTGAACAACTGGTCTCATCAGGAAACAGACACAAAAAGCTGGAGTAAAGGGCCTGTCCCACTTACGTGTCCTTGGCACGCAAATTATGCGACCTCGTGGTCGCGTTGAGGCGCACGGGCATCGTATGGCCGCGCGGGGTCGGTCCCACTGAGAAACGCGGAGGGGTATGTAGTTGTGCGCGACATCGCGCGGGGCTCCGAAATTTTTGCAGCGAACAAAATCTTCGCGCGCCAATGGCCTGTCGCGTAACTGACGGCCACACCAAGTGGGACAGACCCAAGACCCTGGCGCGACGCAACATCTCACCTCCCACAGCAGCAGAAGCAGGCAAACGATCGCCGAACTCGGCCTGCGGCTCACGGCCGTTGCGGTCCGGATCCGTCCCCACTTCTACTCCCAGAGCGGGGCCAAGAAAATTGAAGATAGACACAAAATGCAGGAGTAACTCAGCGGGACAGGCAGCATCTCTGGAGAGAAGCAATGGCTGACGTTTCGGGTCAAGACCCTTCTTTTCAGACTGAAGAAGAGTCTCGACACGAAACGTCACCCACTGCTTCTCTCCAGAGATGCTGCCGGTCCCGCTGAGTTACTCCAGCTTTGTGTCCATCTTCAAATGACGTCACGCGCTCCAGACGGCTGTGCGGTCGAATGAAGTCGTGCGGGATCACGAGGTCGCGTCATTTGCGTGCCAAGGACACATAAGTGGGACAGGCCCTTAACTCATCAGGACACAGGCAGTATCTCTGGAGAAAAGGAATGGGTGATGTTTCGGGTCAAGACCCTTCTTCAGACTGAAAGGTCTCGACCCGAAATGTCACCCATTCCTTCTCCCCAGACTTGCTGCCTGTCACCGCTGAGTTACTCCTGCTTTTTGTGTCTATCTTTGGTTTAAACCAGCATCTGCAGTTCCTGTCTACGCAACTGGTTTAGTCATCTTGTAATCTTGCTCCTTTTGTACAATATGTCCACTAGTTATATTCATGGAGCTAAACAGCATGTAAACAGGCCCTTTGGAATTTCTTTAGTCAGAGGGAGGTGAATCTGTGAAATTCTTTGTCACAGAAGGTTGTGGAGGCCAAGTCAATGGATATTTTTAAGGCAGAGATAGATAGATTCTTGATTAGTACGGTTGTCAAGGGTTATGGGGAGAAGGCAGGAGAATGGGGTTAGGAGGGAGCGGTGGATCATCCATGATTGAATGGCGTAGTAGAGTTGATGGGCCGAATGGCCCTATTCTGCTCCTATCACTCCTGTCCTTGCCGATTACGTTGGCATTCTGGGCTAGTTCCATTTACCCACATTTGGCCCACATCGCTCTACAACCTTCCAATCCATATATCTGTCCCAATGGCTTTGGAACATTGTAATTGTATCCACTGCTATAGTTTCCTTTGGCAGATACGGACTAGTTACCGAATGCAAAAATTGCCCCTGAGATCTCTCTTGGATCATGCATGATTTTAATAAGGTCACTCCTCACACTTCTACACTCCAAAGAAAAAAGTCCCAACCTATCCAACCTCCCTCTATAATTCAAATCTGCAAGTCCAGGAAACATCCCAATGAATCTTTTCTGCACCCTTCCAACTTAATCACATCCTTCATCCAGCTGAGGAACCAGAACAGCACACATTACTCCCAAGTGTGGTCTCATCAACAATTGTACAGTTGCATCATGATGTCCCAACGTTTGTACTCAATATCCTTCCCAATGAAGGCGTGCATGCCAAATGGCTTCTTCACCACACTATCCACCTGACTCGCCATTTTCACGTACAGTGCCCTCCATTATGTTTAGGACAAAGACCCATCATTTATTTATATGCCTCTGTACTCCACAATTTGAGATTTGTAATAGCACATTATCAGATTTTAATCAAGGCCATTTTTATAGATTTTGGTTTCACCATGTAGAAATTACAGCAGTGTTTATACATAGTCCCCCCCATTTCAGGGCACCATAATGTTGGGGACACAGCAATGTCATGTAAATGAAAGTAGTCATGTTTAGTATTTTGTTACATATCCTTTGCATGCAATGACTACTTTAAGTCTGCGATTCATGGACATCACCAGTTGCTGGGTGTCTTCTCTGGTGATGCTCTGCCAGGCCTGTATTGCAGCCATCTTTAGCTTATGCTTGTTTTGGGGGCTAGTTCCCTTCAGTTTTCTCTTCAGCATATAAAAGGCATGCTCAATTGGATCGGGTGATTGACTTGGCCACTCAAGAAGTGACCATTTTGTAGCTTTGAAAAACTCCTTTGTTGCATTAGGGATCATTGTCTTGCTGTAGAATGAACCACCGGCCAATGTGTTTTGAGGCATTTGTTTGAACGAGCAGATAGGATGTGTCTATACACTTCAGAATTCATTATGTTACTACCATCAGCAGTTGTATCATCAATGAAGATAAGTGAGCCAGTACCTTCAGCAGCCATACATGCCCAGGCCATAACACCCCCACCACTGTGTTTCACAGATGAGGTGGTATGTTTTGGACCTTGGGCAGTTCCTTCTCTCCTCCATACTTTGCTCTTGCCATCACTCTGATATGTTAATCTTCGTCTCATCTGTCCACAAGACCTTTTTCCAGAACTGTGGTTGCTCTTTTAAGTACTTCTTGGCAAACTAACTTGGCCATCCTATTTTTGAGGCTAACCAGTGGTTTGCATCTTGCAGTGTAACCTCTGTATTTCTGTTCATGAAGTCTTCTGCAGACAGTGGTCATTGACAAATCCACACCCGATTCCTGAAGAATATTTCTCATCTGTCGGACAGGTGTTTGGGGATTTTTCTTTATTCTAGAGAGAATTCTTCTGTCATCAGCTGTGGAGGTCTTCCTTGGCCTGCCAGTCCCTTTGCGATTAGTAAGCTCACCAGTGCTCTCTTTCAACTTAATGATGTTCCAAACAGTTGATTTTGGTAAGCATAAGGTTTGGCTGATGTCTCTAACAGTTTTAATCTTGTTTCTCAGTCTCATAATGGCTTCTTTGACTTTCATTGGCACAACTTTGGTCCTCATGTCGATAAACAGCAATAAAAGTTTGCAAATGTGATGGAAAGACTGGAGGAAAGACTAGGTGCTGAGAGCTCTCTTATACCTGCATTAAGGAGGCAATTAAACACACCTGAACAATTACACACAGCTGTGAAGCAATGTGTCACAAACATTATGGCGCCCTGAAATGGGGGGACTATGTATAAACATTGCTGTAATTTCTACATGGTGAAACCAAAATGTATAAATATTGCCTTTAATGAAATCTGACAATGTGCACTTCAACCACATGTGATTTTTTTCTATTACAAATCTCAAATTGTGGAGTACATAGGCAAATAAATAAATGATGGGTCTTTGTCCCAAACATTATGGAGGACAATGTATATGCATCTGTGGCTCATCACTGACTGCAGACCTCCGGTCAAAAAGATCAACTCTCCACAATTACCCTTTGACTCCTTCCTCCAAGGCAATTTGAGCTAGTTCACCTTGGAGTCCATGTAAGTCCTTGTCAAAAGATTTGCTAAAGTCCTTCAAAATAACACCCACAGCCCTGCCCTCATCAATCCTCAGGGGTTAAGGGGCGAAGGCAGGAGATGGGGTTAGGAGAGAGAGATAGCAGAGTAGACTTGATGGGCCGAATGGTCTAACTCTGCTCCTATCACTAATGACCATATGACCTAATCCTATTAGTGACCTCTTCAAAATAAACTCACAAAGCTATCCTGAATAAGTCCTTGCCTATCCAAGTGCTGGCAGTTCCTGTACCTCAAAATCAGTTTGCAGTTCCTTGGCTTGTCCTTGCTATTCTACTTAATTAATAGTTCAACATTTGCCACCCTTCAATCTTTCAGAACTTCACATGATGTAAATATTTCTTCAAGGGCCTCTGTAATTTCTCCATCTTTCCCACAAGGCACTTTAAAACTGCCAAGATCTCCTCTTTGGTAATTCATATGTATAATCAGAGACATCACAACTCTTGTGCCTTAACTCCTTAGCTTCCACAGTCTATTCCTTAATGAAAACAGATGAAAAATATTCACTTAATATCTCTCCCATCTCTTGTGGATCTACACAAAGACGACCATGCTAATATTTTGTGGAACTTATTCTTTCCCTAGCCGTACTTTTATTCTTCATATACATGTAGAATCTCTTTACATTTTCCTTTATCTTACCTACCAGCTCCATTTCATGTCCTTTTTATGCTCTCTCGTTTGCCTTCTTCAGTGAAATCCTATACTCCTTCTTCTCATGGAAGGATTTGCTTGATTGCCTATGATGTAAGACGGCTTCCCCCCCCCTCCCCCCCCGACCAGGGCGTCAACATCCTTTACCAACCAGGGTTCCCTAGACTTGCCAGCTTTGCCCTTCACCCTGTACACGTGCCATCTCACTTTTGAAAGCCACACATTTGCCTGTTGTCTCCTTGCTTAAGGGCCTGTCCCACTTTCACGACATAAGTCACGATCTTTTTTACTCGTGGACATTTTTCATCATGCTAGAAAAAACGCCCCGACCTACTTGATGCGGCGAGTATCTACGACTAGCATCACAGCCTACTACGACCTACCTACGACCTCCTACGACCTCGTGACCACCATGCTGCGAGTATGAGTCAAGGGCAAACTCGGCAGAAGTCGTGAATTAGGTCGTGAAAGTGGGACAGGCCCTTAACAAATAGACTCTTCAAATCAACCTCTGCGTTCTTACCTAATGTCTCTAAAATCGCCCTTGCCCGAAGTTAGTACCTTAATTTGTGGGCCAGTCCTATTCATCTCTATTACTTACTCTAAAACTAATGGAATTATGGCCATTAGTCCCAAAATGCTCCCCAGATTGCTTCCCGAAACTTCTCCATTATCTCTCTGTAATACAGAGGTAACTCCTCACTTTTTTTTCCCCTGCTGTAAACCATTATTATAAACACCTTTATCCCATGTCCTCCAGCTTCTCTGCCAATCCTGGATAGGACAGGGATGGATGGGACAGGTTTGGAAGGACCAAACGCGGACAGGTGGGACTAGTGTAGCTGGAACATGTTGGCCGATGTGGGCAAGTTGGACGGAAGGGCCTGTTTCCATGCTGTATCACTCTATGACTTCCCTGACTCTAATCCGCCCATTGTGTGTGAGAAGAGTTCTTTATCAATAAGGCTGAAATAGTCGGATCAGCTTCCTCTGCTGCTTCCCTTCCTTGCTCTGACCCAGAAGGTCAGGCTTCCGTTCAGATCCCCCTTCACACTAGTACTGAATTAATATCTTTCTCTAGCTTCTCCTATCATCTGTCCAGTACCATCTGACCTTATGTTGCCCATGAGGCTGACTTGCTACTCCATTAAACTGCTGACTGTTCAATTATCTTTTCCAAAAGTTAACTAATCCTTCCAACAATTCTCTCTTGACAGCCACTGACCAATCACCTTCCAATCTATCATCATCCCTCTCAAATAAAAAGTCCTTTGATCTCTCCGTCTATTGACTTTTTCCTCTGAAGCTTTGAATGACCAATGCCCCACAAATCCCTATGTTTCCTTGGAATCCCATATATGAATCTGGTTCATCAAATTTGTCCCTGTTGCTCAGTATTAAAACACATTTTATTAAAGTCACTAATGGCAGTTTGCACCCCAGCGGTATGAACATTGACTTCTCTAATTTCAGGTAGTCCTTACTTTCTCCTCCCCTTCTAAAAAATTCTTATTTTAAGAATAAGGGATAGGCCATTTAGGACTGAGATGAGGAAAATCTGTTTCACCCAGAGAGTTGTGAATCTGTGGAATTCTCTGCCTCAGAAGGCAGTGGAGGCCAATTCACTGGATGCATTCAAAAGAGAGTTAGATAGAGCTCTTAGGGCTAAGGGATATGGGGAGAAGGCAGAAATGGGGTACTGATTGTGGATGATCAGCCATGATCATATTGAATGGCGGTACTGGCTAGAAGGGCCGAATGGCCTACTCCTGCACCTATTGTCTATGTATGTATGTTCTCAGCTCTCCCTCAGCCCACTGGCTCCTCCTCTTCCTTTCTTCTTCCCGCGCCCCCGCCCCCCCACCCCCCCACCCTCACATCAGTATGAAGAAGGGTTTCGGCCCGAAACGTTGCCTATTTCCTTCGTTCCATAGATGCTGCCTCACCCGCTGAGTTTCTCCAGCATTTTTGTCTACTAGCAAAAGTAAACTATCTTTATTTCTAGAAAGGAACTGCAGATGCTGGTTTAAACCAAAGATTGACACAAAATGCTGGAGTAACTCAGCGGGACAGGCAGCATCTCTGGAGAAGGAATGGGTGATGTATTGGGTCGAGACCGATCTTCAGACCTTTTGAAGAAGAGACTCGACCAGAAACGTCACCCATTCCTTCTCCAGAGATGCTGCCTGTCCCGCTGAGTTACTCCAGCATTTTGTGCCTATCTTTATTTCTGTTTGACTTGATTGAGCACACTATCCTCTCCAATATTTCTCAAGCGGCATCTGGCTCTATTATTCTGCTTGGATCCGTTCTCATTGTTGAGCCGTGTTGTTGCGGTTTACACGCTTGTGAAGCTGCAGCAAGTGAAAATTTATGTGGTCTGGTTCCTGGTGCATCTGATAATTGAACACTTCAGCCTCTTGCCTCTCTAGACTCTTCATTCACTGGCAGTGATGATACTTTCCACAGACATATCGCTACCTTTGATCTTTGAAGCTATGTCTGTGCCCCATTTCCCATCTGCTTGTCCATTGGCAATGCCTGATAATCGATCCTATTCGGCTTGCAGACTGCTAGTGAACATTTGCATCACATTTGCATCTCATAACCACCTCTCTGTAATCTCCTCCAGCCTGGCAACCCTTCAAGATGTCTGTACCTTTGCTTCACTGGAATTTCTCAAGTCACTTCACATTTGTGGCTCTGCAATAGACTGCTAATAGACTTCTCTCGAGCATTCACTCCCTTGATCTTGCCACAAGTGCTGCATGTCCAATGTTAATATCATCCTTGTGCCCAGCATCATATGTTCAATCCTTGACCTGAAAGTATGTGTTTCTATGTTAATTTTGTGCCCCTGTTAGCACATCATGACTCCACATCAGCCTTGATTCAATGATTTCTTGAACAAAGTCAGTTCAGCAGTGATGTTTTTGCTCCCAGGTTGGGATATTAAATTTCAGCGCGGATTGAATGACCTGACAAGTGTGGAAATTCTTATTATGGAATCAGATGCAAATAAATGATTTTTATTCCTGATTTTCAAACCTATTGGAGTTCATTTAATTAGATTTTATTACTTCAGCAGATGGAAAATTTCATGGGAAAGGATTCTCAGATGTAGATTTTTCAATTTCATTTGGATCATCCAGGATTTCCCCACCTTTTTATAGTTTATTATTTCTGTATGCTTCTTCCTTTTTGTAAAGAGTCAGGGAGATGTATGGCACAGAAACTGGCCCCTCAGCACGCATTGTCTATGCTGACCTTTTTGACCTTCTACACTAATCCCACCTGCCCGCATTAAGTGCCTTGCCTATTTAAGTACCTGTCTAAATGTATCCGAAATGTAGTGATTGTATCTGACTGCACTGCCTCCTTTGGCAGCAAGATCCAGATATTCACTGTGCTCTGTGTATAAAAAAAATAAAAAAAAATTAAAAAAAACATATACCCTCTAACTAGGTCTGAAGAAGGGTTTCAGCCCGAAACATTGCCTATCTCCTTCGCTCCATAGATGCTGTTGCACCCGCTGAGTTTCTCCAGCTTTTTTGTGTACCTTACCCTCTAACCATCATGGAATAAATATTCTATTTACCATATCCATAACTCATTGGATGAGATGTCATTGTATAATTTTATTGTTTTTCGATTTAGGCACATCTTTCATTGCATGTGCTAATTTAATCCTTTCATCTTGTTCTGCAATATTTTAGTCAGTAATCATGTTGAAGGGAAAGTAGATTCTTCCAAATGTGTGTGGTATATTATTATTTTGCTTGTTTAATTTTTATGTTATTTGTTTCCATTACTTCTCGGAGAGTAAGCTAAATACATCGACTATTTTTTATATTTTACACTGGGGCAAATTGTAAAATTCAAATGATCAGGTAAAGAAGGCAAAGATAAAGTAACAGAATTTGAGAGCTTTGTAGTTTTAGTTTAGAGATACAGCACGGAAACAGGCCCTTCGGCCCACCGAGTCCGCACCGACCAGCGATCCCCGCACACTAACACGATCCTACACACACTGGTGACAATTTACATTTATACCAAGCCAATTAACCTACAAACCTGTAGGTCTTTGGAGTATGGGGGGAAACCAGAAATCTTGGGGAAATCCCACATGGTCTCACACGGGGAGAACGTACAAAATCTATACAGATAGCACCCGTAGTTGGGATCGAACCTCTGGCGCTGTAAGGCAACAACTCTACCGCTGCGCCACCGTGCCCATGTGTATGTGGTGTTGCAATTTTACAAGCATGGGAAGACTTCTAGTTCCTCTAACTTCAAGTAATCCAGCTGTCTCCTTCTTGCAGATTTAGAACCAGTGACTCTGATTCTTTTTGCATTGTGGTCATGTTTTCAATAATTTAATTATCCTATTAAAAAATGAACTAGATTTCCTGCTTTTCTTTTATAATGTTATCCATGTCCCCATGCTTCAATTGTTCAGCCATAAGGGGAACTTATATGAAAAAGAATTTTGTTACCAATGGAATATAAACATATTTTTTCAAATATTATCACGCACCTTTATTTCTTTTATTATATTATAGAAAAGAGATGCAAAGATCACCTTTCCTCAATTTGATCTTTTTCATAGAGCGGAGTCCTATATATAGAGACCTTGCGAAAATTCAGTTTTCTGTAATCAAGTCCAAAAATTATTGCGTTTCTAAATGGTACCTAACCAAGGTTGTCTGCAGTTTCAACTTATAATTAAAGACTTGCATATGCTTGTCAACAATGTATTTGTTTTCTTCAGTGTCTATGATTAATGAAATGCCAACATCTGCCAAAATGCCACAATTTTTCTGCTCTGTAACTTCTATGCCATTATCACTTCGATATTGTTCCCTTTTTACCCATTTCTCATGGTTTCACACATCACAGATAGGCCACCTCTCTGTTGATCTAACCGATTTAGATTTATCTAAATTTCAATGTTAAATTCATCAACGTCACACATTGGATTTGATGTCAGCAGCAAACTTGAAAGACGTATGTTCTCCAAAGTAATTTATGAAAATAATTTCCAGTGATTTGATCATTGATCCTTTGTGACTTCTATACTTGTAATTTAGTTCATTGTTTCCACTGTAAGTCTTGCCATATAGCCATAAGTCATGCATCAGTGCCACCTTAATATTTCGCCATCTTTCAGTACTCTTATGTGGAAGATTAGCAAATGCCTTATGAAATCAATGTAAATAATATCCACAGCTTAAACTTTATCCTGTATATCCAGAACCTAATAAACTCCAGAATTCAGAAAGTCAATGCCAATCTAATGCTGGGCCTCTCTAATTTGATTAGGGAGTTCTTCTCCACTTTTGGAGAAATTGGCATATCTCATATCAATATGTAACTTATAATAATTAGAAGCAGATGATTCTTGAAAGTTGTGGTTCCTATTTGCTACTGTCCATTCTGCTGGCATATTATTTGCTTTTTGGTCAATTTTAATACATGTTGAGATCAGTTATGAGTATTGTGATGAACATATGGTTGGTAGATACTTTGTAGCATCGCCTATTGATGTTTATATCAGTAGATTCTGCCCCACTTCTCTATTTTCCTAATTCACCAAAAATGATTCTGCTAGTGCCCAGTGCCTTCAGAGCCATGATCACATTGAATGGCAGTGCTGGCTCGAGGGGCGAATGGCCTACTCCTGCACCTATTGTCTATTGTCTCACAATCAACACTTTTCTGATTGTTCAACTTCTTTCCTTCTTGCGTCACATTTTTCAGGTTTCTTCTTCATTCCCCGTCTTTGTTCCTTGGTCTAGGTTGAACAAGTAGTAGATAGCACTTAATCTGCCTTTTAGCAAATTAATTTATTTAGTATTGTTTAGTCTGGCATGTATGCTTATTCCTTACTGTTTTCAAATATCCTTATGTTAGTTCACACTTGAATTCTCTCATTTAATTCTCTAATTTTAAATAATAATTTCACACTCCCCACCCCTCCCCGTCCTTTTGCCCCTTCCTCCTCCCAAGTCGTTTTACCCGTTCCGCAGTTCTCCTGGTCCTGGTCTTTTCATGCCTCCAGCTTTTCACCTCTTACCCGCCCCATTTCCCAAACCGCCATTCACTACTTTCAGGCTGAAGAAGGGTCCCGGCCCGAAATGTCACCTATCCTTTTTCTCAACCCGCTGAGTTACTTCAGCATTTTATGTCTATCTTTCGTATACAGTGCATTCAGAAAGTATTCAGACCCCTTCACTTCCACATTTTGTTACGTTACAGCCTTATTTTTAAATGGATTAAATTCATATTTTTTATCATCAATCTACACTCAATACCCCAGAATGAAGAAGCGAAAACAGCTGTTTAGAAATTTTTGCAAAGTAATTAAAAATAAATAACTGAAATATCACATTTACATAAGTATTCAGAACCTTTGCTGTGACATTTAAAATTGAGCTGAGGTTCATCTTGTTTCCATTGATTATCCTTGAGATGTTTCTACAACTTGATTGGAGTCCACCAGTGGAAAATTAAATTGATTGGACATCATTTGGAAAGGCACACACCTGTCTATATAAGGTCCCACAGTTTACAGTGCATGTCAGAGCAAAAACCAAGCTATGAAGATGAAGGAATTGTCTGTAGACTTCCGAGACAGGATTGTGTCGAGACACAGATCTGGGGAAGGGTATAAAACAATTTCTGCAGCATTGCGTGTCCCAAGGAGCACAGTGGCCTCCGTCATTCTTAAATGGAAGAACCTTGAAAGCACCAGGACTCTTCATAGATCTGGCCGCCCGGCCAAACTGAGCAATCGGGGGAGAAGGGCCTTGGTCAGTGAGGTGACCAAGAACCCGATGGTCACTCTGACAGAGCTCCAGAGTTCCTCTGTGGAGATGGGAGAACCTTCCAGAAGGTCACCTATATCTGCAGCACCCCACCAATCAGGCCTTTATGGTAGAGTGCCAGACGGAAGCCACTCCTCAGTAAAAGACAATGACAGCCCGCTTGGAGTTTGCCAAAAGGCACCTAAAGGACTCTCAGTCCATGAGAAACAAGATTGTCTGGTCTGATCAAACCAAGATTGAACCCTTTGGCCTGAATGCCAATTGTCACATCTGGAGGAGACCAGGCACCGCTCATCACCTGGCCAATACCATACCTACGGTGAAGCATGGTGGTGGCAGCATCATGCTGTGGGCATGTTTTTCAGTGGCAGGAACTGAGAGACTAGTCAGGATTGAGGGAAAGATGAACAGAGCAAAGTACAGAGATACCCTTGATGAAAATCTGCTCCAGAGCGTTCAGGTCAGGACTGGAGCAGAGGTTCACCTTCCAACAGGACAACGACCCTAAGCACACAGCCAAGACAACGCAGGAGTGGTTTCGTCACAAGTCTGTGAATGTCCTTGACTGGCCCAGCCAGAGCCCGGACTTGAACCCGATCGGACATCTCTGGAGGGACCTGAAAATAGCTGTGCATCGACGCTCCCCATCCAACCTGACAGAGCTTGAGAGGATCTGCAGAGAAGAATGGGAGAAATGACCCAAATACAGGTGTGCCAAGCTTGTAGCGTCATACCCAAGAAGACTTGAGGCTGTAATCGCTGCCAAAGGTGCCTCAACAAAGTACTGAGTAAAGGGTCTGAATACTTATGTAAATGTGATATTTCAGTTATTTATTTTTAATTACTTTGGAAAAATTTCTAAACACCTGTTTTCGCTTTTTTTGTTGTGGGGTATTGTGTGTAGATTGATGATAAAAAAAAAAGAATTTAATCCATTTTAGAATAAGGCTGTAACGTAACAAAATGTGGAAAAAGTGAAGGGGTCTGAATACTTTCTGAATGCATTGTAAACCAGCATCTGCTGTGTTCTGTTTCTCGTATTTCCTTCAATCACATTTGTTCTTCAGTAAATGTCCCATTAATTATCACCCCTGTGCTTCTTTGTTTCTCTACCTTTATATAATGAGTGGACAATCAACTTTATTGTCTGAGGAAGGGTCTCGACCCGAAACGTCACCCATTCCTTCTCTCCAGAGATGCTGCCTGTCCCGCTGAGTTACTCCAGTATTTTGTGTCTACCAACTGTATTGTAGTAATCGCCACTGTTTAGTTGATAGGCTCATAAGAGTTGTTTTTAATGGTGCATTTCAGGACATCCTGAGGTGTTTCACACCCAATGAACTACTTTTAAAGTGTAGTCTGGATTAAAATTTAAGAACACGTTCCCAATTACAGTGCTAACTCCTTTGCAATTCTTCATGGGATCTTTTACATCTATCGCAGACATTTATCTCTCTGTCATTTCATCTCATCTCATTCGAAAGGATGAGATTGCTACACTGTCAGTATTGCACTGGACAGGCAATTTACATGTTTGAACTTGCCTCTGGGACCTACTCTTTGAATGCAACATCCAATGATGGGTTGGTCACAGCTGAGTAAATACCAAATAAGCTATTTAATTAAGTGTGTGTGTATTGCTATTCTTATTGTCGTCACTGTTGCAATTTAAGCCACTGAGCGCAGATTTAAGTTGCGTTGAAGTGTGGAAAGATGTTGGTGTTGGTTTGGGGAAGAATGTTGAGTAGAGTGAGTGAATTTTCAGTTCGAGTCATGGAATCTCTGTGTACGTCCGAGTAAAGGGCCTGTCCCACTTTCACGACCTAATTCACAACCTTTTTTACTCGTGGACATTTTTCATCAGGCTAGAAAAACGCCCGACCTATTTGATCCCACGATTAGCATCACGACCTACCTACGACCTCGTGACGACCATGCTGCGAGTATGAGTCAAGGGTAAACTCGGCAGAGGTCGTGAAAGTGGGACAGGCCCTTAAGGCAGGTGGGCTTGGTTCTGTATTTTAGTTTCCTGTAGAATCTTTTCCTGTATATGATCTTTTGCATGCTGTGACAGCCTATAAAGTGAAGACCTGCAGTAAGCTAGCAATACTGCATCTCCCCCCAACAAGCTGTATGCATTCTATGCTCACTTTGAACATAATGGAATGACGTTATCCACCTCGACAGCCTTGTCACTGACGCAGATGTTAAATCGGTTTTCCTCAGAGTGAACCTATTGAAAATAACTGGACTGATGAAGTCTCCGGCTGTATCCTCAGGTCCTGCGTGGATCAGCTGGCAGGAATACTCGGTCATCTTTAACCTCTTCTCCTTTTTGAGGTTCCAACCTGCTTTAAAAAGATCCCGGTGCCAAAAAAAGCAAGGCCGCATGCATTAATACCGATGACATCACCGTCATGGTGACGTGAAGCTGGTCATGGTACTTTGATTCCACCCTCCCATACTGCTTTGATCCACGGCAGTTCGCCTACCATCCCAACGGGTCCATTGAATACCCTACTCGCCTGGCCCTGCACCCATTGCTTGGACTTCTGTATAACAAGGATACATACGTCAGACTTAATTGACTGTCCGTCAGCCTTCGACTACATAATCTCAACCAAACTCAATGTGTAGGAAGGAACTGCAGATGCTGGTTTAAACCGAAGATAGACACAAACAGCTGGAGTAACTCAGCGGGTCAAACAGCATCTCTGGAGAAAAGGAATAGGTGATGTTTCAGGTTGAGAAGAAGGATCTCAACCCGAAATGTCATCTATTCCTTTTCTCCAGAGATGCTGTCTGGCCAGCTGAGTTACTCCAGTTTTTCGTGTCTTTCCCAATGGAACTCATCTCCAAACTACTGGACTTAGGAGGCAGCATCCCCTCTGCAACTGGATCCTTGACTTCCTGATGCATAGACCACAATCTGAGCATAAGTGTCGAAACATCCTACACAATAATTCCTAATACCGGTTCCCCACAAGGATGCGTTCTCAGGCCCTTGCAATACTTCCTGTATACCCAGGACAGTAAGGACAAATTCTGCTCTATCTCCATTTACAAGTTTGCAGAGATGCCACAGTCATGGACTGATCTTGAATATTGATGAGATCGAGTACAGGATGGAGATAGAGAGTTTAGTAACATGGTGTCAAGAGTACAACGTTTCCCTCAATGTTAGTAAGGTGAGGAACTGGTTATTGACTTCAGGAAACAAACAATGGTGGACATGCCCAATTAACATCAATGATGCCAGTCGAGATGGTCAAGAACTTCAAATTTCTTGGTGTAAAAATCACCAACATTTTATGCTGAACCAACCATATTGTGGGTATAGCCAAGGAAGCACACTAACAGCTTGACTTCCTGTGAAGACTAAGGAAGACTAATGTCTCCAGTGACTCCTACCAGCTTTCACAGATACATCGTAGAAGGCATTCCATCAGACGCATCGCAACCTGGTTTAACAAGAGCTCTGTCCAAGACTACGAGAAATTGCAGAGAGTAGTCGATGTAACCTTGTCCATCACGCCGACCAGCCCCGCCCCCATCAACTCAATCTGCACCATGCTGGCTCGGGAAAGCAGCCATCCTAATTAAGAAATACTTTCAACCTGTTTTCCCTCTTCTCCCATCGGGCAGAAGAAATAAAAGCTTGAAAGCACTTGGCATGAGATTCAAGAATGGGTTATTTCCTGCTGTTTTCAGACTGCAGAATGTTCCTCCCATAGAATAGGCCGCAATCCTGATCTTCCAACCCACCTCATTGTGCACCTTGGATTTTTTTCCTGCAACTGCAGAGGTGTAACAATATATTCGACACGTGTTACTTTTCTCTTGGCGCTACCCATTGTATTTGTGTATAGTTTGACTTTACTTGTGTATAATATGATTGACTGGAGAACATGCCAACAAAGCTTTTCATTGTTTCACTGTATCCCGTTGCATGTGACAATAATATAGCAGAACCAATCTTTTGCAGATTTGGACGCAAAGAGTCAAACCCCAGATTCAAATGATTACAATATCTCCCATATTGGTGCAGCAATGACTATTGGCGATCTGCAACACAGATTTAAAACGGATACATTAAAATTGTCGGTCACAATTGGATGTTTCTGCTTACAATGAAATCGGGTAGGAATCCTGGTGATTATCCATTTCACCTACTTATTATTGTGCAGAAGATGGCCATGCAACTCATGCTGCCTCGTCTCATTTCGCTTTAATTCTGCAATTTATTCTCTCTTGCATGCCCATCCACTTCACTTTATTTCCTTAAGCCATAATTTATGGTAGCCAGTAAACCACTCCATGTGCCTCAACATACTAGAGGAAAACACGGTTTCTTCGGAAATCCCACTCCTTCAGAAGGGAAATGTGCAAATGTCTATGCAGAACGAACCCAAGGTCAGGATCTAACCCAGGTCCCCAGAACTGTAAGTTTAGTTTAGAGATACATCGTGGAAACAGGCCATTCGGCCCACCGGGTCTGCGCCGACCAGCGATCCCCGCATGTTAACCCTATCCTACACACACTAGGGACAATTTATACATACACCAAGCCAATTTACACACAAACCTGTACGGCTTTGGAGTGTGGCAGGAAACCGAAGATCTCGGAGAAAATCCACGCAGGTCAAGGGGAGAACGTACAAACTCCGTACAGACGGCACCCATAGTTGGGATCGAACCCCGGGTCTCCAGTGCTGCAAGTGCTGTATTGCAGCAACTCGACCGCTGCGCCACTGTGCCGCCCATTGTACCACTGTGATGCCCAGTTAGGTTTTATAGATGAGATAGTTATAGTGGCTTTGAATGTTGCCTACCTCTGCGTTGGCATTTCAGTACTAGTAATCTGAGATAATTGTGGTGCATAACATCAAGGAGCAAATGAATTATCAATGGTAGACAAAAATGCTGGAGAAACTCAGCGGGTGAGGCATTATCACAAGTGAATTATCAATGGTCTTCTCTAAAAATAGAGCCCATGATCATTGTCCATCTGAGATATCTAGGAATATTTTGTGTTGCGGTTTAAAAAAAAATGAGAATAAAGAGACCAAGTAAATGGTTGGGATTGAACTTGGATGTTGATCATCAGATGGCATTAACTTTAACATTTGTTTCAGACTTGAGCTGCTCTGGATAGAAATAACTCAGAGCATTATTGTGAGGAGTAAAATAATAACCTTCTGGAGGGTCTCAATGAGTCAGGAAGTATCTGTGGAGGCAGAGGGATGGTTGTTGGTTTGGGTCGAGACCCTGCATCAGGACAGTGTTGAAAGGAGCCAGCCTGTATAAAGACATGAGAGGGAAGAGTTAGCCAGGGGGTGGCAGGCATGAGGTGGAACCAGGTGAGGAAGGGGTTGATAGGCAAATGGAGGAAGGGAAGTTGTGGAGCTAGATCAGAAACTCGAATGTGATGTCAAGTCAAGTCAAGCCAATTTTATTTCTATAGCACATTTTAAAACAACTCTTGTTGACCAAAGTGCTTTACATTAGTGCAGGTACTAACATGCTACAAACAGTGGTACATAGATCTAACAATACATACATAAATACATACATACAGCGCTCCCTCAGAGGACCTCAAGAAAGGCTTGAGAGTAGAAATAAGTTTTAAGTCTAGACTTAAAAGAGTTAATGGAGGGGGCAGTTCTGATGGGAAGAGGGATGCTGTTCCACAGTCTAGGTGCTGCAACCGCAAAAGCGCGGTCGCCCCTGAACTTATGCCTGGACCTCGGGATGGTCAGTCGGCCGACCTGAGGGACCTGGAGGTGGTGTGGTGGGTAAGCAGATTTTTGATGTAGGTGGGGGAAAGCCCATTAAGGGCTTTGTATACATAAAGAAGGAGCTTGAAATTGATTCGGAACCGCACTGGGAGCCAGTGGAGAGAGGCCAGAATTGGGGTGATGTGGTCCCTTTTTCGGGTGCCCGTCAGGAGCCTCGCTGCGGCGTTTTGGACCAATTGCAGGCGGGACAGGGATGATGTGGAGATACGGAAGGTTGCAGATGCTGGAATCTGATAAAGCAAATGTGAAACTAGATAAATGAGGGTGATGGGCAGATGAAGGATAAGTGCGTGACTAGTAGGCAGATGGAGCCAGGTGAGGAAGAGGGACTGGGGTTTATTTGTTGAGCGAACCTGGGCACATCAGGAGGAGAGGGAGAGGAGTACAGAAAAAGTGGGTTACCTGAAACTGGAAAATGTTTAGTTTAGTTTTAGTTTAGAGATACAGCGCGGAAACAGGCCCTTCCGCTCTCAGAGTCCGCACCGACCAGTGATTCCCGCATATTAACACTGTCCTACTTACAATAGGGACAATTAACATTTATACCAAGCCAATTAATCTACAAACCTGTACGTCTTTGAAGTGTGGGAGGAAACTGAAGATCTTGGAGAAAACCCACGCAGGTCACGAAGACAACGTCCGTATAGATCACAAAGACAAAATCCGCACAGATAGCACCCGCAGTCAGGATCGAGCCTGGGTCTCTATCGCTGCACCACTGTGCTGCCCAATAATGTTGAGACAATTGGGTTGTTGACCACCCATGCGGAACTTGAGCAGTTGTACTTTTAGATTGTAGGAAGGAACTGCAGATGCTGGTTTACACCGAAGATAGACACAAAATGTTGGAGTAACTCAGCGGGCCAGGCAGCATCTCTGGAGAGAAGGAATGGGTGATGTTTTGGGTCGAGACCCTTCTTCAGACTGAACAAACTTTTAGTTTGTTGCCTAACCCGTTGAGTTTCTCCAGCAGTTTCCTTTTTGCTCCAGATACCAGCACCGACAGTCTTTTTTTGTCTCCACAGTTTTACTCCACAACAAATTGTTCCTAAAATGAAGTATCGAAAGACTAAAATAACTTTCATTGATGTACAAAATATTTAAAATTTCAATGCAAAATTGAAATTTGCGCAATACAGTGTTAAATTCAAATAAAACATTTCCGAATGCACAAGGTTGAGATATCCTCTACTGGTTCGTAAGCTTGCAGATGACGCTGAGATTGCTGAAGTCGCTGACTGAGAAGGCTGATAAAGTACACAGTGGGGTAGAGATCACCTGCATAAATGGGTGGAGAACTGGCCATTCCAAGAAAGTGTGAGCTGTTGCACTTTGGGAGGTCAAATGTAAAGGGAAAGTAAACCATAAAAGCATTGATGTGCAGAGGGATCTTGGGATGCAAGTCCACAACTCCCTGAAAGTCGCAACACAAGTAGATAGAGGGAATCACTTCCCTCTGGAAGGCGACTCCGGACTGTCAAAGCTGCCACAGCCAGACATAAAAACAGCTTTTTTACATGAGTAGTAGCTCTACTCAATAACCAAAAGTCTGTAGCCTCCTTTTGCTCTGGCATTTTATTTAATTCACATGTTTAAACAATAATGTTTTATTATTAATGTTTAATGTTTTATGTATCATTCCTAACTGTCACTGTATTGTCATGTTGTCACTTGCGGGCAGAGCACCAAGGCAAATTCCTTGTATGTGAATACTTGGCCAATAAACTTATTCATTCATTCATTCATAAAGAAGGCATACAGTACGCTTGCTTTAATAGGTCGGGGCATTAAGTATGAATCGGGGAGTCATGATGTATAGGACATTAAGCTGCATTTTGAGAATTGTGTGCAGGTCTGGTCACCTGTTTACAGGAAGGAGTGGAGGCTTTGGAAAGGGTGCAAAGGAGCTTGACCAGAATGATGCCTGGATTAGGGGGGATTAGCTACAGGGAGAGGTTGGATAGACTTGGATTGTTTTCTCTAGAACGCCGGAGGTTGTGGGGAGGCCTGATAGAAATATATAAAATTCTGAGAGGCATAGATAGGGGAGACAGACAGAGCCTTTTTTCCCAGGTTCTAAACTAGAGGGCATAACTTTAAGATGTGATTGGCAAAGATTAATGGAGATGTGCAGGTCAAGTGTTTTTACACAGAGGGTGGTGAGTGCTTGAAATACCCAGTGGTTGAAGCAGGTACATTAGTGGCATTGAAAAGACTTTTGGATATGCAGGGAGTAGAGGGAAGATGCACACAAAATGCTGGAGTAACTCAGCGGGACAGGCAGCATCTCTGGACGGAAGGAATAATATGGGTTGTGTGCAGGTAGATACATGACGGTCACCGGACATGGGAGAGGAGAAAATAAGGATTGTACAGGAATCTTACTGGGTTTTCTGTAAACTTCACCACAGTCCACTTGTACACAATTGCACTTTCACACAGAAAAAACAAGTTTAGGGAAATTATTTGGGAGTCGTCCAAAAAAGGCAGCTTGGTTTTACCAGACTTTGCCCTCGTTGTATAAAAGGGAAGTGTATGCTTATCAGATGTGAGCTGGGACAGGAATTAGGCTTGGGGAGTTTGGAAGCTGAAAGTAAATTACACCTGGTACTGGCTTGTTTGTCAAAATGATAAGTTGATAACGATATTAAGGTTGGACAGGGGCTATATCCCTAACTGACTTGTTCTTAAAATACAGAGATGAGAATTTGAAGGGAGGTTAACCACTTTCCTCATTTATTGCTATTATCATAGCCCACATTCTGAAAAGTCTTCAATCTTTATCAATATGATTTTGTTATCTTCACAATATTGATAATCTAAAAGCTAATGACATGGCAGAATAGAGGGTTATGACACATTGATTTGAAATATTAGTTATCATAGCTTCAAAATAAAGACAAACATGTACTTTGGGCAATAACTTGTAATACTGTCATATGCTGTGTAACTAGGTAAACTTATCAAATCAATCTTGCCACCATAAATTTAGAAAGTATCTTTATCAAGTTACTGTGAAAGTACATTGTGAAAGTTGATGTAGACACCATTGCCTCCTGCAATATATAGACAATCCCAGTATTGTATTAATGCAAAAGATAGACACAAAAAGCTGGAGTAACTCAGCGGGACAGGCAGCATCTCTGGAGAAAAGGAATAGGTGATGTTAGATGTGGCCCTTGTGGCTAAAGGGATCAGGGGGTATGGAGAGAAGGCAGGTACAGGATACTGAGTTGGATGATCAGCCATGACCATATTGAATGGCGGTGCAGGCTCGAAGGGCCGAATGGCCTACTCCTGCACCTATTTTCTATGTTTCTATGTTTCTATGATCTCTCCTGTGATCTATTATACTTTGGTCATAGACTATGACCACAGTTTTCTGCTTCTGGCTTTTCCCCCACTTAACTGGTTAGAATCTTTTGAATTCCCAAGTCCAGAATGATACATAGTCTAATGCTGTTGCTGAGTGCTAATCCTGAGTCACCTCTAACCTCTTGAACTTTTAATAGAATCCTGCATGCAGCACCAATGTTCGTAGATTGCTTAGCACTTTGGGGAAAAATAACATCGTAGGTTAATTTCTCCACTTGAATCGGTTGAATTAAATGTATTTCACTGTCTTTAAGTGGGTGATGTTTTGGGTTTTGGGTGGGGGGCGCCGTTGAGTGTGGCAGCCTCGCCTGCAGCTGTTCGTCTTTTCATCCTTTTTTTATTTTTAGTCTGTCAAAAAGTTTTGCTTTGGAGGTCTTTTAGTCTTTTTATGTGGGGGGTGGGGGGGTGGGAAGAGGGAAACTGTTTTTCTCAATCACTACCTAGTCGAGGATGCGTCTTTCCTCCGAGCCGCATCTTCGCTCCTCCTCCTCGCGGCCTACCATCTGGATTGGTGCGGCCTTTCCTGCCGGAGACCGGCCAGAGCTTCAGCTTCAGCGGCGGTGCAGCACTGAAGTACCATCGCGGAGCAGGCGATGCTTTACTGGGATCGCCGTGTGTCGCTCCGGAGTGCTGGGACAGACGACTTTAACACCGTGGAGCTGTGGTCTGTGGTGCTTCCAGCCGCGGGAGGCGCTGACTTTAACATTGCGGAGTCCTGGGATCCCTTTGCCAAGGGCTGCCAGTGTTGAATCTCGCCCAGCTCGGCCTGTGGACTTCGGGAGCCGCGGTCTCCGGTAGGAAGCGGCTGATTCGGAACTCCGAGCCGCTGAGAATGTTCTTCCGTTCCGACGTCGGAGTTTCGATCATCCCGGCGAGAGGGCCTGAACATCAGGCCGCCATAGCGGCGACTGCGGAGGGCTCGAAGAGGAAGGAAGATGCCTGAACTTTGTTGCCTTCCCTCACAGTGGGGGATGTTCATGTTAAATTCTATCGTGTATTGTGTTCTTTTTATTCGTGTGGCTGTATGGTAACTCAAATCTCACTGTACCAATTGGAGCATGTGACAATAAATGTAAACTTGAACTTCTTCAGACTCAACTTCACCCATTCCTTCTCTCCAGAGATGCTGCCTGTCCTGCTCAGTTACTCCCTCTGTACTCTGTAACTAATTCCTTTAACGATTTAAGATTTAGAGATTCCTATTATGAGGCTATTCTATGAGGTACTTTACTGTCCTATGGCATACTGCCTTTGCCTTTACGCAAATTTGTACTGATTTTAGATAGGATATGAATATGAATGTGTATGGGTTCTAAGTTCTGGCTCTCTGTTGACGTTCTGAAATGATTCAATTCAACTCATGTGCTGTATTTGAATTATCTGTTCATTTTTTATGATATACTTGAAAGTTGATTTATTTTAATTTGCAATTAACGGGTGCTGTTTGCTATTTTAGACCAATGGTTGCAGGATATACCAAAGAGTCCTGAAGAACTGGAAGTAAAGTGGCCGACGGATGAGCAGAAGAATCCTGAAATGTGCCACATGCCAGGTACATTTAAGTCACATTCTGAATATACATCCCATGCTTCGGAACCATCGCTTGCATTTTTGGAACTTTGTGTCAATGTTTCCATGAGGTTTATGTAAAAATTGTGGAGATTAATTATGAATATCTGTATTTTTTGTGAAACAATGCATACTAAACACATCATGAGTAAACTTCTTCCTTGATCTTCTCCAGACTATAAATAATCAATTCATTAAACTATGCTGGTAATCAATAAGTATCGCAACTTGAAGTAGATGCATGTCTCGTTCTAATAACCATGGCGCGTTCCGTTTTCTTGAAGTTTGTATTTTCTGCCTAACAAAGCCGTCTCGTTGATTCTCATGTTTAAGAAGGAACTGCAGATGCTGGAAAATCGAAGGTAGACAAAAGTGCTGGAGAAACTCAGCAGGTGAGGCAGCATCTATGGAGCGAAGGAAATAGACAACATTTCGGGCCGAAACGTTGCCTATTTCCTTCACTCCATAGATGCTGCCTGACCCGCTGAGTTACTCCAGCTTTTTGTGTCTACCTTTGGCCTATTGGGTCCATGCCATCTCTCAGGGTCGCAGGGTCAGAGTTTCATCTCATTACCCCTTTCCTATTTCCCTTTAGGTCCACGACTTGTTCTATCTCACGCATGCTCCCTGGAGCAAGTTTATTTCATACAGAGAGTGGAGGGTGCTTTGAACATACTGCCAGGGAAGGTGTAGAAACAGATACAATATTGGCATTTAAGAGGTTTCTAAACAGGCACATTGAAATACAGGGCATGGAGGGATATGAACCATGTGCAGGCAGAAGGGATTGGTTAACTTTGACATCATTGTGGACTGCAGGCCCTGTTCCTATGCTGTACTGTACTATATTCTAACCTACATTAAGGAATAATTTACATTTTAATTCATCTCCTGGCACATCATTGGGAGGAAACCCATCTAACTGTGGAGACAACATTGAAACTTCACATGGATAGTCCCCTCGGGCAGGAATGGATACTTTATTTATGTTTACCAATTCTGTTTGGAACCCCTGGCTGTCTTGTGTTTTTGATGCAATGTTGACTTGTTACCCTTGGAGCATTTTGATCCCAGCTGCAATTTGCTGAGCTATCTTGGTAGCATTTTGTGCAGGCCATTAGCTTTTCTCTTAACCATGTTGCCATGAGTTTTCATGCATCAAACATCTGCATTATTTAATCAAAAAGCTGTGACGTATTCAAATTACTTTGATTCTTGACTTTACTTGAACTAAAGACAGATGTCACAACTTAATATAGATGCAGTATTCATAACAATTAGTATCATAAATGTGTGTTAATACTCACAAGGTTTATTTGGGAAATTGATATAAAATTGTTATAATTAAGATTCTACCTTTTGCAAAGTACCTTTGAATTCTGGTCCTTTGTACTGTTACTTGCTGTGTAAAGTCTCGGATATAATTTGTGAAGAACAGTAATTCCTCGTTATAACGAACTAAAGTGGGGATGGTGTCTGGTAATACCAATTTCCATTGTCACTGAGTAAGGTATCATTGTATGTAGTTGCAACGAAGAACTGCAGATGCTGGTTAATACAGAAAAGGATACAAAGTGCTGGAGTAACTGAGCGGGATCAGACAGCATCGCTGGAGGGTGGATGGGTGATGTTGGGGCCCTTCAGACTGATTCAGTCTGTTGAGTTACACCAGCACCTTGTGTCACTTCACTTTAAAACTAGGCGCCGATGCTGCTGGTCTGCACCAGCGAACCGTTCTTGAGCTACAGCAGGGCCAGATGAGAGATCTGTTGTTGTGGCTCGCATTGTAGTCACTGGGGTTAGCTCTTTCATCAGGGCACTGCCACTGTCACCGTGGGGCTCCCTCCTCTCTCGCCTGCTGCTGCTTCCAAAGTGGAGTATGTCGACGACTCTGGGGGAGAAGGAGGAGGAGGCGGAGGTGGAGTGCGGAGGGGGGAGTGAACAGAATGATGGGAGATGGAGGAAGAGGTGGAGAGCGGAGGGGTGGGGGGAAGAGGCCGAGTGGACAGAGCGATGGAGGAAGAGGCAGGGGGAAGCTGACTAAGCATCGGACCAATGTGTCGAAGCGGCAGCTGACGGGAGGGGAGGGAGCCCCACGTTAACCGAGTGTGTCCTGTCGATGGAGGCGGCCTGAAGCAGGCAGTGTTCCCATGGGCTACAAGGTGAGCCGCACCAACAGCAGCATGAACCAGGCAGTGCAGTGGTGAAGAAGGGTTCGCTGGTGCACCTTGCAAGTCAGGGGTGGCGTTTGAAACAGGGGCTCCAAGCGATAGGAAGGCCGAAGGTCACATTGGCAGGTCTGTCCGCTATATCCAGAATCCGTTATGAAGGGGTCTGCTAAAACAAGGGTTTACTGTATTTGAAGTTGCACTGAACAATTTTGGTTTTAAATATCTTCTTGATCAATAATTCTACAAAATTGAACAGATTTTTTCCAAAAAAAGAAATTTTAACTTTATTTAAATAATGGATATGTATCTGTTTTACTTCTCTTGGTAGTAAAGCAAAATTCTTGACTTTATTATTTGAACCTTAAAAGATATAGTTTCTTAAGCCACACTTGGAACTTATATGCTTTGGTAACATTTGCATTCCAGAGACAGTATAGAGACAGGAATTATTAGCTTTTGGGAGCGAGGAAAAGATCAGTAAGCATTCTCTTGATATATTTTACAAGTTTATAAAATAAATTTAAAACAGACATTTAATAAAAATGCTTTTCTAGTGCAAGCAGTTGTAATTTCTGGTCTTTAATCTTGACACATATGTTGTCAGAAGTGCATAAATGTAGAAATCAAGGATAAAACTCTACGCCCATTCTAATTCTACCTCCAGTCACAAGAGAAATATTAAGCAATGTACACAAGTGCTAGATTTTTTTTCCAAAAAGATTGAATTTGAGTAGCAGAGGTGTTGTAAATGGTTTTTTTTTGCGAAGGACAAGGTGTAATGCCTGATGTCAAAAGCTTCACACTTTGTAAATGGGATCAAGCAATATTGGAACATTTGGAGGGAACGGTAGCTACTACTTCAGACAGTGGAGTGTGGTTTCTCAACAAACGTAAATTAATTACTGGGAGAGACATGTGCTTGAAAAGATAAAGCATTCCAGGGTTAATATGTGATCCCATAACCACAAGAATATCTGGGGAACAGTCACGCTTCACTGAATGTCACTACCTCCTCCATATTAACTTCCATATCTCTACAATAACCACTCAAGATTATATTGTTTTATGTTATATTTTCTTATTGTGGATTGTCCATAATTGGACCATCAACAAGAGACAATAGAAAATAGGTGCAGGAGTAGGCCATTCGGCCCTTCGAGTCAGCACTGCCATTTACTGTGATCATGGCTGATCATCCCCAATCAGTACCCCGTTCCTGCTTTCTCCCCATATCCCCTGATTCCGCTATCTTTAAGAGCCCTATCTAGCTCCCTCTTGAAAGTATCCAGAGAACTGGCCTCCACCGCTCTCTGAGCAGAGAATCCCACAGATTCACAACTCTCTGTGTGAAAAAGTGTTTCCTCATCTCCGTTCTAAATGGCTTACCCCTTATTCTTAAACAGTGTCCCCTGGTTCTGGACTCCCCCAACATCGGGAACATGTTTCCTGCCTCTAGCGTGTCCAAACCCTTAATAATCTTATGTTTCAATAAGATCTGCTCTCATACTTCTAAACTCCAGAGTATACAAGCCCAGCCGCTCCATTCTCTTAAAATAAAGTTGATCTCACTTTGCTCTGCAGTTTAAAACAATGTAAACTAAGTTGCTGGTAGACACAAAATGCTGGAGTAACTCAGCGGGACTAGCAACATCTCTGGAGAGAAGGAATGGGTGACGTTTCGGGTTGAGACCCTTATTCTTGAGCCGAAACGTCACCCATTCCTTCTCACCAGAGATACTGCCTGTCCCGCTGAGTTAATCCAGCAGTTTGTGTCTACCTTTGATTTAAACCAGCATCTGCAGTTCTTTCCTACACATAAGTTAAGTTGCTTTTTGGCAATAATCTGAAATGGTCCCTTAGCATTTTAGAAGCCTGCTCTGCATTGTGCCCCAATTTTTCTTTTCCACAAGAGAAAGGCTGATGTGTTACAAAATAGGTCACCAATTCATTCTGAGCCATTTTGTGCTCTATCTGTGTATGAGTGTTTGCACGTCAATAAGGTCTTTAGTATTACAGATGATCAATCTAATGTAGCAACAAATTTATGAGGTGTTCTGTTGGAAGTGCTGAACAGGCGGAAGATTCCCTTCTTAAATGTGACCCCAACATCAATGCAGAAGTATTGTCTTGTCATTCAGAGCTGCTGTTGATCGCTGGAAACTATTGCAGAACTATCAGGTTTTTCCGTCAACCCGATTAGTTAAAAAACAGATGGATTAAAAAAAAACAACAGATGCAAATTAACAAATTTAGTTCCTGGATGAAGTTGTGCATGCTGTTGCTTTTAAAGATTATGATTGTGATAAGCATTGCAATTAATCATATTAATGTTGCTTGGGAAGTAACACATGCTTCACAAGTTGGCCAGAAGAAGAATGTTTTCAAGCATTACATTAAAAGAAATGTCAATGATTTTCTAGATGATGTTTGCTCAGTACATATTGTGTACTTAAACTGCTTATGCTCTTCAGGGGTATGGTGCGTTCATTACCATTAATTTCCATTAAACTTTGTTAATTTTGGTCAGCGAGTTCAAACTCAACAATCAGAGTGAAATTCCAAGGCAATCGTAAAGAAATGTGGCAGTGAAAGGAGTAGTGTTTATTAATAAGATACTGTATTGCAGAATACTATCACTATCTCACAGCCTGTCATTGGAGCAGCAATTGTTGTGTGTATTAATTGTTCTGTGGTCTGAAGCTGATGGCAGGATGACGATACGTGGGATGATTATGGGTTTTTCAAAACTCCTCTCCACGATAGACTGGCTATCAGACACATTCCAGCTAGTTTGCTTATCAGCAAAAGAGATTCGGGGAAGCAAAAGTTGGCGCTTTTTGAGGTAGCTGTCTCAGTGTCTGCAGCTGTCAACTGGATAACCATGGAGATGGGAGGGATATGGCCAGGACACTTTGTTGTCTAAATGTTGCAGGCAGTTTTCTCTCATTTTTTTGCCATTTTTGTTTCCTGGACTAAACGTGAATAAAAATTAAAAAGGGTATATATCTTCCGTGCGTTAGATATGAGCAGCCATTTTTCCACTGACTGTATTTTTAAATGACCTTGGAGGACAGAAATGTTTTTGTACATTTTTTAATCTTAAGAAGAAATTCTTAAACCGTCTTATTTTTGTCACTTTTGATTTTCTTTACTGTTTTATAATGCTGACATTCATGCACATATACACATTAAAGCATCATTGCCCTGCTCCTGCAGTCAATTAACATAGACAAAATTCCAGTGGTTGATTAATTCCCCTTATCTCCTCAAAGTCTTAGTGTTGGGGATTGGCAGATAGGTGGCACATTATATTTTGGTGGAAAGAATGAGGTGAGGGATATAAACTAGAGAGAACATATCGATTTTGGTTATAAAAACACAGTTTATTGAAAATATTAGGACAGGTTGAAAAAATTGTTTTAGCCTGAGAAGCAACTGGACTTTTAGTTTTATAAATAGAGGTACAGAGTAAAAAAGGAAATCCGTTCCCATGAGTATAAAACATTGATTCGGGTAGAACTGGAGTTTTTAGTCTGAAGAAGGGTCCCGACCTGTCCATGTCACCTCTCAGTTATTGACTGGCATGCAGAATTCCTCCAGCACTTAGTGGAGGTTTGTGCCTAATTCTGGATGCTAGACTTTCGTAAAGATGTAAGGGAAATAGAGATGGTGCAGAAACAATTTGCTAAAGTGCTTTCAGGGATGTGGGGCCTAAGTTATGTGGATAAACCAGAGACTCTGCGATGTTTTTCTACAGAACAAAGGAGTTAACAAAAGATATTTAAGTTTATTGAGGCTAAAGACGGAGTGGATAGAGAGAAGTCATTCCTGATTGGGTGGATCATCGAGAAATATGGGACACAAAACAAAGTGATTGGCAAAATCACTATCAGTGACAGGAATGTTTAAATATTACACAAGTAGTTAAGGTCTAGAAACAAAGAACTGCAGATGCTGGCTTACACCAAACAAAGGCACAAAGTGCTGGAGTAACTCAGACAGCATCTCTGGAGAAAAAGGATGGGTGACGTTTTGGGTTGGGAGCCTTCCTCAGTCTGAAGATGTAGTTAAGGTCTAGCAAGCACTACCAGTGGTGGTACTAGTGGCAGATTCAATGACAGCATACAGTAGTGAACAAGATGAGTGTGCAAAAGGTACAAAGTAAGGTAGCTATGGGGAATGCGACTAGCTGGATAGCTCTTGCATAGGGGCGCTGTGGATTCAATAGTCTAAATGTCCTACTTCCATGCTTTGTGGCTTTGAGATATTCTGATTTGTTGAATTCTGCCAAATCTTAAGTTTAGCAGCTCTTTCCTGCACATGCCTCCCAGATTGCATTCATTAGACTATTGACTGGATGACTTTTCACTTGCTCATTTCACCAAACACGGAGGCCATGGAGCTCACACCAGCTCCCAACAACAATCCCATCGGGTCCATTCCCCCTTTTCTTATTTTCCCTGCAAACTTGCAACTCACTCTCATCCCTCCCCGTTAATTTACTTGCCACTGGCCTACAATAAGAGGTAGACTTAGACTTAGATTCCTTTATTGTCATTCAGACCTTTCGGTAGGTATGTGGGAGAATACTACTACTAGATCATCAGGGAAGAATACCATGCAGTCACAAGGTGAACTTGCTAAATTTACACAAGCAGCACCGGAGGCCTGGAGCTGAGCCACTGTGTCATCCTAAACACAAATAAAATTAGGCAGACACAAAATGCTGGAGTAACTCGGCAGGTCAGGCAGCATCTCTGGAGAGAAGGAATGGGTGACGTTTCGGGTACGGGAGTCAAGACTGTCCCGTCAACGGAGGGCTCGAGGCCCCCGACCGAGGAAGAACAAAAGGAAGGACTTGAACTTTATTTTGCCTTCCATCACAGTGAGGAATGTGTAGGAGTCACTGTGGTGGATGTTCATGTTAAAATGTGTTTTTGGGTCTGTTGCTTTTAATTGTATGACTGACCTGGCCAGTAAAATTCCTCGTATGTTACAAAACATACTTGGTGAATAAAATCTGATTCTGACCTAGTGTGTAGATAAATAGTGGAATCCAGGGGGATTTAATGGGAATGAAGAGAAATGCATTACCCATAATGTAGGTTATAAGGAAAACTTTGTGGGAGAACAGATTACCGGCAGTCAACTCAATGAGCTGAAATGGACTTTTCCATGTCATAGGGAAATTGCTTTTAAAATAATTTCTCTTAAGGAGCCCATTTCAAAGACTGGATGATAGAATCCTCAAAGGAAGTATTTAGGTTTAGTTTAGTGTAGAGATACAGCGCGAAAACAGGCCATTCGGCCCATTGAGTCCGCACCAATCAGCGATCCCCACACATTAACACTATCCTACACACAATGGGGACAATTTTACATTTATACCAGCCAATTAACCTACGAACTTGTATGTCTTTGGAGAGTGGGAGGAACGAAGATCTCGGAGAAAACTCACGCAGGTCACGGGGAAAACGTACAAACTCCGTACGGACACGCACCCGCTGGCAGGATCGAACCCGGGTCTCTGGCGCTGTGAGGCAGCAGCTCTACCGCTACACCACCGTGTTGCCCAAAAGGGTGAAGAGATTTCTAAAGATTTGGAGGGATTGATCTTTGACAGATCATAAAGTGATTAATGCGTGAGGATGTTCTGACTTGTGTCCTGAACTGGAACCATTTCTGTTTTCGATCAGCCATTTCTTGTTTCTGTATCTCCCTCGTTGGGCTGCTCTCAACGTGAGCAGTGCACCAGTTTGATAATGATGCAGTGGCCTAACTTTTAATTGTGCATTGACTGCAGGTGAGGAAGTGGACCTCTGCCCTGTAATACACTTGGCTCTTTGCCGACAATAGAAAACCAATGATTAAAAATGAACTTTGTAAAAGTGCCAGTTGTATAGTGTATCTCCCTCAGATTGCATTGTACTGTACCTTGCAGTTATGGATCTCAAGTCTGCAAGCGTAAATAATTTGGACAATGGATAATGTGAATTAAAAGTGAACCCGTTTCATATAGATAGTAATTCTACCACATAACTGGTGCCATAAATACATTTTCAAACTATATAATATGTGGCTTTATGCAAGTACTATATTTTATAATCTATGGCCCAATGTACTCTTCAAACAATTGACCATATTTATCAAAATTAGAAGACTTATTTTAGAAACAAACTATTGATACCCTATTTGAAAACTATGCCAAAATAATTTAATTATATAATTTTTTTTCTTCAATTGAATAGTATAAGTTTGTCTTTCTGTGGGCAATGATTCAAATGGAGCCTTGTCTTGAAGTGCCATAGTGTTCTGTTCATTTATTATCCCTCAACCACCAGCAATGACACAGATTATTGGTTATTATAACATTGGTGTTTACGCAAATTGGATATAGACACAAAATGCTGGAGTAACTCAGCGGGACAGGCAGCATCTCTGGAGAGAAGGAATGGGTGACGTTTTGGGTCGAGACCCTCCTTCAGAAGATGCTACCTGTCCCGCTGAGTTACTCCAGCATTTTGTGTCTATCTTGGGTTGAAACCAGTATCTGCAGTTCCTTTCTACACAAATTGGATGTCCAATTTTGCATGTTACAAATGTAGCTTGTTGCCAGTGATGAGCTATGGGACATTTTATGGCTGCGAAAGGTGTAGAGGTCCCCAAACAAAATTACCAATTGCCTCATTCCCAAATCTAGATGCACGTTACACCGGCTAAAGTATAGCAGTGTTCATACAGATGTCATGCTGTCTAGATTGCTCCTCCATTGTTCACAGCTTATTACTCAGAATCTTTTTTTCTTCGTCTTAATGTTTATTTTCCTCATTTTGGATTAAATCCACGAACTGTTATCTTTTCGAGTAGTTCAAATTTATGTTTACTGCATTATACTTTTTTTTTCTCCTCAATTCAACATTATTTAATTGCATCTTCGTCTGTTTTGTAAGCTTTTGGCTCTCTTCGCCTCTTTAATCAAGAGTGAAAAGGGAAAAATGACTGAAATAAGTCTGTCAGTGGTGATCATGGGATTCAGTATCAGTGGCCTTGGGGTGTTAGTATTTCACTGGTTCTAGTACAGATCAGCCAATATATTTTGGAGCAAATGTTCACTGTCATCGTTAAAAACACGCCATCCTCTGTAATGGACCTGAAGTTCACGATTCAACGCGCAGTTGTGCGCAATGGCATAGGTTATTACCTGCACTCTTGATCACTTTTGAAGATAGGATAAGGTGTTAACAGCTTGAATCCAGCTCACCCTAATGGGTGAAAGTCCTCTGGTTGGCTGTAAAGATCATAATCGGGCACGAGGTTCGGCAGTCTCAATTCAGATCCCAGCATGCATTGTATCCAAAACACCAAGAACCAAATTCAGCAAAAACTTGCATATCCGATTCTGAAGGACTGTGAAGGAAAATATCAAAGACTAGAGGGGCCTAGCCTTATTGTGTAAGGGGCAAAGTATGAAGGAGATGTGCAAGACAAGTTGGGGGATTTTACCCAACGAGTGGTGGGTGCCCAGAACACGCTCCCATGTCTGGTGGCAGAGGTAGAGATGATAGTGGTATTTAAGAGGCTTTTGAATAGCCGCATGATTATGCAGTTGATGAAGGGATATTGATCACATGGAGGTAGAGAAGGTTAGTTTAACTTGGAATAATGTTTGGCACGGACATTGTGGGCCGAAGAGCCTGTCCCCATGTTTTACTGCTCTATGTTCTATGAATTGTGGATAAGGGGAATCTTTAAAAAAGAGCTGTATATCCTGGTAAAATCAAAGGGTTTGCGGTGGAAATTCCAAAGGTGGTATTGAGGCTGGCGGATTGAGGTATTTGACAGTAGATGAGTGTAGAGGGAGTTAAATGCCAAGGTTCGGATTGTAAGTTTGCAACTAGAAATCAATTGGATTCATTTGTGGTCAGAATGGAGAGCCAAGCCATCCAGCGATGTAAGAAAAGGCAGGATAAATATGGAAGTAAATAAAGATTAAGTCTTTTGTCTCCACTTTATAGAGCGAAAGACCATTGGTGATACACTAACAGAAATAGGTCTAATTTGAAATATTAATATTCTGTAATCCTTTGCTTTTTGTCAGCAGCTCTAGGTTTGGCGGCAATGTACAGAAGTAGACAAGATGCCACTGCAGACATTAAAAAGTCCGGAGTCTTTGCAGACTTGAAGTGGATGTTCTTGCAGCAATAGCATCAGTTTTCTGATCTGAGATGGAGGCGGTTCTACTTTCTATCTATCCGTTTATCAAAGCTTTCCAAACAGTCAAATAAAGTGTTTTTGTTTCCAGTCCCACGTGCAACTTAAGGGCCTGTCCCACTTAGGCTATTTTTTAGGCAACTAGGCCACATGGTCGCCAGGGTGTCGCCTGTATGGACGTGAGTCGTCTCCTCAGTCGCCCAAAGTGTCGTTGCGTCTTTCTGGTCCCGCTGGATTTTCAACATGTTGAAACATTTTCAGGGACAGTGGGTTTGATGCCAATGAGCGTAGCTTGACTTCTCCTCACATAGGTGCTGTCGTAGTTGTCGCCAGGTTAACGTAGGTTGTCGCCAGGTGATGTAGGTTGTCGCTGGTGCTGACTTCATTTTTTGTTGTTGTTAAAGTAATGATTCTATTTCAAATTTTATGTCGAAGGGGGGTCCAGTCGCCGGTTTTTCGGCGACCTGCTACGACTATAACAGTCGCCGATGAATAGCCTAAGTGGGACAGGCCCTTAACTTGCCATGGTCCCACAAAAGCTTTTCACTGTGCCTCGATACACGTGACAATAAACTGTTAAACTGCTCATCACTGTTTATGTTGAGTCTGCTCCGTTGTCTGAGCTGAACACCGAATCCCTGAAGCAATGCACCACAAAAGTTAAAGTATGGGTGAATAATCCAGTCTCTGTATACATCCATGAAAATATGAGCTTAGTTATGCAAACTGAGTTGAAGTATTCCTTTTAATCTTCAAAATAACCTTGTATGCCAGAGGGTTCAATATTTTCAGAACTTTGATATGTAAAAAACTGATAAGTATAATCAGCACCGTGAGAGAACTGAAGCGGCCTTCAGGACCATCTTGTATCTTGGACAGTTGAGGCTGATCTTTTGGCCTGTATGGGGAAAACTGTCTTAGAACAAAGTAATTCTTATCAGAAAAGAATTTGATATACTTGTATCGTGTGATTATCTTCTATGTCAATGTTTCTTTGTGGCATTTTTTTTTAGGTTGTACATCCATTGCTGTTTTCTATCCGCAAAAAAAAGCAATTTACTTACAAATAACTATCTTACATTTAAGTTTAAAAATAATAATAATTTGTGTGGTAAACACACTTGCCAGTTGAGTATTTGCACGCAGATGAAAGTAACAAAATAATAATCTGAAAAATAGTTTGAATTCAATTCGAGTAAAATGTCATGATGTTTATCTTTGTTATGTAGCAAAGTTAAAAGAATCATCAAGGCACTCTGAGGGATAATGAACCATTCTTGTTGCAATTGACTCCAGCACAACTGTTCATTTAGCTGTTATTTTTGTCAGAATAATTGTTCTGTCAATTAAGTAACCTTTGTAGCAAGCCGCTTAACAATTGAAAAGGAGACAAACAGTCTTGCTTACATTTCTAAATGACCAAAACTGTATACCTGGATTTGTGTGAAACTTTTAATAAAAGCATGAAATATTCCTGTTACAGCTGGGGGAAGAGAATTGTTTCCCCATTCAGTCAGTGGATTACACCCAAGTATATTTATTTTCACTGTGAACAGCTTAGCATTTGAGTTTTTGATAGCAGTTACAAAAGAAAGTGTACCTTTGTTAGATTTTTTCACATATCAGTTATTGGTACATTTTCTATTGATTATTCAATAATCCATATTTACGAGGTGCCTTTTAAACTTTTGTTTCTCGGATTCATTGTCTGGATAAAAATGGATAGTAACAGCAATAGCAAAATCAAGATTATATTGAAAGAGGCAAAATTCATTCTTCTCTGCAACATTAAAAAAAAGATTTAAAAAAAATTAATTTACCAAAACTAAATTAAAGACCAGAGAAAATGGTCGGATACAAATCTGTTCTTAAAAAGGTGGGGTTATTTTAACAGTTGAGGCATTACATTACCAGAATGAAGTATTCATCTGCATTATTCATAAAAACTGCATATTCTTTCCATTGATTCACAAAAACAAATTATCTTGAATAGATCAGACTGATTTGATATGACTCATGCTTGGATTGTTCTACCTTGAAAGAAAGCTCCAGAATGGTCTAATGAGCGGATAGCTCAGTGAGAATGGAGCACTGATTGAAAAATGTGCTCCATGCAAAGAAGCAAGACAGCTGTACGTTCTTGTTGGATAACTGGGATTCAAACCATTGTACAAGCTGCCTTCTCTAAATGGCTAAGTGGTATTATAAATGGCTGTTAATATGAGAAAGTTAATTGGGATTCAGACAGTCAAGAATGGGGTTGTTTAAATATGCATGCACAGTGCCATGCTGTTCACTGATTAGGAAACAGTTTGTACCAGAAATATATAACTCGGTGCTCCAAGTTTACATCACTGTCAAAGAAAGTAGCTCTCTCGTACACTAACTCTGCTCCCTATTTGTTCGGGAGAATGTCCATTAATTGTATTTGTAAAGTTTTTAATCGACAATTTTTGTCAAGTCCAGTTGGGCTTCAACCTCTGATTAAACAGTAGTAATTTCACTTTCTCTATCAAATAAAGTTTATTTTGTAGCTGGATTTTTGGCAGGCCATGATCTATATTAGAAACTTTAATCACTTTGTATGTTTTGCAGAGGAAGACTTGAAAATCATCCACAGAAAGCAATAAGATAATCATGGACATGCAATCATTACTTTTCTAAAACACATTGGTTAAGGTTATTTTCACTCGATTTATCAACAGGTTATTTACTAGTCTTAAATTTTGTTTATTTCATAATTTAAATCTTAATCTGGTGCTTACTGTTATTAAAGTGCACCTGTATAACAAAAGTACAAGAAATAATTTTAATTTGTAACCCAAAATCATAGTGATACAGCGTGGAAATGGGTCCTTCAACACAGCTGGCCCACGCCGACCAACATGTCCCATTTACACTAGTCCCACCTGCTAATCATAAATAATTCTGCGATTTTGTTGAGGATATATCCTCTAATTCATCCATTGCTTGTTGTATTAAAATATGAGGATTGTAGATTAATATATAATCAGTAGGAATACAAGTTAATTGTTTTGAGTCAACCAATTCCCCTATTTGTAGATTGACATGTACAGCCCAAAACAAAATCAGTCACAGAACGATAATATAAGGAGGCTGAGCGGTCTGTTGTGACTCTGCCAGTTCAATAAAATTCTTATTTAACTGCTGCATTGCTTTTCTCACTCCCGATAGCCCAATAATAATTTCCTATTCAAATGTATATCCAATTGCTCTTTAAAAGATACTCTTGTGCCTCCCTTCACTCATTGAGGCAATGCATTTCGGATCTTTGTATCTCATTAAGCATTTTTGCCTCCTCTCTTTTCTTAAATCCTCACTTTTCATAAATCTATGTCCCCCTGATTACTGATGCACCAGCCTGCAGAAATAGCTTCCAATTTTTTTCCACCAAAATTCTTGGTAATTATGAATATAGTCTTCTGCTAGCTTTTACCAGAATCATAGAGTGAGTTGTACAGCGTGGAAACTGGCCCTTTGGCCCTACTTGCCCAGACTGGCCAACATGTCCCAGCTTCACCAGTCCCACCTGCCTGCGTTTGGCCCCTATCCCTCCAAACCTGTCCTAGCCATTAACAATTAGCATTAACTACTGCTTAAACAAATGTAGTATCTCCACATGGACAACCCTGGAACAATTCTAGCCAATCCCCTCTGCATTTGGTATTAGCAGCCATTTTGAACTTGTGATTCATATGTTTGTGAGATCAGTGGCAAGGAGACAGGGGGAATGTGAAGGTGATCCCTGGTTAAAAAATACTGAGGGTTAGAGGTAAATCTTGGGTCTTTCCCCAGCAGATCCTTTCCATCAATGAAACTGAAATTGTTTGATTCTGTATAACTGCTCTCATACTCTCACAAGCATCCTCTCCAATGAGAAAGGTACTCTGATTTCTTGAACTTATTTTCTGGCCGTCGGTATGAGAATACTCTGAATTAAAATGTATTTATTGATGGATGATTTTATCTATTAAGTCTCTGGAATAGGGAATGTGTGTATCGGTTAACTTTATTTCCCCTATTTTCCAAGTTACCGTTAATGCTGCTGTCTTCTGATAAAATAATAGAAAAACTCATCAAACTTTGATAACTTTGCATCATATTATCCCTGCTCAGAACTAAGACTTAATATTTTAAGTGTGGTGTAGTGTATGAAGTTCGTTGAACAGTACAGTTAATTTTCTGTACATATTTACATCAAAAATACATAATGACTGCCTAGATTTCTCTCTGAACGAACATGCCGATGATCTAATGATACTCAACCATGCATGCTTTACTTGATATGCAAAATTAGTTGCAATATTTCTTTGCATAATAACAGTCATTGCATATCAAAAGTAATCCACAGATTATGTAGTGGTTTGAGGCATTCTGAGATGGATAAAATGAAATGTATACAATGTAATTTTTTTCCTCTAAGTATTAAGGTGTTGACTGAGCGTAGTTGAGATAAAAAGATTTGTTTTTAAAAAAAAGCATTTGTTTTTAATCCATAATTACACATCTACTAGGACCTCGCTAATTATTTAAAAAGTGAATCCCCAACTACTTGGTTTGAAATTGCATGCATTGAGAATCATCATTGCTGAGCTAGTATCTGGTTTTGCTCTATTCTCAAACATTAATCTGTCAATTTTTAAATTGGGTTGTGAAATATGCAAGCCATGAAAAAAATGTTATAGACTCGTATTTAATATCGTATGGTTAACTCCAAACCAAGCAGGCAAATATTTAACCATGGCAGTACATTATTGTACGAATAATTCTTGCAATGTTTTGCCATTTTTCTGCCCATCATTCTCTCTAATAGAACTTGCATATAGGTTATTTTATACCCATTTCCAACCATTTAAAACAAAACTCTTGATAAATACAGCTGCTATTGTATAATTATTTTAATGTATTAACTGCAGGGTACAAAATTTAGAAGGCAAACTCAGGAAATTCTAATCTTTATGAATGAATACATTATTGTCACATTTGACAAGTCACAGTGGAATTCTTTGCCTGTATACCCAAGGTATGCAAATAGTCGCCACAGAAAGGGCGCTTACAAAGCATCAGGTCCCCCTTTGTTCTCCACTCCCACCCTCACGGCGGTCCTCCCCACGCCGGCCCCTCCTTTGTTCCTTCCCCCGGCAGCGGCGTCCTCACTTCCACATAGTCCGTCTTCGTCCGTCGGTTGGCGCTATCATCGACCGCCGCACCGACCTCTCCACCATCGCCGCCAGGTTGTCTCCGGACCCCTCCATGGCGCCGACCCAGACCTCGGCCACGGGCTCCAATCTTATCTTATGATAATCTTATCAACTCGATCTGGAAAGAGGGAGAGTTGGAATGAGTTCCAGTTCGATGGAGTGTTATTTAATAGGGAATGCCATGATAATTGTGACCGAACCATGCCACTATCTTAGCAACATAGTTAGTGGACTTTGATCAGCTTGTTTAAAAAAAAAGTGTGGTAATAGTTGTTCACACTTGCTAATATTTTGTTCACATTTTGTATGAGTTGTAGGAGCAAACAAGTACATTTCTAATTAGCTTGCGAAGGTTGTTTCCCATTATAATTAGCTTAATTTAAATTTGCATTTTCGATAAACGTTTGGGTGCTTTCAATATCAATAAATATTCTCTTTAGTGAAGAGGAAGGAACTGCAGATGATGGTTTACACCGAAGATAGACACTAAATGCTGGAGTAACTCAGAGGGACAAGCAGCATCTCTGGAGGGAAGGATGGGTGACATTTCAGGTTGAGACCCTTCTTCAGACTAGTCACCCATTCCTTGTCTCCAGTGATGAAGGGTCTCTTAGAAAGGTCCTTTCTGTAGAAGGGTCTCAACCCGAAATATCACCCATTCCTTCTATCCAATATTCTCTTTATTAATCTCTGAAGAAATTTTATAGAAAAGTTGAGATTTATTTATTTTTCATTTTATCTTTACCACTCCCTTCTTTTTCCCATAAAGCTCTGTCTGAACTTTTTTTTTCCAATTGCAGTCCAAGGTCTCTAATCACGGAGAACACTGCAGTCTGTGGTAGTACTTGTTGTTCTGATGCAGCAGGAGGGATAAATTATTTAGATTATTCACATGTTTTTCGTTTATACATTGCCAGATGCATGGTTTGTGTGGGGCGGAATTCAGTGAAGTAATTCCTTTTCATTTCACGGTTGTTTTCATCGAGAGTGGGGGTTTAAGTAAGAGTCCATGTGCAGAAATTAAAAGCTCCTCTTTGCAGCTTTATCTTTCAGTTTTCATTAATACAAGCTTATAAGAGTTCTAAAAAAAAACAATCTGTTGGCCGTAATCTCGATGCACCACGTTACTTTGTACTTCAAGCTGAATGTTTTAAATGTGTGGATTTCTTTTTCGTATTGCATATTTAATGCCTCATAATTATTGCAATGAAAGAGAATTGAATTATTATAGAGGTTATCATAATATTAATTTTGGTATTTTTAAATCTGAAGTAGGTATCTAAATCTGCATTATAAACAGCATATGCTGAAAGAAAATCTGAATTAAAGTTTTTAATTAATCACCCTTCTCGTCAGAAATAGAAAAGGATGTAGCAAACTTTCAATACCAAGGCAGAATGTACTTGAGACATTTCAGCACATCCTTTTGAATGATGGGCACGGGCATAAGAAAATATGAAATATAAACAGGAGTAGACTATACAGCCCTTCAAGCCTGTTCTGCTAAGATCAAGGCTGAAATTCTATTTCAACCCCTTGTACAGCACTACCCACATATTCCTTGATTCCATTAATGTCCAAAAATCTATCTGTGTTTTAAGTTGGGTTTGAGATAAACCGTGGAAAGAAGCCCTTCAGCACACTGAGACCATGCCGACCATTGAGCACCTGTTCACTAGTTCTATGTTATCCCACTTTTGCATCCATTCTGCCCAGACAGGGGGCAATTTACAGAGAGCAGTTAACCTACAAACCCGCATGTCTTTGGGATGAGGGGTGAAATTGGAGCACCCAAAGGAAACACACAGGGAGAACATGCAAACTCTACACCGACAGCACCCAAAGTCCGGATTGAATCTGGGTGTCTGGTTCTGTAGAGCCGCAACTCGACCATCTACGCCACTGTGTTGTTTTGAATCAACACAGTGACTTGGTGTCCACAGCAATTCAAGGAATCCAAAGGCAGAGAATTTCAAATGTTCATTACCCTCTGTTTGATGGAATATCTCTTCACCTGGGTCCTCAACAGCCCAATGGCCCTGGACTCGCCAGCAGAGGAAAGATTGTTCCTGCATCAAGCCTGTTAAGTCATTTGAGTAGGAAGGAACTGCAAATGCTGGTTTAGACTGAAGAGAGACATGAAATGCTGGAGTAACTCAGCGGTGGAGGCAGCATCTGTGGAGAGAAGGAATGGTGACGTTTCGGGTCGAGACCCATCTTCAGAGTCTGTGGAAGGGTCCCAACCTGAAACGTCACACATTCCTTCTCTCCAGAGATGCTGTCCCGCTGAGTTACTCCAGCATTTTGTGTCGATCTTAAGTCATTTGCGTATATTCTGTGTGCTTCAAACAGAGCCATTCTCCCAGAATACAGTCCCATTCTTCTCAATCTGTCCTCTTACGGCAAACTCTCCTTCCCTGTAACCAGTCCAGGGAATTTCACTGCACTCCCTCTGGAGCAGTTGATTTCTTGAGTAAGGAAAACAAATCTATACAAGGTTTAGACTCAGCAAGACCTTATAGATATACAGCAAGATGACTATATTCCTATATTCAAATTCTCTTGGGACTAAGGCTAATATACAATTTGCCCTGCTAATCGTTAGCTGATCTTGCACGTCGGCCTTGAGTAACTTATGTACAAGCAATCTTGTCCCTGGAACCATCAACAATGCTCATTCTCACCATTTAATCTCTTTCTGATATGTACAAAGAGATAGAGTGCCAGAGTCCTTTTTAATTATTTACTCTTGCTACAAATTTAATTTTTGTCCAAATCCTGGGACTTAATTGATTTTTACTTTGTTTGATTTTTATGAAGGATAAAAATGTGCTGCCCAACAAAACTATGCTGGGTGGCTGTGACCAAAGGCCGTCGATTCAATGGGGCCTGCACTGTGACTTGGGTTGGAGATGATGGTGGAGCGGTTAGCAGTGGGAGAGGGTAGCAGGATACCTACAGCATGGGGTGGAGCAGGGGGTGTATGCATTAGGAAGATGAATGCAGGAAGGAGCTCAGTGATTAGATGGGGGAGGGGTAGAATTGGAATCACATGATCATAAGAGATAGGAGCAGGATTAGGCCATTCGGCCCATCAAGTCTACTCCTCCATTCAATCATGACTGATCTATCTCTCTCTCCTAACCCCATTCTCCTGCTTTTTTCCCCATAACCTCGGACACCCGTACTAATCAAGAATCCATCTCTCTCTGCCATAAATATATCCACTGACTTTGCCTCCACAGCCTTCTGTGGCAAAGTATTCCACAGATTCACCACCCTCTGACTAGGTATGTTACAAAACTTATCTTCAGTCGCGCTGTAATTCTGCCACTGGCCTTGTGCGCGATTTTGGCGCCTTTAAGGGGGGGCGGGGTTAAAACGCGGGTTTCTCCTCCCTTGTCCTGGTTAATATTTCGTTGGAGTACAAGCGTTGACTGAAGAATCGTTCCTAGTGGCGTTTTGTGAATTTTTTATTTTTATTAAATCGTCAATGTCAGCGCTAGAGTAATTTTAAAAGCAGCTCCTGAAGCGTCAACGCCGATAACGGGGACGGATTTCACACACGGGACAGGTAAACGAAAGTGGTTTCTTTAAATGTATAAAAGTGCTTCTTAAGAAGCCTTTAATTCACATTTTTTCATGCGACACGGTGATTTTATTCCCCGAACTAACGGCAGTATTTTTCATGCCAATACGGGGTTAAATTCACCGCAAATGAACGTTCCAAAAGATCGCGTTCCAGAAATCCTCACTCGCAAGATGATTTAAATGCCCATTCATTTACAGGTATTAAACATTCAATTCCTTCCATTTGGCCTGTAAATTCATGAAAATGAGATTTAAAAATTATGTTATATTGTGAATTAATGTGTGAATGTTATTTGGACACTTAGGCTATTTAAAAATGTTAATCTATTCTTAAGAAATTGATAAGATGTTTAGATCTAGTAATTGAATTTTGTAATTAGCTACAATTAGGTAACTAACTAATTATATGCTTTACTTTCATGTCTTCTAAATAAGATTGTTTCATATTTGTTTCAGAATGCTTCAATCTATAATAACTGAACATTTCTTTCAGTTATCTTAATTTTTAAGAAAGTTATGGGCTTTTAACTGTCCTCGATCACAGCTTTTGTGTTAAGTCAATGGAAAAGCAATAGGGAACAAGATGCAAATTTCTGAGTATGAAAATGGCCATAACTTCTTTAATACTGAAGATATGAAAGTGAATTAGGTGTCAAATTAAACTTCTTTTTTCTGCTTTATCGGATGGGATAAATTGCAGACTTTATTTTTAAAATCTCAAAATTTTGTAACATTGCTACTCTGACTAAATAAATTCCTCCTCATCTCCTTCTGAAATGAACGTCCTTTAACTCTGAGGTATTGACCTCTAATCCTAGACTCTCCCACGAGTGGAACTTTCCTCTCCACATCCACTCTATCCAAGCATGTACAGGGGTGCTGTGGGCAGGGTTAAAGGCATAGAAATCATGTTCAGGTCACGTGCCCAAAAGTACCTGTTTGAATTTCTGTGTGGTATAAAGCAATCCTGAAATGTTTTTATCAAGTTTCAATAAGGACTTTGGGTGAGGGTGCTTTGCAGGAGAGATAAAGATTAATTTTTCAATTGCATGCTTCTAATAAAAGGAGTCTCATGCAATAGAATTACTGGCCAACACAGTCTTATGGGCCTGTCCCACTTTCAATAGACAATAGGTGCAGGAGTAGGTCATTTGGCCCTTCGAGCCAGCACCGCCATTCAATGTGATCATGGCTGATCATCCCCAATCAGTACCCCGTTCCTGCCTTCTCCCCATATCCCCTGACTCCGCTATTTTTAAGAGCCCTATCTAGCTCTCTCTTGAAAGCATCCAGAGAACCTGCCTCCACTGCCCTCTGAGGCAGAGAATTCCACAGACTCACCACTGTGAGAAAAAGTGTTTCCTCGTCTCCATTCTAAATGGCTTACTCCTTATTCTTAAACTGTGGCCCCTGGTTCTGGACTCCCCCAACATCGGGAACATGTTTCCTGCCTCTAGCTTGTCCAAGCCCTTAACAATCTTATATGTTTCAATGAGATCACCTCTCATCCTTCTAAATTCCAGAGTGCACAGGCCCAGCTGCTCCATTCTCTCAACATATGACAGTCCCGCCATCCCGGGAATTAACCTTGTAAACCTACGCTGCACTCCCACAATAGCAAGAATGTCCTTCCACAAATGAGGGGACCAAAACTGCACACAATACTCCAGGTGTGGTCTCACTAGGGCTCTGTACAACTGCAGAAGGACCTCTTTGCTCCTATCTTCGATTCCTCTTGTTATAAAGGCCAACATGCCATTTGCTTTCTTCACTGCCTGCTGTACCTGCATGCTTACTTTCATAGGTACACAAAAATGCTGGAGAAACTCAGCGGGTGCAGCAGCATCTATGGAGCGAAGGAAATAGGCAACGTTTCGGGCCGAAACCCTTCTTCAGACTGATGTACAAGGACCCTCAGATCCCGTTGTACTTCCCCTTTTCCCAACTTGATGCCATTTAGATAGTAATCTGCCTTCCTGTTTTTGCTACCTAAGTGGATAACCTCACATTTATCCGCATTAAACTCCATCTGCCATGCATCTGCCCACTCCCCCAACCTGTCCAAGTCACCCTGCATTCTCATAACATCCTCCTCACAGTTCACACTGCCACCCAGCTTTGTGTCATCTGCAAATTTGCTAATGTTACTTTCAATCCCTTCATCCAAATCATTGATGTATATTGTAAATAGCTGCGGTCCCAGCACCGAGCCTTGCGGTACCCCACTAGTCACTGCCTGCCATTCTGAAAGGGACCTGTTAATCCCTACTCTTTGTTTCCTGTCTGCCAACCACTTCTCTATCCATGTCAGCACTCTACCCCCAATACCATGTGCCCTAATTTTGCCCACTAATCTCCTATGTGGGACCTTATCAAATGCTTTCTGAAAGACCAGGTACGCCACATCCACTGGCTCTCCCTTGTCCATTTTCCTAGTTACATCTTCAAAAAATTCCAGAAGATTAGTCAAGCATGATTTCCCCTTCGTAAATCCATGCTGACTCGGACCGATCCTGTTACAACCTAATTTGCGACAGGACCGATCCTGTCACGACCTAATTCTCGACCTTTTTTACTCGTGGACATTTTTCATCAGGCTAGAAAAACGCCCCGACCTACTTGATGCCACGAGCACCTACGACTAGCATCACAGCCTGCTACGACCTACCTACTACCTACCTACAACCTACCTACGACCTCCTACGACCTCTTACGACCTCTTTTTATTTCTCATTTTAAAAATGTACGTGTAGAATAGATGATACTTGTGTCATTTCTCATAGATAGGATCTCGGGCTGCACCCTAATCTATGCGCAACGTACTGATATGTTGCGACAAAGATTCGTTTTTGAATTCTATATTTTGCAGCACTCTCAATTAAGAAGACCTTAGTAAAGATGCAAAGTGCAAGTGTTGATAAATATGGAGTCTGAAATCTATTTGTAACGCAGAGATTATATATAAAATACGCTGGAATTGAACACACTGTAGTGCACAAGTCATTCTACTTTGGAGAACATCTTGATCTCACTTTGATACAGAGTTAAGTTATTTGATGTATTTTCATACGTACTCCTTACCTTGGGAAAGGAATAGGCTGAACCTTCTGAAAGAAAATAGAGTTTGCTCACTTGTTCACAGGGTCAAGAGGATAATGCCTGGCCTGTGGAATTTTAGTAAAGGATGTTGCAGTCATAGGTTTGACGAAGGGTTATGGCCATTGTTTTTGGCTTTCCTACAAGTTATCCATCCCTTTTTGGCTCCAAATGCACCAGCAGTGATTAGAAATTTCATTGAGAATGGTCTGCAGATGGACATTTGTGGCTGAGAAATCTGCTCACACTTCGCTGGCATTAGTGCCCACTTTATGTGTGCAAATTAGGCTCGGTCTCACTCATGATCATCGCTGAGTGAAATCCTGCCGAGTGGAACATTGACTCGTGGCCTTTCTGTATGCAAATGCATCTCAATGCTTCTGATGTTTCCCCATCATCTGTAATGTAGCCAACAACACTTCCTCCATTACCGACATAAATCAGACCTTTTGACTGCAAGGTTTGATAAACATTTAAAGTGCAACTAGGAGAACTTTGCACGACATCTCTGTCCATTTAAAGGAACTCGAGAGACCTAACTAGTCAACTTCACAACCCATTGCAGGCTGTCGAGCACCTTCCAAGATTTGCAGGGATTCTTTCAGCATTTGTCTAAAGCTGTGCTTATCTGTGAGGTGCCTCAATTGGCAGCACTTTCTGGTCGTGGCAGGATCTGCGGCAATCTGTAGCTGCCGCAACAGTGTCACTTATCGCTCCTTTGCATCAGAACCAAGGTTACCCCAAACTCAATATCGCAAATTGCTGCATAACCAAAATTAAAGTTTTGTTTAGTTTACCTTAGTTTAGAGATACCATGTGGAGACAGGTCCTTCGGCCCATTTAGTCCGTGCAAACCTGCAATCGCCCATACACTAGTTCTATTCTACACACTTGGGATACTGTACAGAAGCCAATTAATCTATAAACCTACACATCTTTGCATTGTGAGAGGAAACTGGAGCATCCGGATAATCACACATGTTCACAGGGAGAGCGTACAAACTCCGTACAGACAGCACCTGTAGTCAGGATGGAACCCGGGTCTCGGGCACTGTGAGGCAGCAACTTGCACCACGTTGCTGGTCAGATCTGTAACTTCACAAGGTGCAGCATTGGAACAGTATGATGATAGGTCTCTGAACCAACGTTATTTATCTTTCTATGGACCGGAGTGTTTCCAACCATTTTTGTTATGAAGTCATGCGGGATTATGCAATCTCTTCCAGTGTTGCTCTGCTGAATGGGGATTCTCACCCCTGGAGAAAAGTGGTGACCCTCGGACTCTCCTTGATCGGTCTTTCCTGGCATTACCTTGCACTAAACGTTATTCCCTTATCATGTATCTATACTGTAAATGGCTCGATTGTAATCATGTACTGTCTTTCTGCTGACTGGATTGACGCTTTTCATTGTACCTCGGTACACGTGACAATAAACTGAACTAAGTATCACATTCTGCACTGCTCGTAAACTGGCAGGTCTGAATTTGTGACTGGTAGAAGCTTCCTCTTGGTCTCCGCCTGTTCCATTGGGATGGCACTTTGAGTGAACCTTTGTCTCATCTTCCTCTTCTCTGCAGCATCTCCCTCCTGCCATTAGGTGAACCCTGTTTTAAATTCCAGATTTATTTCATTACGTTCATTCAATATCCCTGGCAACTTCAGTAGGACTTGACATTGGATCACTGAATCACTGATCCAGAACTGCATTTGGTGGTCCAATAACACAGGCACTGTATGTGGGCATTTGCACCTAGCTAGGTTTTTTTTTTGACCAATTATGAATATGACATAATTTCAGAACTTCCAATAAAAGTAGTTGTGATGAATCAAATTGCATTCAGTATGTAACACATTTGAGATAAATGTGTGAGGAATCAATAACAATGATGTGTGTGTGTCTGTGGGGGGGGAACAACTTGCAGAAGAGCATTTATTGTAGACTTGCCTCCAGTAAATGCACAAATTAAGTGAAATAATGAATTTAGTAAAAAAACAAGCTGTTTGAGGAACTCAATAGGTCTAGCAGCGTCCTATATGGAGGGATGTATAGCAAGGAGCTGCAGATGCTGGATTTCACCCCAGTGGTCAGGGCTCTCACTTAGTTGTGGTCGGGGGCGGGGGCACCGTCCTGTACAGGCATGGCTGCCCAGCCTGCAGCTGTCCGTTTGTCACTTCTTTTTATAATTTTTAGTTAGTTGAGTTTTTGTTTTTTGGAGCTGTAGTCTTTTTTATGTGGGGGTGGGGGGGGGGAAGGGGGAAACTGCTGTTCAGTGTCCCTACCTTGTCGGAGAGGCAGCTTTTCTCCGGGCTGCACTTTCGAACCGTCCTCGCGGCCTACCAGCGGGTCTGGAGCAGCGTTTCCTAAGGGGACCGCCCAGAACCTCGGCTTCGGCGGTGGCGCAGCGCTGGAGCGCTATCGCGGAGTGGGCGATGCCTTGCCCGGGTCGCCGCGCTGGAACACCGGTGAGCTGAAGACCGCAGGTGAATATCATGGAGCTGCAGATCTGTGGAGCGGCCAGCTGCGGGCGGCGGCGCTGAACCTTACACCGGGAGCCTGGGATCTCTCTCCGAGATCGCCAGTGGTGGAGTTCCATCCGGCGTGGCCTGTCGGCTTCGGAAGCCGCGGTCTCCAGTAAGGAAGCGGCCGCTCGAGGTGTCCCAAGCCGCTATGAGGATTCTCCCGATGCCGGAGCACCATCACCCGGCGAGAACGGCCTGGAACATCGGCCCCCGTAGCGGCGACTGCGGAGGCTTCAATAGGCCCGACTATGGGTGGCCAAGGGGATGGGGACTGGACTTTGTGCCTTCCCTCACAGTGGGAACCATTGTGGGTGGATGTTTTTATGTTTATTGTTAAATTCTTTAATGTTGTGTCTTATCTTTATCTGTGTGCTGCATGGCAAGTCAAATTTCACTACACCAATTGGTGTATGTGACAATAAATGTCCTTTGTCCTTTGTCCTCGTCCTTTGTACTTAACTTTTTTTCCCTGTTGCCAGCCGGGCAACCTAGGCAGCTTTTTAGGTTGCCAAATGACAGTTTAGGTGGTCATTTAAGATGGTTTGCATGACGCATGCGATAATGTGCTCGGACGAAGTGCGTAGTTACCAGTCGGAATTATGCTCAATGAAGCATTCACATATTATTTCTGCTTGAAATAAAGTCACAAACTAAACATATTCACCAATCAAGACATGATATATACCACAATGACATGCAGCAAAATTATAATACAGTATCTCAACTCTTTTTACACATTGCAATGAATGCAATTTCTATTAGTTCTTTCCACTTCCAAACAAAAATGTGGTTGGATTATTCAGCGTATGATCAACCTGTGTCAATAAATCCTGGACCATTGTCACATATATGCTTAACCATGCACACTACAGATTGATGCAAGCATGTTTTCTGTGAAGGACCGAAAATTACCATGACATGGCCATAGCATGGGTCGTTATTGCTATTGGTACAGAAACACTCTCGCTTCCCACATAATTTTTACCATAACAAAATATACAGGTTGCGAGGAAATTTCTAAAGGCATTTCATGATAATAGCTGTTAAAACCGACTATACCCATCTGACAGGTTAAACTGAGAAGAGATGGCCAAAGAACATAACTGCAGCAAATGTTCTTTTGCTAATATGTTTAATGGTGTCAAAACGGCACATTACCGGACATTCCGATTAGATGTACGTGTTGTGAACAGCAATGAAGATACCCAGTTTGTATGCACCAGATTTGTTTTTAAATTATTAATAAACGCTGTATCCGTCATTCCCACTTCAGAATTAACGTTAAAATTTCAACTGAAATATCTCCTGACCAAATTTGTGATGTATATGACCGACTGTAGAAGTAAAACCTGGATAAATCCAACGTATAGTTGTGAATGTTGCTCATTAAATAACTACAGTACTGATACTCCATATTAAGAGCATTGATTTGCCGTTGAAATGAATTCTGTAATAACGTGTCAACGGTAGCAGTGACAATCGAACACTGCGGTTTTAATGTTTCACGTGTTCACAATTTAATTAATCCATCTTTATGGATTCAAACAAATAATAACATTGGGAATTAAAACACATTTGATTGCATTCCGTTATCAAACATAGTCAATGTTCGCTCTGAAGACATTTCCAGCACAATAGGGTCAGGGAGGGGGGGGGGGTGAATCAGTGCGGGGTGGATAGATGGCGGGGGGTTGAGAAGGCAATCGGTGCGGAATGGATGGATTGAGGCAGGTGAATTAGTACGTGCTGGTTGGAGTATGTAAAATTGTGAGGGGAGAGCACGGGGGATGTCAGTGGTGCTGAATGGGGGGATTCAGTATGGGATGGATGGGGGGATCAGTACAGGAAGAATGGGGGGGATCAGTACAGGATGAATGGGGTCATTCTTCTTGAATGGGGGGATCAGTACAGGATGGATGGGGGGGATCAGCGCAGGATGAATGGAAGGGTCAGTACAGTGTGGATCGGAGGGTCTGTGCAGGATGAATGGGAGAGCACTACCGGATGAATGGGGGGGATCAGTACAGGATGAATGGGGGGGACAAATGTGCTGGAGAAACTCAGCTGGTGAGGCAGCAACTATGGAGCGAAGGCAATAGGCAATGTTTCAGGCTGAGACCCTTCTTCAGACTGAATGGGGGGATCAGTACTTCAAGAAGAATGGGGGGATCAGTACAGGATGGATGGGGGGGGATCGGTACAGGATGAATGGGGAGGATCAGTACAGGATGAATGGGGGGGGGTCAGTACAGTGTGGATCGGAGGGTCTGTGCAGGATGAATGGGTAATCACTACAGGATAAATGAGGGGATCAGTACAGGATGAATGGGAAATCAGCACAGGATGAATGGGGAATCAGCACAGCATGAATGAGGGGATCAGTATAGGATGAATGAGGGATCACTACAGGATGAATGAGGGGATCAGTACAGGGTGAACGAGGGGATCAGTACAGGATGAATGGGGAATCAGCACAGCATGAATGAGGGGATCAGTATAGGATGAATGAGGGGATCAGTACAGGATGAATGAGGGGATCAGTACAGGATGAATGGTGGGATCAGTATAGGATGAATGAGGGGATCAGTACATGATCAATGGGGGGGATCAGTGCAGGATGAATGAGGGGATCAGTACATGATCAATGGGGGGGATCAGTGCAGGATGAATGGAGGGGGGGTGGCAGGAGAATCAATGCGAGGTGGATAGGGTGATCAGCGCAGGATGAATAGATGGGGGGGGGGTAGATGGGGAGGGGAGCACAGGGGATGTCAGTGAGGACTGAATAGAGGCGGGAATGGGGATCAGTGCGGGATGGAGAGGAGGGGTCTCAGGATAGGGGGGGGTGGAGGGGGGCATACAAGAGAGAGAGAGAGAGAGAGGAGGGAAGGGGCAGAGGAGGTGGGAAGGAAGGTCAGCGCTCCTCGGAAAACATCGCCCCGCTGCCTTGGCCGTCCCTGTCCACTGCCAAGTGCCGCCGCCAAAGGGTGAGGTGGTTGGGATCTCCTCGCCACTGCCTCCCCTCCTCCGCCAGCCAACAGCAAGGTGCGGGGCCGAGCGGTGCAGCTCAAAGATCCTATAGCTATAGGATCTTTGGTGCAGCTGCATCAGACGGCGGAAGGAGGCCTCCCCCTCCCTCCCTCCCTCCCTTCCGGCCTCGGCGTGCGAGAGGGGTTGTTTTGAAAGCGGTTATCGCCGTTAGCGGATTTTCAAGCAGCGGCCGCTATCAGGGCGGGCGGGGTGTGGGAGGAGGCGGAGGTGGAGCCGCTATCGCGTCCGCTGTTGCCGCTGTGCGGGGCCCATCATTCGCTCCGACCCTTCGTCACCCTGCACCTGGTATCTTTGCCCCGCAATACAGCCGCCGCCGACACGAAACATCACGTTCCTTTTCTCCAGAGATGCTGCCTGATCCGGTGAGTTACTCCAGTTTTTTGTGTCTATCTTCGGTATAAACCGGTATCTGCAGTGCCAAGCCGGGCAAAATGACTCGGCATTTAGGTTGCCCGGCGGCACTTTGGGTGGTCATTGGCACCCGGGCAACCGTTAATTTCGAGCCCTGGTGGTATGAATATTGGCTTCTCTAACTTCAAGTAACCCTTGCTTTCTCTCTCCATCCCTCTGCCTTCCCTGTTCTCTGACCACTGACTGTCCTTGATCACATTTTATCTCTGTTTGCCTTGTTGTCAACTTATCCTCGCAAACAATGATCTATTCTACATTTTCCTTGATTCTCATTTCTTTTGATGTCTCATTTCCATGTGGCAGGTGTTGAGCTATTTGGCCTACTGTTTCTAGCTTTCTCTTTCGTATTTTGAATCAAGGAGCTATATTTGCTACATTCCAATTTAATAGAACTTTCCCCATATCAAGGGAATTTTATAAAATTAAAACCAACAAATCTCACCAGCCACTTTTATTAAGACCAAAGATGAATTGTCTTGGGAGCTGGGGACTTGTCTGCCCACAGTCCATTTGCTCAGTATCATTTGTCTGGTGATTGTAACATTCCACAGTTCTTCCCCTACCTCTCCTTCTAATTCCCAATGTACAGCTATTTCTGGGATGTGGCTTGTAAACTCTTCAATGAAGATGATGCAAATGCCCATTTAATTTGTTTGTAATCTCATTATTTTCTAATATTAATTCTCCAGATTCTCGATCAGACCAACAGTCTCATGCGTAGAACCTTTGTAAATATCTGTAGAAACCCTTGCTGTCTATTTTTACATTTCTTATGGTCAAAAGGTAGTCCATATATATGTCTTATGGTCTACTTTTTGGTAATTCATTCTTGTTTCTAACTTGTCCCAGTATTTTGGCATGCCTCTTGTCCTGGTGCAATTATACACTAATACATTTAATATTATCCCTGGTTCAGTTAACAACGGATGATGGGTTCTCTCATTGTGCATTGTGAAAGATCCCCTTTTTATGTCTAGGGTTGCATCTTAATGGAACAATACCTCACCTTAGACGCTGGAGTAACTCAGCGAGACAGGCAGCTGAGTTACTCCAGCATTTTGTGTCTAACTTTGGTGTAAAACAGCATCTACAGTTCCTTCCTACACAACCCCTCACCCTAATTTACTGGTTTACACTCATTCATGTACGTGTCGAATGGTATGTTAGCTTTCATAGCAAAAGGATTTGAGTATAGGAGCAGGGAGGTTCTACTGCAGTTGTACAGGGTCTTGGTGAGACCACACCTGGAGTATTGTGTACAGTTTTGGTCTCCAAATCTGAGGAAGGACATTATAGCCATAGAGGGAGTGCAGAGAAGGTTCACCAGACTGATTCCTGGGATGTCAGGACTTTCATATGAAGAAAGACTGGATAGACTCGGCTTATACTCGCTAGAATTTAGGAGATTGAGAGGGGATCTTATAGAAACGTACAAAATTCTTATGAGGTTGGACAGGCTAGATGCAGGAAGATTGTTCCCGATGTTGGGGAAGTCCAGGACAAGGGGTCACAGCTTAAGGATAAGGGGGCAATCCTTTAAGACCGAGATGAGGAAAATGTTTTCACACAGAGAGTGGTGAATCTCTGGAACTCTCTGCCACAGAAGGTAGTTGAGGCCAGTTCATTGGCTATATTTAAGAGGGAGTTAGATGTGGCCCTTGTGGCTAAAGGGATCAGGGGGTATGGAGAGAAGGCAGGTACGGGATACTGAGTTGGATGATCAGCCATGATCATATTGAATGGCGGTGCAGGCTCGAAGGGCCGAATGGCCTACTCCTGCACCTATTTTCTATGTATCTATGTATCTATGTGTCCTCATAGTTGCCCTTATTTAGATTTAAAATGCGAGCACTGAACCCATTCTACACACTCTCATCTTGAATGTAAAATTTAAACGTATGTTTAACGTTATGTTTACTATTCTGTAGCCGTTCATTCACTACGATATCACAAAATAATCCTAGCTCATTGCACAACACAAGGTCTAGTATAGCCTCTCTGAATGACGGTAGATGTAATGTTCTAAGAAATTATCTTAAAATCCTCCCATGAACTCATCATCTAGACAGCCATTGTCCATCTGTTTTTTCTCTAGTCTACATAGATTAAAATCCCCCATGGTTTGGCTGTATATTTCTAACAAGTTCCTTCTTCTTGTATATTTCATCCTAATATGTAGTTACAGTACTCTTTGGGTGTTTGCACACCATTTCCATAAATGACTCTTTATAATTTCTCATCTCTATAAAAACTGCTTCTACGTCCCAGTTATCTGAACTTAACTTATTATTGTTTATTGTGCTAACATCACACCACCACCTTTTGCTGGCTGTGTCCTTCCAGAATGCCAGGTAGCCTTCGATGTGCAGGTCCAAGCTGTGTCATCCTGCAGCCTCTTTCTGTAATTGCTTTCAGATCATGCATTACTTTTGTTTGTGCTTGCACTTCATCTGTTTTATTTTAAATGCTATGTGCATTCAGACATAGAGACTTCAGTTTTGTTCTATTATTATTTTTGTAACCTCAAGCCTTATCTGCTGATTGATTCTTAGATTTGTACTTTTTATCCCTTTCTGTCACAGTCTGTTTATCATTTCCCATATTAATACCTTTCTCTGCAGTCTTGCTGTACTCTTTGATTTATTACATCTTCTCCACTTTGATCCCTTGACCCCACTATTTTGTTAAAAAGCTTAATGGCCCTTTACTGTTCGTTTTTTATCCAAGGGGATAGCAAATTCCACATTAACATTTACATTTTCTCACATTACACTTTGTAAACCAAATATTTTTTGCATGAAATATTATTTATAGCGATAGCTACAATAGGTTTTTTCCCTGCAAAATTTCTTCTGCTCGTACTTTCTGGATAAATTTATATAAAACATTAAGTATTTTGTTCAAAACTACTCTGTTTAAATGATTTAATTCTTCCACGAGTTCCTACCTGCACTGTTTGTATTAACAAATATATGTTTACAATTCTCGGTATAAAGGAATATCGTACACAATAGTGAGCTGTTCTTACTATTAATTATGGCATTGCCAATTAGACAATCCCATTGTGAGATGTGCTATTGTTTCAAGTTCAATTTGTTATCAGTAAAATGTAACAAAAGCTTCACTTTGGTAAAGTGAATTGTTTAGTGTCTTACATGCTGTGATGGTAGCTGGGAACCGTAGCTTATAGATTCGAATCTCATCCTCTAAAAGTAACTGGATGATTTTAAATCGAAGGTTCAGTATGTGTGTTTGAGGTAAAACATTGTTTTAAAGCATTTTGGATCCAAAGTGCAGTTGTGGAGTTGAATCATTTTCAGGCACATATTGAGATTTGCTTTAAATACCAATCACGTAGGTTCATGAAAAAGGCAAAGTGATTCCAGAAAGCATCTTCCAAAAATATTTGGAGACATGTTGTTGGTTTAACTTCTGATTGTTTTAGATCATTCTGGTGACTGCTCTTGCTTGACTTATTCTCTTATATTTTAGTTAGTCATTTATCAATTCATATTCCTATTATTTAATTCATGCATACCATAATGTCATTGATTGTATGTGTGTCATGAATAATTGGTATTGGTTTATGTGCGGTATTAGTCACATTTACCGAGATGTAGTGAAAAACTTGTTCTATGTGCTATCCAGCGAAATCCTCCTGTAAATGAGCACATCAAGTAGTACAAGAAAAAATAAAGAGTGCAGTACAAAGTGTTACAACTACAGGGAAAGTGCAGATATAAAGATATGCAAAGGCCAAGATGAGGTAGATTGAAAGATTCCTAGTATATAGTATATACTACTTGTGGTCTGCTGGTCAGCAGGTCGAGGACTCATCTCTGCAATTGGATCCTCGACTTCCTGACCAACAAATCGCCCTCTACGGTAATCCTCGACACTGGTGCTCGGCAAGGATGTGTTCTCGCCCCCTTCTTTACTCCTTGTACACCCACGACTCTGCAGCCAAGTACAAATCTAATTCACTTTACAAATTTGCAGACGACACCACTGTAGTAGGCCGGATATCAAATAATGACAAGACAGTGTACAGAAAGGAGAACCTTGTGACCAAGGCAACAACCTTTCTCTCAATGTCAGCAAGACAAAGGAGATAGTGAACGACTTCAGGAAATAAAGTGGTACGCATACCCCAGTTTGCATTGATGGTGTCAAAGTGGAGATGGTTGAAAGCTTCAAGTTCCTCGGAGTAAATATCACCAGCAATTTGTCCTGGACTGGCCATATCAAAGCAATGGCCAAGAAGGCTTTGGAAGTTTGGCATGGCCCCAACAACTCTCACCTACATCTGCAATGTGCCGCAGAAAGCATTTTATTGGGATGCATCACAGCATGGTTTGGGGACAGCACCATCCAAGACCGCAAGAAATTGCAGAGAAATGTGGAAGCAGCCCAGACCATCACACAAACCAACCTTCCTTCCATTGACTCCATCTACACTTCACTACTTTGGCAAGGCCAGTAGCATAATCAAGGACGAGTCTCATCCCGGTCAATCCCTCTTCTCCCCTCTCCTATCAGGCAAGGGGTACAGAAGTGTGAAAACGCACACCTCCAGATTCAGGGACAGTTTCTTCCCAGCTGTTATTAGGCAACTGAACCATCCTACCAACAACTAGAGAGCAGTCGTGAGCTACTATCTACCTCATTGAAGACCCTCAGACTATCTTTAATCGGACTTGACTGGACTTTATCTTGCACTAAACATTATTCCCTTTATAGTGTATCTGTACACTGTGGACGGCTCAATTGTAATCATGTATAGTATTTTTCCACTGACTGGTTAGCGCGCAGTAAAAAGCTTTTCACTGTACTTCGGTACATGTGGCAATAAACTAAACTAAACTAATAATTAGAGGCCCGGTCAATAGTGGGGAAGAAGCTGTTCCCAAATCTGGTGATACGTGCTTTCGAGGTGTTGCATCTTCTGCCTGACCAGAGAAGAGAGAATGAGAGGTGGTCCTCGATTATATTGGCTGCTTTCGCAAGGCAGCATGCAGTATAGATGGAGTTGATGGGGTGGGCAAGGCTGCTAGACGTGATGGACTGGGCTGTGTCCACAATTCTCTGCATTTTCTTGTGGTTCTGGGCCGAGTAGTTACCGTGCCAAGTTGTGGATGCATTCAGATAGGATGCTTTCTAGGTTGCATCTGTAAAATGTGATGAAAGTTATTGTAGACATGCTGAATTTGTCTAGCCTTCTGAGGAAGTTGAGGCATTGGCTTGCTTTCTTGACTGTTGCTTCAATTATTTTTTTTTAAGAAACAATCCAAGCAAAGGTCACACAGATTTGCTACTCAAGGTAGATACTGAAAGGTTTACTTACATTTAAAATATAATCATGAATCTCTTGTAACATTCTTCCCTATAAGCTAGTAAGTGATTTTTTTTATAAGAGCAGGGTATACTTCTGTAATGGGGCATGTGCCAATGTTTTGTTAAGATTGACTTTAATTACTTTTAGGCCATAAAATCTATTTCAGTCAAGAGAAGCTGAGATCAATGAGGTTAATTTTTTATCATAGATATTTACAAATTAGAATATAGTTGCGGGAGCATACTGCATTGTCATTTGATTCACTAATGTAAGTCAAAGTAGGAAATCTGCTGTCCTTACCTACCTGAAACCTTCACTTTGTCTCTCTTTTTATAGAATGCTAACAAACTTGCAAAGTTTTTCCAGCATTTCCTTGTTTTATTTCAGATTCCCTTTCAGAATGGGGTTTTCCTGAGTGAACATCTTTTGTGAATGAATATCTTGTGTAATTATTTTAGTATCATAAAGGATATTAAATATATGTAAGTCAGTAAGGAGTCATATGTTTTTTTGCTATCTTAAAAAACCCTCTAGCTACTTTAAAAAAATCTCTAGCTACTTTTAAAAATGAGAGTTCATACTTTCAAATGTTAGTATTTTTTTGGGTGAGGTTAAAAATTTGTTTTTATTTTACTTTCAGATTTATCTCTTCAATCTTTCTTCTTTTCTGTCAATGTCTGTGCTTGATTTTTGCATTGAATGATTCTAATTCATACTTCCTGGTTACATGTCAAGTATCCTGCTGAAGATTTCAAACATAAATGAACAAGACATATTGTTTGAACTCTTCTTGCAGACTCCATATGCCCTGGATTGGTTTATTCTCTACGAAAAAGCTATAGAATCCGTAGTCCATCTTCCACTATTAACTGCATGTTTGCACGTTTTGAGTTACACTATGGTAGCACATAGCATATTAAATGGAATGTGGCACGCACAATTCCTAATATTTATTCATGATTTACTGTATATATTTTTCTTGGGTAGACTTACTTTTAAACCAGCTTGATCCCTTAATGCAATCCAAGAGCAAAAATACTGCAGCTGCTGAAAATAAAATTTTAAAAAACCAGACAATTCTGGAAATACTCAAGTTGGTTTGCATCCTGTGGAAAGAGAGAAACGGAATTCACATTTCAGGTAGATACAAAATGCTGGAGTAACTCAGTGGGCCAGGCAGCATCTCTGGAGAGAAGGAATGGGTGACGTTTCGGGTCGAGACCCTTCTTCAGACTGAGAGTCAAGGGAAAAGGAAACGAAAGATATAGTCGGTGATGTAGAGAGATATAGAACAATTGAATGAAAGATATGTAAAAACATAACGATGATAAAGGAAACAGGTCATTGTTAGCTGTGTGCTATATGAGAACGAGTACAGATAATGAGACTCAGCAAGACGACTTTGAAGCTGGTACGATTTGGGAGGGGAGGGATGGCCTGTTTCCTTTATCATCGTTACTTTTTTTGCATATCTTTCATTTATTTATTCCATATCTCTTTACATCACTGTCAATATCTTTCGTTTCCCTTTCCCCTGACTCTCAGTCTGAAGAAGGGCCTCAACCCAAAATATCACCTATTCCTTTTCTCCAGAGATGTGGCTGACCCGCTGAGTTACTCCAGATTTTTGTGTCTATCTTTGGTTTAAACCAGCATCTGCTGTTCCTTCCTTAACATTTCAGGTAGGTGAGGATGGCAGATGCCCGGAACTACAGTCGTGACAATCTGGTAGTGCATGGCCATTCTTATCAATGAATAGTTTTTCAAATTTCAGATTATTAACTGAATTTAAATTCTGTTTCTGGATTATTAATTCCCTCCTTTGGAACCACTAAGTTGTCAAGCAACCCATTGCTAAAAAAGGACCCAGCTAGGCAGGTAAAGCCCCTGTCTCACTTACGTGTCCTTGGCATGCTAATTACACGACCTCGTGGTCGCGTTGAGGCACGACGGTCTCGCGAAGGTCGCGCGCGATTTCATCCGCACAGCCGTCTGGAGCGCGTGACGTCATTTGAAGGTGGACACAAAATGCAGGAGTAACTCAGCGGGGCCGGCAGCATCTCTGGAGACATGGAATGGATGATGTTTCGGGTCGAGACCCTTCTTCAGTCTGAAAGAAGGGTCTTGACCCGAAACGTCATCCATTCCTTCTCTCCAGAAATGCTGCCGGTCCTGCTGAGTTACTCCAGCATTTTGTGTCCGTCTTCAATTTTCTTGGCCCCGCTCTGGGAGTAGAAGTGGGGGCGGATCCGGACCGCAACGGCCGTGAGCCCCAGGCCGAGATCGGCGATCGTTTGCCTGCTTCTGCTGCTGTTGGAGGTGAGACGTTGCGTCGCGCCAGGGTCTTGGGCCTGTTCCACTTTGGCCGTCAGTTACGCGACAGGCCGGTGGCGCGCGAAGATTTAGTTCACTACAAAATTTTGGAGCGCCGCGCGATACCGCGCACAACTCCATACCCCTCCGCGCTTCTCAGTGGGACCGGCCCCGCGCGGCCACACGATGCCCATGCGCCTCAACGCGACGACGAGGTTGCGTAATTTGCCTGCCAAGGACACTTAAGTGGGACAGGGCCTTAAGTGTTTTGTGATGCTGGCAACCAGAGATGATGTTCACAAAAGTGAAAATTAAGAACATTTTGCAAATGGTGTACGCAATTATTATTGCACATATTTAGGTTCAAGGTTTCAAGGTCAGTTTATTGTCACATGTATTATTTAAGGTACAATGAAATTATTAGCAAATCTAATAGACCAGGATATGCAAACTTCTGAGGATTTCATTTTATAAAATATGCTGCAGTAAAACCAAAAAGTATTGAAAATATTTAACAGATCAGGCAGCATCGCTGGAATTTGTGGTTCAATTGGAAAATTTTAGGTTTCCTTCTCCATCTGCGAGAGTTCTGACAAATCCTGTTGTCGTGCCGTGGAGTGCCGTGAAATCGACCGATTTAAAAATGTAGGGTGGCCATGGCGCACCAACTATCAGTAGGAAGGAACTGCAGATGCTGGTTTACACCGAAGATAGACACAAAATGCTGGAGTAACTCAGCGGGACAGGCAGCATCACGGGAGAGAAGGAATGGGTGACATTTTTTCAGACTAGTCTGAAGAAGGGTCTCGACCTGAAACATCACCCATTCCTTCTCTCCAAAGATGCTGCCTGTCCCGCTGAGTTACTCCAGCATTTGGTATCTACAATCCATTAAGAGTTCTTTTAGTTTCCAAGTACTTTTTTCATCAATTAAACTAAGGTTTTGCTGAAAGATTGAAGGCTAAGATTAATTTCATCATCAATGTCCACATTCAACGGGAAGGGGCTTCACAGGTGTGGTAAGCTGCCCACTGCACAGGTGTGGTAAGCTGCCCACTGCACAGGTGTGGTAAGCTGCCCACTGCACAGGTGTGGTAAGCTGCCCACTGCACAGGTGTAGTAAGGTGCCCACTGCACAGGTGTGCTAAGCTACCCACTGCACAGGTGTGCTAAGCTGCCCACTGCACAGGTGTGCTAAGCTGCCCACTGCACAGGTGTGGTAAGGTGCCCATTGCACAGGTGTGGTAAGGTGCCCACTGCACAGGTGTGGTAAGGTGCCCACTGCGCAGGTGTGGTAAGGTGCCCACTGCGCAGGTGTGATAAGGTGCCCACGGCACAATATCTTCCATTGTGATGAGAAGAAGCATGAGGGATGGGCAATAATAAATGGTGCCTTTATCCATGCCACCTATATTCTGTAAATGAATAGAAGAGTAATTAGATATGATCTCTGAGGTGAGTGCAGTTGAGCAAATCTTTTGAAGCCATGCCAGATCCTGAAACATTTAGATTTTAAAGTACAGTGCAGCAGTATTTAGGCCAATAAGAAATCAAAGGCTAATCCTATCAATAACTGGTTAGGCTTGTGGCTTAATCTATATAAATGTATATTGATTCCAACACTGCAAAACTCCAGGGCTCATAAATGTGCTTTGGTGTTAAAACATTATTTCAAGTCTCCTTAACAACATTTTAAAAAGATCTAAAAAGATTGTGAAATTCAATTGAAGCATTTTAAATCAGTGTTGTTGATCTCCCCAGTGTAACGTAATGTTGTTTCAGAAACAGCTGGCATCACTGTAAAACTCTAATTGAATTTGTTGTAGCTGCTGGCACTCACCCATGCGACTGAGAACTCATCAGCCACCCCTTAAAGGCACACAGTCACAGTATCAGCAAAGCACTCTTAGATACTGGACACTGCTCTTCCATTCACAGTGGCTGCAGCAGTCATTCCTGGGGCAGGGAACATGTTCCAAGGCCTACGTTCAGAGGTTTGTAGAGCACATTACCTGTAGGCTGTTATCAGGCAACTGAATCATCCGACCACAACCAGAGAGCAGTGCTGAACTACTATCTACCACATTGATGACCCTCGGACTATCCTTGACCGGACTTGCTGGCTTCAGGTCATTCCCTTATCATGCATCTGTGCACTGTAATGGCTTGATTGTAATCATGTTGTGTCTTTCTGCTGACTGGATAACACGCAGCAAAAGCTTTTCACTCTACCTCGGTACACGTGACAATAAACTGAACTGTATTGTTTGCACCGGGACTGCAGAGATCCTGCAGGGCTTACAGCTGTGATACTGGTGGGAGGTTGTCAAGGCACAACATTCCCCATTTCGTTTTTTTGCAGAAATATTTTGTTCCTTCAAAGATATTGTTCTAGAAGATAGACACAAAAAACTGGAGTAACTCAGCGGGTTAGGCAGCATCTCTGGAGAGAAGGAATGGGTGACGTGAGATGACCTGGGTATGCGAAACGTCATCCGTTCCTTCTCTCTGGAGATGTTGCCTGCCCCGCTGAGTTACACCATCATTTTGTCTCTGTCTTTGGTTTAAACCAGTATCTGCAGTTCCTTCCTACACAGGAGGATATTGTTCTAGTTGTGCAGCGGGTGCTTCGTAAACCCATTTAATGGAACAGTCGACAAAGTATGCTCATGCTTTGCATTCCTCAGCTCCTTTCTCTTGATTGATCAAGGTAAATCAGATGAAGGTATTGGAGTGCAGCTGTCATGTCAAAGAACAAGATGCATTTGTGTTGAAGTAGATGCAACCTGCAGCATATTGTATTGGAATGGAAAACAAGTCCCTTTTCTTGAGTGATGCTTTACCAATTCCAGGGTAAGTCTTCACGTGCTTATTGAAAGGAAAGTGAGCCAAGTTGTGCAGGGTCAGTGTGGGCTGTGGTGTCATGGGGCCATGTGAAATGATCCAGGCTGCTTTATGGGTTCTGACCCCAGAGATTGATCAACACTGCCACTAGCTGCCTGCTATGTTCAGGCTCCAACACGGCACCATATTACATTAATTACACAAGAGGACTCATGTGGAAAGTTTAAGGGTTTATACTGCTGACTTACTGTGGAGATACCTTTGATATTGTTTTGGAGTGATGCCACGATGAGTGTGGTTCCATAGCCGGCGGGTTGAGAAGACCTTTAGAAATGAGGATGATCTTAAATTAGCGATTAAGCTGACAGATATTAAATAGAAGGTCAAGCCTTGACCCGCACCTTTCTGGCAGTGAAAAATCATTGTTGCTTGAAGAAACACAGGAGACCAGAAACAGATTTATCTGTTTGAGGCACATCATTGCAAAGCTGCAATGTTATTTCTCCGCAGACGCTTCATGGTCTATGACCTGAGTGTGAAGTCAAGACATGGAATTCAGTCTAGTCGAATAGATTGATGTGCCATATAGGTTGCATCTTTCAAGATATCAGATAAAATCACAAGGTTTAAGTTTATATGTGTGTTGATCATTTGCATTAATTGAATAGAGAGGTGTGTATAAAATGCCCATGTGAGTAGCCCTTGTATTTTGTGCCTCGTCCTAGATATCCGTTACTGTATTTGATCGTGGGTGCTCTAAAATGGACCATTTGATGAACACCCATAAGATGGAGACACAAGGAACTGTAGATGTTGGAATCTTGAGCAAAACACCATGTGCTGGAGCAATTCAGTGGATTCGACTGCGTGTGTGGAGAGAATGGATGGATGACGTTTCTGGACCTGAAATATCGCGTCCATTCCCTCCACAGATGCTGCCTGATCCATTGAGTTAGTTTTTACTCTTAGATATAGCGTGGAAACAGGCCCTTCGGCCCACAGAGTCTGCACCGACTGCACATTAACAATATCCTACACACACACACACACACACACACACACTAGGAACAATTTGCATTTATACTAAGCCAATTAACCTATAAACCTGTACATTTTTGGAGTGTGGGAGGAAACCGAAGATCTAGGAGAAAACTCACGCAGGTCACGGGGAGAACGTGCAAACTCTGAACAGGCAACACACATATTCATGATGGAGACATGGGTCTCTGGTGCTGTAAGGCAGCAACTCTACCACTGTGCCGCCCAAGGGGCATGGATAGTTGATAATACGCAACTATTTCCCAGACAGAGCAATCTAAAACCATGGGAAGGTAGACAAAAATGCTGGAGAAACTCAACGGGTGAGGCAGCATCTAAGGAGCTCCGTAGATGCTGCCTCACCCGCTGAGTTTCTGCAGCATTTTTGTCTACCTTCGATTTTCCAGCATCAGCAGTTCCATCTTAAACATAAAACCATGGGAAATTGGTTTAGGGCAAAGGGTAAGAAACATAGAAACAAAGAAACATAGAAAATAGGTGCAGGAGTAGGCCATTCGGCCCTTTGAGCCTGCACCGCCATTCAATATGATCATGGCTGATCATCCAACTCAGTATCCTGTACCTGCCTTCTCTCCATACCCCCTGATCCCTTTAGCCACAAGGGCCACATCTAACTCCCTCTTAAATATAGCCAATGAACTGGCCTCAACTACCTTCTGTGGCAGAGAGTTCCAGAGATTCACCACTCTCTGTGTGATATTTCTTTTTCTCATCTCGGTCCTAAAGGATTTCCCCTTAATCCTTAAACTGTGACCCCTTGTCCTGGACTTCCCCAACATCGGGAACAATCTTCCTGCATCTAGCCTGTCCAACCCCTTAAGAATTTTGTAAGTTTCTATAAGATCCCCCCTCAATCTTCTAAATTCTAGCGAGTACAAGCCGAGTCTATCCAGTCTTTCTTCATATGAAAGTCCTGACATCCCAGGAATCATTCTGGTGAACCTTCTCTGTACTCCCTCTATGGCAAGAATGTCTTTCCTCAGATTTGGAGACCAAAACTGTATGCAATACTCCAGGTGTGGTCTCACCAAGACCCTGTACAACTGCAGTAGAACCTCCCTGCTCCTATACTCAAATCCTTTTGCTATGAATGCTAACATACCATTCGCTTTCTTCACTGCCTGCTGCACCTGCATGCCTACTTTCAATGACTGGTGTACCATGATACATCTCCCATTTTCCTAATCGGCCAGCACTCAGAGATTTAGAGTGGATGTGTGGAGAAACTATTTTTCACCCAGAGAGTGGTTGGCATCTGTAGTGCATTCCCTGAGGGATTGGTGGAGGCAGATATACTCAACCTTTTAAAAACTACCCCAAAATTGATGGCGTTGCAGACAATGAGGATGGCCCTCAAAGTATACAGTGGAATATAGATCAGAAATTGGCGGAGAAATGGCAGATGGAGTTTAATCCGAGCAAATGTATGGTGTTGCTCTTTGGGAGGTTGAATGTAGGTGGAAAGTACACAGCTAATGGCATGAACCTCAATATCATTGATGTATAGAGGGACCTTGGTGTCTAAGTCCATAGCTCCCTGAAAGTGACAGCATAGGTAAATAGAGTAGTACAGAAGGCATGCGGTGTGCTTGCCTTCATAGGTCAGAATATTGAATATAACAGTCAGGAAGTCATGTTGCTGCTTTGTAGGTCTTGGGTTATCTACATTTGGAGTATTATATGCAGTTTTTGTTACCCCTCTTTACAGGAAGGATGAAGAGCTGGAAATAGTATAGTAAAGGTATACCAGAATGCTGCCTGGAATAGAAGGCATTAGCTAAAAGGTGAAGTTAGACAAACTTGGATTGTTTCCTCTGGAGCATTTGAAGCTGAGGAGAAGTATACATTTATGAGTGCCATCGATTGGGTGGACAGTCATGATTTATTTCTCAAGGATGAAATATCAAAGATTAGAGGGCATAGTTTTAATTTGAGTTGGGCAAAGTATAAAGTGGGATTAAAGTCTTTTTTACTTACGCAGAGAGTGGTGAATGCCTGGAACATGTTGCTAAGGGTGTTGGTGGAGGTAGATATTTTACTGTCATTTAAGAGACTTTGGAGAGTCAAATGGGTATGCACAGGAGCAGAGGGATATGATCACGTGCAGGCAGAGGAGATTAGTTTAACTGCGATCATTTCATTGAACACCTTCGCTCAGTCCGCCTGGATCTACCTGACCTCCCGGTTGCTAAACACTTTAATTCTCCTTCCCATTCCCACACTGACCTTTCTGTCCTAGGTCTCCTCCATTGTCAGAGTGAGGCTAAACGCAAATTAGAGGAACAGCATCTCATATTTCGCTTGGGCAGCTTACAGCCCAGTGGTATGAATATTGACTTCTGTAACTTCAGATAGCCCCGGCATTCCCTCTCCCTCCATCCCTCCCCCACCCAAGTCGCACTTGCTTCTCATTGTCACCCAACAAACACCTAACAATGGCTTGTTTCCTTTATCATCGTTACTTTTTTGCATATCTTTCATTCATTGTTCTTTATCTCTCTACATCATTGTCTATATCTCTCATTTCCCTTTCCTCTGACTAGTCTGAAGAAGGGTCTCGACCTGAAATGTCACCCATTACTTCTCTCCAGAGATGCTGCCTGTCCCGCTGAGTTACTCCATCTTTTTATATCTCTGGGTCAGTAGTGCTATGAGACAATTTTTCTTGCTGCATTGATGTATACTCCTGGGGTAAGTCGGGCATTTAATGACTGGCATGAGGCTCTTGGTCATCCTGCTGTTGTCTTTCAACCTGTTAATCCTGGTGTTTTTGTTGCTGATCTCAAACCTTGACCATCTCAAGAGATGATGGCCGAGCTACAGTGCCCTCCATAATGTTTGGGACAAAGACCCATCATTTATTTATTTGCCACTGTACTCCACAATTTGAGATTTATAATAGAAAAAAATCACGTGGTTAAAGTGCACATTGTCAGATTTTATTAAAGGGTATTTTTAAACATTTTGGTTTCACCATGTAGAAATTACAGCTGTATTTATATATAGTCCCCCCCATTTCAGGGCACCATAATGTTTGGGACACATGGCTTCACAGGTGTTTGTAATTGCTCAGGTGTGTTTAATTGCCTCCTTAATGCAGGTGTAAGAGGGCTCTCAGCACCTAGTCTTTCCTCCAGTCTTTCCATCACCTTTGGAAACTTTTATTGCTGTTTATCAACATGAGGACCAAAGTTGTGCCAATGAAAGTCAAAGAAGCCATTATGAAACTGTGAAACAAGAATAAAACTGTTGGAGACATCAGCCAAACCTTAGGCTTACCAAAATCAACTGTTTGGAACATCATTAAGAAGAAAGAGAGCACTGGTGAGCTTACTAATCACAATGGGTCTGGCAGGCCAAGTAAGACCTCCACAGCTGATGTCAGAAGAATTCTCTGTATAATAAAGAAAAATCCCCAAACACCTGTCCGACAGAGCAGAAACACAGAGCAGGTGTGGATTTGTCAATGACCACTGTCCGCAGAAGACTTCATTAACAGAAATACAGAGGCTACACTGCAAGATGCAAACCACTGGTTAGCTGCAAAAATAGGATGGCCAGGTTACAGTTTGCCAAGAAGTACTTAAAAGAGCAACCACAGTTCTGGAAAAAGGTTTTCTTGACAGATGAGATGCAGATTAACATATATCAGAGTGATGGCAAGAGCAAAGTATGGAGGAGAGAAGGAACTGCCCAAGATCCAAAGCATACCACCTCATCTGTGAAACACGGTGGTGGGGGTGTTATGGTCTGGGCATGTATGGCTGCTGAAGGTACTGGCTTACTTATCTTCATTGATGATACAACTACTGATGGTAGTAGCATCATGAATTCTGAAGTGTATAGACACATCCCATCTGCTCAAGTTCAAACAAATGCCTCAAAACTCATTGGCCGGTGATTCATTCAACAGCAAGACAATGATCCCAAACATACTGCTAAAGCAACAAAGGAGTTTTACAAAATTAAAAAATGGTCAATTCTTGAGTGGCCAAGTCAATCACCCGATCTGAACCCAATTGAGCATGTCTTTAATATGCTGAAGAGAAAACTGAAGGGGACTAGCCTCCAAAACAGGCATCAGCTAAAGATGGCTGCAATAGAGGCCTGGCAGAGCATCACCAGAGAAGACATCCAGCAACTGGTGATGTCCATGAATCGCAGACTTCAAGCAGTCATTGCATGCAAAGGATATGCAACAAAATACTAAACATGACTACTTTCATTTACATGACATTGCTGTGTCCCAAACATGATGGTGCCCTGAAATGGGGGGACTATGTATAAACACTGCTGTAATTCCTACATGGTGAAACCAAAATGTGTAAAAATGGCCTTTATTAAGATCTGACAATATGCACTTTAACCACGTGATTTTATTTAAAATTACAAATCTCAAATTGTGGAGGACAGAGGCAAATAAATAAATGATGGGTCTTTGTCCCAAACATTATGGAGGGCACTGTATAGGCCATCTATAGACCACAGCAATATATAACAAGAAGTGCTGCCAGATTGGTACACAGGGTGAAATCACATTTTCAGCAGCACCTATTGTAAAGCACTCAGTTAGTGCGTTTGATCTCCAAGCAGAGTGATTAGCCATAAGAGCCAGGGCACTCCTTGCTCCATCACTCCATCTTTTTGGGGGCATGGGGTATACTGAAAGATGAGGAGCAATTGTGCTGGCTTACAATGAATGAATGGTTGGATTTCTAGGGCCTGGTGATTATATATTAAATAATGGCATCTATCAGAAGTCTGAATTCTGCAGGGAGTAAAGGTCTGATGATCTAACCAAATTTATATTTAATGATCAATCTAAGATACAAAACAAGCCATCATGATAAATAGAGAGTAGAATTGAAAATGTTGATCCGTCATTTTTAGTTTCAATTTGAAAGAGATTCTTTGGCCTGAAATTTGATAATTATGAGAGATGAGAAGCAGTGGACAAGCTCTGGGAATAAAGCTACTGTTGTTTAATCTGTTCTAGGGATGCAAGATCAATTTTCTCCACATTAAGAGATTATGTGACAGACAGGGACAAGGACACAAAGAAAAGAGTCTTCCATTTTGTGCTGGATTTGAGATCAAAATAGCAGAGCCCCCTTGGCTCATGATATACTTACAGGGGTTCAAACGTTGTAAATTATCAATACCTTCTAGATTTCATTGTACGTACTTCACAGTATTCTCACATTGTATGGACAATGCTAAATTCTCACTTAACCTTCTACCAAAGGAATATGTTCAGAGGCAAAAATTAAAGATTGCTCATCTACTCTAATCCATACAGTGCACATAAGAACCATTTTGTGCTTTTTGTTGTACAAAGTAATTACCGCTCATAACTATTTTGCTGTTGCATACTTTTACGGCAGTACACATACTCATCAAATAGGAAAACAAATGCCATTCTAGGTACCGGTAGTTTAGAATTGCATTTGAAGGTAAAGGATCTTCATGTTTTTAAATGAAATGGAAATTTAAATTTGCATTTTGAATGTTAAATAAAACAATTATTACTCCTGAAGTCTACACTTGTGATGATTTGCTAATCTAACTAATTTGAAAAATGCAGCAAAGAATTGTTTTCATATTTCTGAATTTCAAAATGTTCAGAATCATTTGAATCGTGGCTCTTGCAATAACTTTGTCTTGAGAATTAAGAGCTCTCTACCCTAGATTTGGTTTATAATCAGAATCAGAATCAGAATCGTACTTTATTTGCCAAGTATGTACGACCTACGAGGAATTTCATTTGCCTAGTCAGTCATACAATTAAAAAGCAACATAACACCCACAACACATTTTAACATGAACATCAACCACAGTGACTCCTACACATTCCTCACCGTGATGGAAGGCGAAATAAAGTTCAAGTCCCATCCCTTTGTTCTCCCACGGTCGGGGGCCTCGAGCCTTCCGTTGACGGGATGATCTTGACTCCCGTAGCTGGCAGCGTTCGGGCCATCCGCATCGAGGCGATCAGCTCCCGCATCGGGGGGGATGTTGGCTCCCCTGCGCCGGACGATCGAACCTCGCGTCGGGGCTGGTCGAATCTTCTGCGTCGTTGGAGCTTCCCGACTCGGCCTCTCCCGAGACTGCGACCTCTTGATGGTAAGTCCGCAGGCCGTGGTTGGAGCGATCCCAGGCAAGGGATCAGCTCCGATGTTAAGTCCACACGGTGAGGCTCATGACAGTCCGAGAAGGCCTCTGGCTCCATCGATGGAAGGCGGCAGAGTGCCCGGAGAATGCGATCCAATAATTAATCACATCTCCGGCAAGGTAATAACCTGAAAAAAAGCTTCCCCCGATCCCCTCCCCCTCCCCCCACATAAGACAAACCGGAGAACATTAAAACAAACTTTTAACAAACACTAAAAATTAAAAAAAGATGAAAAATGAAAGATGAATAATGTGGGAAATTATAAATATGATCAATTTTAATATTAAGTAACTATCAATTGGCTTGCTGTTGGAGCATATAAATAGTTATAGGCATCTTGCATTTTTTAAGAGATAAGCTTACCATTCTGCCATCAACTATATTGCATTTATTCAGAAGAAGTAGACAATTATTTAAATGCATTTTATAAATTGGGAATTGATTTGAAAATGTACATAACCAGGTTATTTATAATTCATCTCCTGTGTTATGTTTTTCTTCCTTTTCCTTATTCCCATTGACATTCTATCTCTTCCTTCCTTGACGTGCATCATTTATCTTCCATTTCCTGTTTTTCTGCGACCTCCAGAAAAACTCCAGATGATCCATTCTTATGGGATGTCATAACTGGCACGAGGATGTCGTAACATCTGATAGTTTTCAGCGATACATGGCAGATTCCTGTGCATTGACCATGGTTTGCAGTGGTTTACTCATGCAGTCATCTGGTGAACAGTACATCTTGCCCTGGTCTGGTTCATCTGTAGCAGGCGAATCAAAACAAAATAGGAACTCTTTGCACAATGTTAGTGATGATTGTAATTAGATTTATGTTGATATCATTGAAAAGTTACTGTCTGTAAAGAAGGTTTAGTTTAGAGATACAGCGCAGAAACAGGCCCTTCAGCCAACCAGGTCCGTGCTGACCAGCGATCCCCGCACATTAACACTATCCTACACACACACTAGGGACAATTTACACTTATACCAGGCCAATTAACCTACAAACCTGAACGTCTTTGGAGTGTGAGGGGCAACCGAAGATCTCGGCAAAATCCCATGCAGGTCACGGGGAGAACGTACAAACTCCGTGCAGACAAGCACCCGTAGTCAGGATCGAACCCGGGTCTCCGGCGCCCTTTAGATAAATAGATGATACACTTTTTAGTTCTGCATTACCTTTGAGCTTCTTCAGTTTCTAAATGAATATAACAAAAGACAGATTTAAATGCTGATTAAGGTTTATTATCTATATGAGGGATATGGGAGAAAGGTGAATTTACTTGTTCAGAGGCTAATCTAATAGCTGTATAGAACATATATCCCTAATTTTCATGAATGATCTTTAGATTTTTTACATCCGTATTGCAACATGAATGACCTTGTACTGAAATGTTGAATAATAAATAGTTTGTTTACAGAGAATATGGAACAGTACAGTACAAGAATAGGCTACTCGACCCACAAAGTCCATGCCGAATATGATGTCAAGATTGCACATAATCCCTATCCCTCCATTCCCTGCATATCCACATACCTATCCAAAAGCCACTATCGTATCTGCCTCAACCACCACCACTGACAGCGTGTTCCAGGCACTCGCCATCCTCTGTGTAAAAGAGATACTCCGCACTTAAACTCCTTTAAACATTGCTCCTCTCACCTTAAAGCTATGCACTCTGGTATTTGACTTCCTGGAAAAAATGTTCTGACTGTCTACCCTGTCTATGCTTCATAGTTTTATATACTTCTATCAGGTAGTAAGCACAGTGGTAGAGTTGCTGCCACTGTGCTACCTGATAGACCCAGTTGAATCCTAACTACGGGTGCTGTCTGTACTGAGTTTGTACATTCTCTCTGTGGATTTTCTCTGCGTTTTGTCTCACAACCCAAAGATGTTAATTGGCTTCTGTAAAATTGTAAATTGTCCCTAGTGTGAGTAGGGTAGTGCTAGTGTGTGGGGATCTCTGGTCGGCGCGGACTCGGTGGGCTAAACGACCTGTTTCTGAGCTATATCTTTAAAGTCTAAATCGGGCCTCCCGGTAATTTCAGCTGCTTAAAAAAAAAACAATTTCAGTCTGTCCAGCCTCTCCCTGTTGCTAACACACTCTAACCTGGCAACATTCTGGTAAACCTCCTCTGCACCCTTTCCAAAGCCTCCACATCCTTCCTGGGGTCGGGTGACCAGAACTGCATGCAGTATTCCAAATGTGGCCTAACCAAGGTCCTATAAAGCTGCGTCATGACATCCTGCCTCTTATACTCCATGCCCAAGCCTATGTTAGTAAGCATACCACATGCCGCCTTTACCACTCTATGTCCTTATATTGCCACTTTAAGCGAGCTATGGACTTCGACCCCAACACCCCTCTGCACATCAATGGTGTTGAGGGTCATGCCATCAATTGTATATTTTCCTCTTACATTTGACTTCCCAAAGTGCAACACCTCACACTTGCGCGGATTAAACTCCACCTACTATTTCTCTGCTCATTTCCGTAGCTGATTTTTATCCCAGTATATACCTTGACAGCCTTCCTCACAGTCCACTAGAGGTCCCAGCACAGAACTAAACAGGTTTAGGTTTACTTGTTCCCCTGCTATTTACTATTTAATAAAACTCGCTGATTTGTAACATTGAAGAATAATGACATTAAAGATCAATGTGGTCTAAACTGAACAAAACTTGCTGCATATGAGATGTTCAATGTCTGAAGAAGGGTCTCGGCCCGAAACGTTGCCTCTTTCCTTCGCTCCATAGATGCTGCCTCACCCGCTGAGTTTCTCCAGCATTTTTGTCTACCTTCGATTTTCCAGCATCTGCAGTTCCTTCTTAAACATGTTCAATTTTGGAGGAGCTTAGGTTTACAGGGAGTGGCAGATGAGAGACTAACCAAGAGTATTTACATTTTTAGAAATTCCATTCTGGCACAACGGAGGAGATGAGGCAGATCAGCATGAACATTTTAATTGATGGGAAGTAACTGCAGATGCTGGTTCAAACCGAAGATAGACACAAAAAGCTGGAGTAACTCAGCGGGCAAGACACCGCCTCTGGAGAAAAAGGAATAGGTGACGTCTTGGAAAGTGTCTCGACCCAAAACGTCACCTATTCCTTTTCCCCCAGAGATGATGTCTGACTTGCTGAGTTACTCCAGCCTTTTGTGTCTCTCTATTGTAAATGGTGAGGCAGGCTTGAGAGGCGTTGCACTAGATCGGTTCATTTCATGCACGGCTCTTCAAACGTTGCAGAGGAAGGGAAGTGTTCATTGTAGCTGTCGAGGTCAATGAGCACAGCAAGCTGGGGAAGAAAAGGTGAAGTCAGCATTCGTTCCCCAGCGACATACTGTGGAAAATACTTGTGTGTGAACTTTGTAATAAAGCTTGGATCAGTTTTAGTGATAAGTTGTAAAGTAACTTGTAAACATGTGGGGCTGGACCAGGGTATTGGTTAGGGTACTGGAGGTGGTCATAAGCCTGTGCTTTACCAAAGAACAGCCATGGGAATGAGATAGTTAACAGGAGGAAGAAGATTTCTCTAAAAGAGATGTTTCCTCATTGTTTTAATAATCACCCATTTAAATTTAAATCCAGCACAACGTATAGCAAGACAAAGTGTTGGAGTAACTCAGCAGGTCCGGCAGCTGCCCTGGAGAAGTTTTGGGTCGGGACCCTGCTTTAGCTAACCATGTTCTTCAGAGATGCTGCCTGACCCGCTGACTTACTCCAGCACTTTGTGTCTTTTTTTTGTAAACCAGCATTTGCAGTTCCGACTAGTGCCCACAGAATTGAACAGATTGGGGGAACTATTGAATTGAGAAAATGTAAATCATTGTTTTCTGGAGAATGATGGCCTGCTTCCTGTCATGCATAGCGTAAGTGTGAAATGCTTGTGATCTCGTTCCTGCAGAATGTGGATTTTCTTTCATGGATTTGACATTCTGTTAATAGTTAATCTAACTGACTGGTAATTATGGTCATTACAAAGTAAATGTAGGTGCCGTATTTTTCTTTTGAGGCTATAAAAGGGAAGGAAGATAGTGCTTACATTGCAGTGATATCTTTGTTCACTAATGGATATTGTTCAAATTTACACAGATTAATCAACAAGATGCTTTTAAAAAGGATTTGCTCCTTTATTCCATTTACTTAACATCATCCGATTTGTCTTAGATAGGCAGGTGTTCTAAGCATAGTCAGGAATAGTTATTGTTCCCATTTGCTATTTTGCAGTAATCAATCCAGCTTATGAAATTGTATTTAACTGTGGTGCATAGTTGATATAAATCTCTGGGCTCCATTTTTGGCAGCCAAGCATTTCTTTACATGATTTCCTATTTCCTTCGTTCCATACATGCTGCCTCACCTGCTGAGTTTCTCCAGCATTTTTGTCTACCATTTCATTACATGTCTTGGTCTTGAATAATTTGCAGTTGGATGAGAAGGTATCTTGGATTTGGTATCAGTGGCTGGCATGGGGAAGGGGAAAAGGAGTCTCTGGATAGTGCTTTACATAATGCCCCTGTCTCACTTAGGAAACCTGAACGGAATTCTTGTGCCTGAGTGTGTGGCCAGGGTGGTGTGGGCCTCTGATGATGCTGGCTGCCTTTTTGAGGCAGCGACTCCGGTAAATCCCTTCGATGGTGGGGAGGTCAGAACCGGTGATGGACTGGGCAGTGTTCACAACTTTTTGCAGTCTTCTTCGCTCCTGGATGTTCAAGTTGCCGAACCAGGCCATGATGCAATCAGTCAGCATGATCTCTACTGTACACCTGTAGAAGTTCAAGAGAATCCACTCTGACATACCGAATCTCCGCAATCTTCTCAAGAAGTAGAGGCGTTGATGGGCTTTCTTTATCATTGCATCAGTGTGCTGGGTCCATGAAAGATATTCAGAAATATGCACGCCCAAGAATTTGAATCTTTTGACTGTAACTTGTTACATCCAATTGAACCACTTGAAGAGTGGAGCACACCAATTGACATCTTGAAATAATTTTGAGGGCAACTCACATGAGCATAGAAGTCTTAAACTTTCTGCAGCATTGTTGTCACTATCACTCTAGCTGTGCTATGGTATTGATTTCTCATGGAGTCTGGTGCTGGAGCATCAATTTTCAGTTTTATCTCAGCATTTGCAGGGAGTGTTGTGGATGCTAAACATAACTCACTTATGTTTAGTAATTGTTCTAAAAGAAGCTAGATTCAGCTCATGTACATTTTTGGAACGAGTTGAATTAATGTGTATCTAAATACATTTAATTGTTTTCAAGTGTTTTAATTTTTGCAAATTATTAACATTTTATGGAATGGAATACTTTATTGTCACATGTGACTAGGCACAGTGAGATTCTTTGCTTGCATACACAATGTATACAAATAGCGGCCTCCTAGGGCGCTGACAAAGTTACAAAACACGCTGGCTCCTGGGCTACACCGCCACCGAGGCCCCATCATCGCGAGGCCTTCACCACCGCCGAGGCCTCACCAGTGTCGACGCCCCACTTCACGCCTCTGTGATGCCAACCCGGGCCCCAGCCGCGGGCTCCGTCGGCCGCTCTGCCGACCCAGACTCTGACCCGTGAGGCCCGGCTCCTCCGTCCAACCCGCGAGGCCCCGACCCAGGCTTCCCCGTGGCGCTCCAGAAGGCATCGAGACCGCGGCGTCTCGATAAAGGCCTCAGGCCGCCTTCCCAGTCCACAGCCACGGGCCCGTCGGGAAGCCTTCTGGCCGCGCAGCCAGTCGGGAATGTTAACATTTTTAATAGTTTGATTAATCTGTAAGTTTTGAATCCTTGTGAATATTGGAGATATTCTCAGACATTCCAAGTCCTGACAACCAATTCTACCTGGACACATGGTTCTCCCTGCTGTAAACCTCCAAAGGACGGCATGATTACAGCCTGACTGCTGTGTTGGAGTTGGTCTTTGTCCATCATGAACACCAATGACAACCTCACTGGGATCGCACTCATCTACAGTCGATGTGTTGTTAGATATATCACTCCCTCTTCTCCCCTCTCCCATCAGGCAAAAGGTGTAGAAGTGTGAAAACGCACACCTCCAGATTCACGGACAGTTTCCTCCCAGCTGTTATCAGGCAACTGAATCATCCTACCACAACCAGAGAGCAGTGCTGAACTACTATCTACCTCTTTGGTGACCCTCGGACTATCCTTGATTGGACTTTGCTGGCTTTACCTTGCACTAAACTTTTATCCCTTATCATGTACTGTATCTATTACACTGTAGGTGGCTCGATTGTAATCATGTATTGTCTTCCTGCTGACTGGTTAGCACGCAACAAAGTATTTTCTCAGTACAGGTGAGAATAAACTAAACTGAAACGGAACTGATGTAGTGAGCATAAGCAGCTGGCTATTGTGGTCAGCATGGTGGAACTGTACTGTTTACCCATGGCATCCCAGAGCACCACTTCCTGGGAATTGCACACAAAAACAATAGTTAATTGTGGAGGCTAAAACTATCATCAGAAAGGCAAGAATTTTGTTTATGCCACTATGAAGTAATTTTAATATCGGTCAGTACAAAAATATAAGTGTACTTCAGGAGGTAATCCACAAACTTGTCATACAGTAGACACCCAGGCAAGTGATCCTATTGAGGCTTTCCACTTCATGTCTTAAACCAAGTTTAAAATATTCTCAGAAACACGATGGTAGCACAGTTATCGGTGAAGTAGAGTAATTCTGTACGATTTTCACAGTTGATGACTGTACCTGTCTCTCTTGTTCTGTTCATTGGATGTACAGTGTAATTTGCCATCAACTAATGCACAGGAGCATTACTGAATAATAACCGCTCACGCACTTTTTCCAAATAATCCTTAACGTTTTGGGAAATTACAAGTGAAATTGAGCAGGAGGATAAAAGTGTAGATGGAAACAAAATGCTGGAGTAACTCAGCGGGACGGACTGGCAGCATCTCTTCATTCATTCATCATCGTTGAAAACATCAGCGACACAGTGGTGCTGGTTTCCGACGGGCACGGTGACAGACGCACCACACATCTCTGTCCTCCATGCAGCTGGCAAGCTCCTCTTTTGTCTCAACACATGTCTTCAGCATGGTCTTGATTGGCCGTCCCGGGTCACGTCTTCCATGGATGGGGTTCCCACAGCACAACCCTGTCTGCTGAGATTTCTCGGTGACGGTGGCAGTGACCAGCGAGCCTCATCCTTCTCCACCTGATCTTCTCGGTCAGAGGTGGAATCTCCCCTTAGAGCTGGGCGTTGGTGATGTGCTCCCTCCAACTGACAGTTTGAACTTTTCTGAGCATTCGGGTGTAGGTACCAACAAGAGACTTGGACAGTGCTCGAGTGAGAGTCCGTGCCTCACACTCGTACAATAATATGGTCTCTACAGTTGCATGGGCCAGCAGGATGAGCATGTTGCAGTACGGAGCAGGGATACGGACGGCAAAGTAAAGGCACCATGGATGGCCAAAGAGGTTGTAAACTTGGTCAGGAAGAAGAAAGAAGCGCATGTCAGGTTTAAGTAGTGCCATCAAACAGGACTTGTGAGGAAGATGAAGATTTGGATGAGAACATACAGAGCAAGATTAGCAAGTTTGCTGATGATACAAAAGTTAGTGGTGTTACAGATAGTGAAGATGGTTGTGAAAGATTGCAGCAGGATCTGGATCGATTGGCCAGGTGGGCTTTGGAATGTTTTTTTTTTTTTTTTTTTTTTTTTTTTTAATTTTTATTTATTAGAAGTACATTACATCACAGCCACATACATTAATACTCGTCATTTATATCTTCTTACAATTAATGTACTCCCTTTATTTTTTTTTTTTACGCTAAAGAAAGAAAAGATTGAAAGAGAGAAGAAAGTGAAGAGAAAAGTGTAGAAAATGTAACAACAAACAAAAAAAAAAAAAAAAGGACGAGGACCCTATGAAAGCGAAATTAAAGACAAAAAAAAAAAGGAGTTAAGAAATAGGCCCTAAGAAAAGAAAAGAGAGAGAGAAAAAAAGAAAAACAAATGTTTTTTTTTTTGAGCATCACGTAAATAGGACATACCAACTCTTCAACTATCATCCCCCCTTACCCGACCTCAATTTTTTATTTTTTTAAAGTACTTTTGCACCCTATGTTTGTAATAATTCTATAAATGCAGACCACGTCAGGTGGAAGTGATCTGGTTTACCTGCTAGGAGGAGTCTTATCTCTTCAAGGTGTAGTGTTTCAAACATATTTGAAATCCACATATTTATAGTTGGTATTGGAGCCTTCTTCCAAAATTTTAGAATTAGCTTTTTTCCAGTTATTAACCCATAATCCATTAATTTCTTTTGAAACACATTTAGTTCTGGATCATCTTCCGTTATTCTGGGCTTTGGAATGTTTGATGGAATTTAATACAGAGAAGTGTGAGGTGTTGCATTTTGTAACGTCGAACAAGGGCAGGACCTACATAGTAAATGGTAGGCCTCTGGGTTGTGTTGTAGAGCAGAGGGTTCTAGGAGTGCATGTGCATGGTTCCTTGAAGGTCGAGTCGCAGGTAGATAAGGTGGTCAAAAAGGCTTTTGGCACTTGGGCCTTCATCAGTCAGATTATTGAGTATAGAAGTTGGGAGGTCATGTTGCAGTTGCATAAGACATTGGTGTGGTGAGACTGCATTTAGAATATTGTGTTTTGTTCTGGGCAATATGTTATAGGAAAGATATTGTCAAGCTTGAAAGGGCTCAGAAATGATTTACGAGGATGTTGCCAAGACTAGAGGGTGTGAACTATTGGGACAGGTTGAGTAGGCTGGGTCTCTATTCCATGGAGCGCAGGAGGATGAGGGGAGATCTTATAGAGGTATACAAAATCATGAGAGGAATAGATCGAGTAGATGCCCAGAGTAGGGGAATTGAGGACCAGAGGACATAGGTTCAAGGTGAAGGAGAAATGATTTAACAGGAATCCGACGGGTAACTTTTTCACACAAAGAGTGGTGGGTGTATGGAACAAGCTGCCAGAGAAGTTTGTTGAGGCAGGGACTATCCAATCGTTTGAGAAACAGTTAGACAGGTACAGGGACAGGACAGGTTTGGGGGGATATGGACCAAGCGCAGGCAAGTGGGACTAGTGTAGCTGGGACATTGTTGACTGGTGTGGGCGAGTTGGGCCGAAGGGCCTGTTTCCACACTGTATCACTCTATGACTCTATGGGTAAGAAAGAACTCAAACGGGCGATTAGCAGGGCCAGGAGGGGCGGTGAGATGTAATTGGCGAGATGGGTGAAAGAAAAGGATTTTTCTATGTACGTTGACCAGGGAGAAGGTAGGGCCACTCAAAGAGAAAGGAGGGAATGTCTGCCCGGAGTTGGAGGATGTAGGTGAGGTACTAAATCAGCACTATGCATCTGTATTCACCAAGGAGAAGGACGGAGGACATCCAGATCAGTGTGGAGAATACAATATGCTAAGGCAGTGTGAGATGTAGAAGCAGATGGTGCTGAGGTTCTTGAAGAACATTAAAGTAGATAAATCCCCAGGGCCTGTTGGGATCTATCCCAGGTTATTGAGGAAGGCAAGAAAGAAGATTGTGATGGGCCTTAACGAGGATCTTTGTTTCCTCTCTAGCCCCAGGATAGGACAAGTCTAGAGGGATATGGTCCAAACACAGGCTGGTGGGACCAGTGTAGATGAGACATGTGGTTGGTGTGGGCAAGTTGGGCCAAAGGGCCTGTTTCCATGTTGTATGACTCTGGGCAGCATTCTGGTAATCCTCCTCTGCACCCTCTCCAATGGTTCCACGTCTTCCCTGTAATGGGGTGACTAGAACTGCACGCAATACTCCAAATGCAGCCTGACTTCCTGACTCTTATATTCAATGCCCCTAGCAATGGAGTCATGCATACCATACACCTTCTTTACCACCTTATTCACGTGTGTTGCCACCTTCAGTGAGCAAAGGGGGTGGAAGTTAAAATGGTTAGCAACCGGGAGATACAACAGACCTTGGCGGACGGAGCACAAGTGCTTGGAGTAACAATTGCCTCGTCTATGCAACTGAGCTATTTCGGGAGCACCGAATGCAGTAAATGAGGATAGTGGAATTGCATGTCAATGTCTGTCTCAATTAGAAGGATTCCTGTGGTCCCTGGATGGATATGAGGGTGGAGGTGTAATGTTAAAAAAGTGTTAATTGCCACTAAACATCCTGCTGACCAGCCATTTGGATGTCACAATGGATAATCTACAGTCGTTCTTTCATTTTAGGAGTAAAAAAAAAATAGTGGCCAAGCATTGGTCACTTTAATAGTTAAATATACAATAGGGATATAGAACGTGGAGCATGGATACAGGCCCCCTTCATCCCGCTTTATTAATTACATACTGCCTTTGCTACAGGTACCGCCATCTCTTCTCACCCCACCCCCCTGCCCCCACCTATCCAACAAGATTGCCACTCACTCCATGTTTGTTGGGATACAGCAGTGGGAGCTTTATGCTCCACTAGATCTGTGTGCATAATTGTCATTCGGACTGCAATGTGTGTTGGTAACGCTGGCGTAGCAGTAGATTTGCTGCCTTACAACACCAGAGACCCAGATACGATCCTGACTACGGGTGCTTGTCTGTATGGAGTTTGTACATTCTCCCCGTGACCTGCGTGGGTTTTCTTCTGGTGCTACAGTTTCCTCCCACACTCCAAATTGCCTTGGTATAATTGTAAATTGTCCCTAGTGTGTGTAGGGTAGTGTTAGTGTGTGTAGGGTAGTGTTAGTGTGCGGGGATCACAGGTCGGCATGGAATCGGTGGGCCCAAGGGCCTGTTTCGGTGCTGTATCTCTAAACTAAACAATGATGTAAACAGGGTGAGCTGCAAATATGTGCCCATAGATAAAGATATTTTATTGGCTTGCCTGTGGATATTCATGTTTCTAACATCTGGCTTATGATACCATGAGATAAACAGTTTTTGAATTTTACTAACTTTGTTTCTTTATTCAGACATCAAATCATATTTTCCTGAAAACATGGTGTCAAACAGACACCATATGTGATGAGCCTAAAATGGGATGCAAGCAATTTAGAAGTTAATCTCATTTGAATGAAATGAAACTGCTCAATTTTAGAAAATGTTGCCTCTCAGTTTGCAATCTTTTTTAATGTAGCTATTTTCTTGCCAATTTTCCCACTTCTTCCTCAGAATACATTTGTCTGGAAGCTGAAATGTGCCCATATAGGTGCATTCTTGGGCCAACGAGTGGCCTAACAACTTCATGTGGGAGCTATGTAGCAATGTTGAGTTGATCCATAAAGTCCAACATACTTGGTTGGATGGATGCAGGGTGACGTTTCCTCTGGGAGTGTAAACTAAGGTGACAAAATCTCAAAATAAATGTTCGGCCATTCAATACAGAGGTTGGAAGAAATACTTGGAGTGTCGAGTTGGAATGCTCTACTCAAGAGGGCTCTTTAACTTGCTCACTGATTCAATACCAAGATCAAATATTAAGAAAAATTAGGAAATGCCATTAGTAAATGATGTTAAAGTAAAAGATCAGACTGAACTTCATTGAAAGATGAGCAAACAGGGGAGCCAAGGGACTGAATGGCTTACTCCTGCTATTTCTGACTTTCTGATATTGAACAGACCCTGCCGATCAAAGGCATTTCTTTCATGCCCACTGCCATTGCAGAAGGTGAATAAGTCTAGCTGTCAGGGGTCAAAGGAGATGTATGTAGAGCAAGGTTCAGCAGCTCAGGATTGAGCAGGAATTAAGGGGATTGCTCGCAATGTTGGAGGTGAGGGTAGGGGGGTGGATGGGGGGGCGGGAGGCAGTGGTAGTGGCCGAGGTCAGGTGCCTCATTTGTAAACTTGACAAGGATCATAAGATCACAGGAGATACAGTACCTTCCATAATGTTTGGGACAAAGACCCGTCATTTATTTATTTGCCTCTGTACTCCACAATTTGAGATTTGTAATAGAAAAAAATCACATGTGTTCAAAGTACTCATTGTCATGCTTTAATAAAGGGGTATTTTTATACATTTTGGTTTCACCATGTAGAAATTACAGCAGTGTTTATACTTAGTTCCCCCCATTTCAGGGCACCATAATGTTTGGGACACAGCAATGTCATGTAAATGAAAGTAGTCATGGTTAGTATTTTGTTGCAAGCCTTTCCATGCAATGACTGCTTGAAGTCTGTGATTCATGAACATCACCAGTTGCTGGGTGTCTTGTCTGGTGATGCTCTGCCAGGCCTGTATTGCAGCCATCTTTAGCTTATGCTTTTTTTGTGGACTAGTCCCCTTCAGTTTTCTCTTCAGCATATAAAAGGCATGCTCAATTGGGTTCAGATTGGGTGATTGACTTGGCCACTCAAGAATTTACCATTTTTTAGCTTTGAAAAACTCCTTTGTTGCTTTAGCAGTATGTTTGGAATCATTGTCTTGCTGTAGAATGAACCGCCGGCCAATGAGTTTTGAGGCATTTGTTTGAACTTGAGCAGATAGGATGTGTCTATACACTTCAGAATTCATTATGCTACTACCATCAGCAGTTGTATCATCAAAGATAAGTGAGCCAGTATCTTCAGCAGCCATACATGCCCAGGCCATAACACCTCCACTACCGCGTTTCACAGATGAGGAGGTATGCTTTGGATCTTGGGCAGTTCCTTCTCTCCTCCATACATTGCTCTTGCCATCACTCTGATATAAGTTAATCTTCATCTCATCTGTCCACAAGACCTTTTTCCAGAACTGTGGTTGCGATTTTAAGTACTTCTTGGCAAACTGTAACCTGGCCATCCTATTTTTGCGGCTAACCAGTGGTTTGCATCTTGCAGTGTAGCCTCTGTATTTCTGTTCATGAAGTCTTCTGCGGACCGTGGTCATTGTCAAACCAACACCGGACTCCTGAAGAGTGTTTCTGATGTGTCGGACAGGCGTTTGGGGATTTTTCTTGATTCTAGAGATAATTTTTCTGTCATCAGCCATGGAGGTCTTCCTTGGTCTGCCAGTCCCTTTGTGGCTCACCAGTGCTCTCTTTCTTCTTATGATGTTCCAAACAGGTCATTTTAATAAGCCTGATGTTTGGCTGATGTCTCTAACACTTTTATTCTTGTTTATCATTCATAATGGCTTCTTTGACTTTCATTGGCACAACTTTGGTCCTCATGTTGATAAACAGCAATACAAGTTTCCAAAGGTGATGGAAAGACTGGAGGAAAGACTAGGTGCTAAGAGCTCTCTTATACCTGCATGAAGGAGGCAATTAAACACACCTGAACAATTACAAACACCTGTGAAGCCATATGTCCCAAACATTATGGTGCCCTGAAATGGGGGGACTATGTATAAACACAGCTGTAATTTCTACATGGTGAAACCAAAATGCATAAAAATACCCTTTAATAAAATCTGACAATGTGCACTTTAACCACATGTGATTTTTTTCTATTACAAATCTCAAATTATGTGGTAAGACCCAGGGCAGAATGTTGTGGGGGGCTCAGAGATTCGAGTTTACAGATGAGCTTCAATGATGATCTCTGGATCCCGCGAACATTTTGGGCAGGATTTTGGTGTTCGATGGAGAAATAATGGGTGTCTGGCAAAGGGACTGAGAACATCTGCATTTGTCTGCACATTGGCATGTCAGCACACCGGTCCTTGAAATGAAATCATAGACCAGGCAACTTGCAGTATTTAAAATGACTTCTTTGAATGATTTTTTGTTGAAATTGCAACCCATAATACTGCCATGCAATCCGACATCCAGGCTGTTGACTCTGTCATATATCTGTGTTCCTGTGTTTCTGTGTAAGAAGGCAGGCACGGGTTATTGATTGGGGATGATCAGCCATGATCACAATGAATGGTGGAGCTGGCTCGAAGGGCTGAATGGCCTCCTCCTGCACCTATTTTCTATTTCTATGTTTCTATGTTTCCTCCAGGAGGTTCAGGAAAGTAGTTCTGTTTGATAGAGGCTGGGGTTCCATGAGACTGTGTGACCCCTGATTCACCAGAGACCCAGTCTCTAGCTGGGTCATATCACTCCCTTCACAATTAACATCAGCCAAACCAGTACAGCAGGGATGAAGTCTTAGCCCTCTCTGATTAACTGCACTTTTACAGGAGATAGCATGCCACGTTGTCCCTCCAAACTATCACAAGTGCTTCGCAAGCACTGAATTATCGTGAAGGGCAAAGATTTGTGTTGTAGATAAACTGAAACTTCAGCATAATTCAGCTGCTCACGATGTAGAAATCGATGTTGGGGCAGATTTTTCAGGTTGGAATCTGCACTTCTTATCACGACTGTTATTCATCTGTTTAAACTTCAGCCAGTCTTAGACTTGCTCATGTAGTGTTGTTGAACACTCCAGTCCAAAACTTACGGAGTGACGGATGCACCACAATTGTTTCTGTGTGCCATTGCTGGATCCCACTCACAGCCCACACGACGTTCAATCTTGTGTAGTTCAGTTCAGTTTTGTTTAGAGATGCAGAGCGGAAACAGGCCCTTCGGCCCACCGGGGCTGCGCCGACCAACGATCCCCACACGTTAACACTGGGGACAATTTCACATTTATACCAAGCCAATTAACCTACAAACCTGTACGTCTTTGGAGTGTGGGATCAAACCGATGATCTCTGAGAAAACTCTCGGAGGGCATACAAACTCCATACAGACAGCACCCACAGTCTGGATCGAACCCAGGTCTCTGGTGCAAGGCTGAAAGGCAGCAACTCTGCCGCTGCAACACTGTGCCGCCCTTGTGTAGGAAGGAAATGCAGATGCTAGTTTGTACCGAAGCTAGACACAAAATGATGGAGTAACTCAGCGGGACGGGCAGCATCTCTGGAGAGAAGGAATGGGTGTCTATCTTCGGAAGTTCAGTTTTGCCGGGTTTTGTACTGGAAAGATTGTCTCCCGGCTTCTGATCAGGGGCAGACGTCACCTCATCTCTGAGACCCCATTAATTTCCATGGGAATTCCAGGCATGCAGGACAGGAAGCAAAAGGGAAGCTAATTATTTTAATTTTATTATACTGCTTTAGTTTAATATATTTGAAATTATTTCTGCTTTTGCACGTTAATAAGAAGATTAAAACTTTTCTTTTCTCACTTAAACTTTTAAAGTTTTAGATGTCTATCAATGTCAACAGCATTTAAAACAGTTTGCATAACATCAGGTTCAGGAACAGCTACTTTCTTTCAACTGTCAGGTTGTTGAACCAATCTGCACAACCCTAATCGCACCTCAGCAGAGAAATACCAGGGCCTACCTCTTACCCAGCCAAGGAGACTTTTTCAATTTCACTGTCTCGTAGAATTTATGTGTGATTTAGCTCTAAGTTATGTAGAATTTGTATTTTTTATGTCTGGACTTGAAATGCTGCCGCAAGCAAGATTTCCATTGTACCTCTACCTCGCCCTATTTTTGCAGGAGTAGGCCATTCGGCCCTTTGAGTCAGCACCGCCATTCAATATGCTCATGGCTGATCATCCAAAATCAGCGGAATTTCCTGCTTTCTCCCAATATCCCTTGATTCCGTTAGCCCGAAGAACTATATGTAACTCTCTTGACAATATATGACACTAAGTCTGACTTGACTTGAATACGTGACAACTTTGACGAAACACAAAAGGTCTCCTTCCCCAAGCTGCCCCCCCCTCAACCCCCTCACTCACTCATCAGCTTTGTTTTCTATCCGAGCCAGTTTTTGCTTGGGACCCCAAGACTGCACTGCCTGTATCTTAACCATCAGTGAGGCCGCGAACCCCGACGTTCAGTGGACTGAAGAAGGGTCCCGAAACGTCACCTATCCCTTTTCTCCAGAGATGCTGTCTGACCCACTGAGTTACTCCAACTTTTTGTGTCTGTCTTCAGTGAGGTCAGCTCTCTGGCTGCAAATATGGATAGTCTACTGAATCCAGCAAGAACTGGACTACTGCTCTTTTTTTTTTAAACTGCTCAACTTCATACATTTATATCAATGCCAGCCATTTTGATGGTGTTAATTGTGAAGGTCTTTTGTTTTCATTTTCATTTTGCCATTTACTGCTGGCCTGATGATGTGACTTAAAGAGCTTTGCAGCACTTTGCTGTCATAAAAGTAGTTCTTTTGAAAGCTGGACGGGGAATGTCAGCAAGGTATTTGACCACAGGATGTATTACAGTGAGAAAACACACTCTTAACATACACTTCCAGCTGAAATGTGTGTGCCACGACAATGGCCCAAGAACCCTCACTTTCTTCCTCACTTTACTATCCTGGATGCATTGTCACACCCCTTACTGCAGTAATGGCTACCGATTGACAAACATTCATGGATAATTGCTATGGTTCTGATTTTTATCGCAGACAAGTTGAACAATGCATAATCTTATGAACAGGTGAAAGAAAGCAGGAAATACATTACTGAGAATAAATGAAAGTGACAACATTAACTGGGGCACACACACCATTTTGCTGAAATATTACTTTATTTTGAGTGGCTTCCTCTAAAAGGCATGACCCACATTAAATGATATCTAACCTGACCCCAGATCACAGTGCCCCATTTAATCTTGTCCCTTGATCTCTCTACATGTAAGCACCTTTGAGTGATTTTGAATGAACTTATGGTAAATATTTTTGTTGTAGAGAGCTGAACTTGTGTAGGAACAAAAGAAATCCATTTGTTAGATAAATGGTGATGACAGCGACTGCTATGTACCATATCTTTATCAAAAGCAAACAGCCTGGATACCTCGCAGAATTTGGTTAACGATCCTGGAGATAGGAATTATTCTGATAAATTTAAGTTCACGTGATCAGGCCAAGTCCAATCAGAATGAGAGACTCGAGCTGATGGGAAGATAAGATAATCAAGTTGCATTAACGTGGATACTGAAGCAAACAAAACACCAATGCTATAGATACCGGGAGAGGCAGGAGAATGGACTTTGTTACAGCTGATAATAAAAGATCATTTGAACTATTAGTCGCTAATAGATCATTGAGTTTCGCTTTGGGAGACTAGCAAGGCAAGGAAACAATGCAAAACAATGCAGGTAAGGTTATGCCCAGACTTTACTGGGCATTACCTTACCTGTTGCTCGACTGCAGTAGTTAGAAACGTTTCTTGTTCTCAACTTATAAAATTACTTTGATAACCATTTGCAGAATTATTTGACTCTTTAATTCATTGACATACTTTTAGTATCTATCATCCATGCTATGGCTAATATAAATCTGATTTTTCTCAGATAGCTAGTTTATGAATTCTTATAATGTGAATTGTTGGCTCTTGATGTTGTCTTGAGTCCTTGCTTTGTGGAGTGTTCTGTCATGAACTGTTGCACCTCTTCAGCTAAACCTTTCCTTTATGGTATCTACTATTTTCCAGTCGGACTTTGACAACACATTTCATGACCTCTGAAACAGCATTGGGTGTTGACCGGAAAATGCCATCAACATGCTGACTTGGGAGGTTATTGCAAGAGCTTTAACACCCAACCCTTTAAAGAGAAAGTTACATGAAATTCATTTTGGACCACACTACAACCCCTGCAGAGGTGCCTTAATTCATGCAGCAACGTGCCGTATGCTTATCTAGCAGCCTGACCTTAGCTTTTAATTTTTGAAACAGGAAAATAAAAATATTAAATCACTTTGAAAGGGCGCCCTGCAGTAAGCTAGTTGTAGGAATTTGGAAGTGGCTGGAAGTTAATAGACGGGTGGTTCAACTTCTGATTGAGTGACGCTGATTCATTGTTTTAAGTCGGTCTTTTAAGTAGCATGATAGTTGCAGTGTAGCCAATCCACCACAATGGCCCAAGAGTCTCTGTGAATTAACAATTCCCCTTCCGGCTATTGATGCAGCAACCTGAATATATCGCACAGATATTACAACAGTATTTAATTTATTTTGATTTATTTTATTGATTAGTTTTAATGCTTTGATTATTTGGGAACCGGGGCAGTTGATAATGGGAAGTCAAATAATGAATTAAATGTGAAAAACTAAACACTGCCTTCTGAGGTAAATGTCAACACCGACTCATATTTTGTGATTTTCAACTTAATCAAAACACTCTGTAATTGGGTATGTGCATTGTTTTGCTGCATTTTTTAAAATATCACAGTAGTTTCCCATTTTTTCATTAAGCATCAATTTCATATTTTTACATATTTGTAACAAAAATTAAGAATATATATATTTGGTTCTCGTTTAAAAAAACACGTGCGAGATTTGGTAGACAGCGCACTTGCCTTGTCGGAAGGTTTCAGGTTCGAGTCTCACTCCAGAACACAGAAGTCTGAGCTGATATTCCAGTGAAGTAAAAGGAAATTAATGTATTATCAAAGGTACCGTCTTTCAATTGAGGCATTAAAACTTAGTCCTGCAGATCACTCAAGTGAATGTTTTCAGGAAGTGTAAGGGAATTATCCACACAAAGTTATCAATCCACATTACCAAATTATCATTTTGTAGTTTGTGAAAACTCATGCTGGATTCTATGTTTTGTTCTGTACAACAAGAAGCAGAGTTCAGAAGGACCTAGTTGGTTGCAGAGTGCCTTGGAGCACACTGCATGAGATTTAAAAGATGTATAAATAAAAATCTGAGGCCTAACATAACATTGGCATTTTGACATCGTTCCCCTCCTTGGCCTCTCGGGTGGCATGTGGAACAAGGCTAGGCAATTTGCAGTTTTACATTGGGTTAATAGTTGGAGCAATGGGAATCTTTGCCAACTGACTACAGCAATTAGTCTCTCCAAAGTTAAGTTGATCTGCTTTTTAAGCCATTCTAAAGTGTCATTGCCATTAAAAAAAGAGGTTATGTTGACATGTATATTCATCAATTGTTGACACTCCTTGGACAAGCAAACCTATGGACTGCACTAGAGGAGTTAAGATAATACAACAGGCAAGACTACTTTATGATCTTAATCTGATAAGTTCGCATTAATGTTGTATTTTCACCAAACCTGTTTCATAAAGTTGTGATTTATGTTTACCACGTTGCAGAAACGAGCAGTTTGGGAACTTTTTACCCTGAATTCTATTCATGGTTGTCATGATAATGTGAACCCTATCTCTTGCCTCATAAAATTGTCGATCACTTAGTTCTATTCCTGTTGTAAACTGTATATGGTTTTTGGGGGAAGAACTGTTCACTACCCTCAAATATAGATAAGGTTGTCACAAAATTTGAAAGCATAGTTATGTCACCTAATGTGGAGGCCAGTTTTTATTGAAACGTAGATGGTGAAATTAGGAACCGTCTATTTCTAGACTTTTACATTTGGCCCAAACGTGCTTAAGTATTATAGCTTAACATCCTTTAATAATTTGAAAAATATATTCAGGTAAAGGAAGCATTAAAAGATATGCTGCTGCTGATCACTGAAAAGGCAAGGTGGATTAGCGCAGTGATTATTTGTCAGGGTGTAAAATATGCTCAAACTGGAACCACTCTGCTGAAGTCACCAAATATTTTGCACTAATTTAGTATATACTTTGGGCTAAATATTCAGTCATGTTGCACTGTACCTTTCAGTGCTACGCTTACAATTGTCACCGTTTCCTGAGGTGGAATGCTACTGATGGGTTCCCTTGTCAAATCACACCGCAGTAAATAACAGACATCGTGCTTCCTGTTACAAATTATACATGTGTGTCAAACATTAGCCATTTTCCACCTTGCAATGATGATATTCTGAGAGTCGCAAACTCTGTATTCAGTTTATACAGTTTAATTTACTGTCATATGTTCAGAGGTACAGCGAAAAGCTTTTGTTGCGTGCTAACCAGTCAGCAGAAAGACAATACATGATTACAATCGAGCCATTTAGTGTATAGATACATGATAAGGGAATAACGTTTAGTGCAAGGTAAAGCCAGCAAAGTCCGATCAAGGATAGTCCGAGGGTAGATAGTAGTTCAGCACTGCTCTCTGGTTGTGGTAGGATGGTTCAGTTACCTGATAACAGCTGGGAAGGAACTGTCCCTGAATCTGGAGGTGTGCGTTTTCACACTTCTATACCTTTTGCCGGATGGGAGAGGGGAGAAGAGGGAGTGGCCAGGGTGCGACTCGTCCTTAATTATGCTGCTGGCCTTGCCGAGGCGGCATGAGGTATAAATGGAGTCAATAGAAGAGGGTTTGGTTTGTGTGATGGCCTGGGCTGCTCGTTGGGTCAATTCGCTGCAATTTCTTGCGGTCTTGGATGGAGCTGTTCCCAAACCAAGCTGTGATGCATCCTGATAAAATGCTTTCTATGGTGCCTCTGTAGAAGTTGGTGAGAGTTGTCGGGGACATGCCGAACTTCCTAAGCCTTCGAAGGAAGCCTTCGTTGGTGTGCTTCATAGATGTATTCTGGGAGATTTTGTCATATGCAGTTACAAAACAGTGACATTAATAAGTGTTGTCTGGTATAATCTAAACCTAATTTCCTATGGTCTACCATTTTGCCTTTGAGGAATATCGATCATAATTTCACAATTTAAGCATATTACATCAACAAGCAAATCTTTAATAAACTTATTACCTGTTAATACACATGCTTCAACATGTGGCTGTGTCTTCATATGGCTGAATATAATTCAATGAATCTGTAGAAAATGTTACATTCAGAGAATGGCATTGATTAGAATTAAAATAATTTTAGCTGGGGATTGGGTCTCTGGTAGCAGAGTACAATCTCTCTCTTAAATCTGTACATCAGTTGACTTCTTGCTACCTTCTAATGACACTTTTGACATTTAAAAAAACCCAGTGCATGTCACATTTAAATTCAATTACATCCTGAACTCGGAGTTCATATTTCCATTTATCCTGTTTCTTTATTTCTTCCAATGCTGAACAGTTTGCAATTGTTTGAAAACTTGTACCCATTTTTTGGTATGCTTTTTGCCCCTGTGTGATGACTATTTTAAACACAGTATCAAGTATCTGAAACAAAGCACAGAACTCCTGCCGGTTCAGATCAGGATCAGGTTATCTTATTGTAGTTTCTGTGAGAAGAGCAACAATTTTTTAATAAAATAGTAGTGGATCTGCTTCTTCAAATGTCCACACATTAGATGGAAGGTCATTGTCTGGGGTGATCTCACAGAGAACAAAGGCTATCCATGAACAATTTGTACAGTTGCCATTGCTGCATTTCTTTCAATGCTTCATTAAACACTCCCATCAGATTAGTTAGAGAGCACACAAAAGCAATCTTGAGACATTCTTCTTTTTCTTCTGATACAAAGTATGCCTTGACCGTAGATTGTAGCACCCCTGCTTTTCCAAGCCAAATGTACAGGCACCTGGTTGGTAATGGATGTGGAAGCTCCTTATACTCTCATTTCTACAAACTCTAAAGAGATTTCATTCTCTCAGTAGAAGACAACATGCTATATACTAAAAGCAAGACTTTCAGGCCATTTTAAAAGTTAGCAAACAGCTGGTATCTGCATATAATCTAAAACATCTAGTTATTTATGTTCTGATCTATATTTCTCAAAATTAACAAACAATATTAATTCATTAATTGACCAGCAGGTTATATCATGGCTATGTTCTGCAATAATATAAAATACATGCAGGAACAATTCAAATTGTTACTCCCGCAAGAATTGGTCTATTTTGGAAAAATATCAGGTTATGGTAAAAACTTCAGAGACATTTTTATCCAATTTTAATAGATTTTTGGCAGCTACAAGTCTGCCACATCCAACTATGAACCGGAAAAAAAATGGTTGTTAAACATGTCATCAGGCTGAAAAGTGGCAAAATAATAAATATATGTCACAACATGTGTCTCGATCCAAAACATCACCCATTCCTTCTCTCCAGAGAAGCTGCTTGTCCCGCTGAGTCACTCCAGCATTTTGTGTCAAACTTTGATTTAAACCAGCATCTGCAGTTCCTTCCTACACAAAATAATAAATAGTGCAGTTTTCATCTTCTTTAGATTGGACATTAGGAGATTACTTGGCGTGCAAATTGGCATGTGGGATAATTGGAGCAAAGCTATTCATTACAGTGGATTTAATTTTGAAGGATTGTGTAGAATAGTCATCAGTTTGGAAATGATACCAAAGAACAGAAGTTCTTTTCACTCAGCTGCGAACAAGGAACAAGACCTCAGAGAGCAATGTGGTCATTCATCTTCATGGCCAGGCCACATGAATGCAACATGGTTTTGGAGAGATACCAATAAGTTATACAGCAGAGTCTGGCCCTTTGCCCAAGTCATCCATGCTGACCAAGTCATCTACCTGAGCTAATCCCATTTGCCGGCATCTGGCCCACATTGCTCTAAACCATTCCTATCCACAACCTGTCCAAGTGTCTTTTAAATGTAGTTGTCCTGCCTCTGTCATCTGGCATCCTACTTCACAAAATCACCACTGTCTGTATGAAAATGTTGCTCCTCAGGTCACTTTTAAATCTTTCCCTTTCTACCGTAAATATATACCGTCTACTTTTAGACACCCCAACCCTGGGAAAAAGACTGATTATTCACCTTAGCCATGCCCCTCATGATTTTATATTCCTCTGAAATGAGACCCTATAGTCTCATACATTCCAGAGGTAAAACCCCCAGCTTGTCTAGTCTTTGTAACTCAAGCTTCCAGTTCTGGGTACATCCTTGACTATCTTCTCTGCACTCTTTCCAGGTTAATGACATTCTTCCTATGGCTAGGTGACCAAGGCACACACAATAATCCAAGTGTGGTCTCGGCAACAGTTGTAACATGACATCCCGACGCATGAGGTCAGTGCCTTGACCAATGAAGGCAAGCGGGCAAAACACCTTCACCATCCTGCCAGCCTGTACACAACTTTCAGGGAACCATATACGTACCCAAGGCCTGTCTCTTCTAGAATACTGTCCAGGGCTCTGCTATTTACCTGGTTCAATTTTCCAAAGTGCAACACTTTGCACTTGTCCCGTTAAATTCCATCTGCTCTTTCTGCACTCAGTTCTCCAGTTCATCTAGATCCTCGGACAATCTTCTTCACTGTCCATAGACACAAAATGCTGGAGTAACTCAAGTTCAAGTTCACTGTCACATGCACCAACTGGTACAGCGAAATTTGAGTTACCATACAAATGAAAAGAACACAATACATGATAGAGTTTAACATAAACATCCACCACAGCGGAATCCACGTTTCCCACTGTGAGAGAAGGCAATAAAGTTCAGTCATCTCCCTCTTTGTTCACCCGTGGTCGGAGCCTTTGAACCTTCTGCAGTCGCCGCTACGGATGGCCCGATGTACAGGCCTTCTCGCCGGGATGATCGACACTCCGGCGTTGGAATGGATCGGAACACACTCTGCAGCTTGGAGTTTCCGAATAGCCGCTTCTTACCGGAGACCGCAGCTTCTGAAGTCCAACACTGGCGAGACCCAGCAATAGATCCCAGGCCTCGGCGATGTTAAAGTCAGCATCGCGCCCACGGCTAGAAGCTCCACAAACCACAGCTCCACGATGTTAAAGTCAGCAGGCCCAACACTCCGGAGCTCCAACACAGGCGATCCCCAGCAAGGCATCGTCCCGATCCGCGATGATAATTCCACGCTGCGCCGCTGCTGAAGCTCTGGCTGGTCTCCAGCAGGAAAGGCTGCGCCAATCCAGTTGTTAGGCCGCGAGAAGATGCAACACGGAGAAAAGACGCATCTCCATCCAGGTAAGTAGCTGAGAAATGTTTCGCCCCTATTTTCCCCCCCCCCCCACATAAGACATTCTAAGAAATATTTAAAACGTACAATTAGACACACTAAAAATAACAAAAAGGGTGAAAGGAGTAACAGCTGCTGTCGAGGCGGGCAGCATCTCTGGATAGAAGGGCGAATCTCCTCAAGTAGTTTTTCACAGTTTACCTTACCACCAACTTTGGTGGCATCCAGAAACTTACTAATCATCCAACTAGGTTCTTCTCCAAAGTGTTACTACAGGTGGTAAATAACAATGGAGCCAGCATCGACCCTTGTGGCACACTGCTGGTCACAGGCCTGCAATCTGAAACACAAACCCTCCACTACCACCCTCTGGCTCCTACCACCAAGCCAACGTTGTATTCATTGGTTAGCTTGCTTTGGATCCCTTGTCATGTGACCTTCTAGACCAGCCTACCATGCCAGACCAATGAGGCACAGTGGCGCAGCGGTAGAGTTGCGGCCTTACAGCACCAGCGACCTGGGTTCGATACTGACCACGGGTGCTGTCTGTATTCACTACCGGGTGGGTTTTCTCCGGGTGCTCTGGTTTCCACCCACGTTCCAAAGACGTGCGGGTTTGTAGGTTAATTAGCCTCTGTAAATTATCCCTGGAGTGGGATAGAACTAGTGTACTACACTAGATTGTTGATCGGCACGGATTTGGTGGGTTGAAGGGCATGTTTGCACAGTGTATCTCTAAACTAGACTCAACCTTGTCAAAGGCCTTACTAAAGACACATGAGTGTAAAAGGCAGGAGACATTTCCATGAATGTTACCAGGGCCACCCAACCTCAAAATGCCCGTCCAGGATGGCACAGTGTTACAATTGTCACCGGGGAGGTATATGCCATCAGAGGGCAAATTCCTAAAGAAGTTAACAGCCCGGAAAGGTGGTAGTCTCCAAATAACTGGGCCACAATGGGGCAACGTTATGGAACAGCTCCTGGTGGGGTACTGCATGCAAATGTAGAACAATATAGTGATGGGGATGAAGTATAAGTGCTAAAGTGCTTTTTATAACGCAACCCGGAAGGAGAAAGTGACAGCATATTTAAGATGCAGCTCTAAATGCCAGCCAATCAGTCTATTGTGGGACAGAGATAGAATGTAGTCGGAGACAGTGATACTGGTGGGTGAACTGGGAAGGGGGAGGGGAGGGAGAGAGGGGGGAAAGCAAGGGCAATTTGAAGTTAGAGAAGTCAATATTCATGCTGCTGGGGTGTAAGCTGCCCAAGCCAAATATGAGGTGCTGTTCCTCCAATTTACGCTGGGCCTCACTCTGACAATGGAGGAGGCCCAGGACAGAAAGGTCAGATTGGGAATGGGAGTTAAAGTGCTGAGCAACCGGGAGATCAGGTAGGTTAAGGCAGACTGAGCGGAGGTGTTCAGAGAAACGATCGCCGAGCCTGCGCTTGGTCTCGCCGATGTACAGGAGTCGACACCTGGAATAGCGGATACAGTAGATGAGGTTGGAGGAGGTGCAAGTGAACTCTGCCTCACCTGAAAAGACTGTCGGGGTCCTTGGATGGAGTCAAGGGGGGCGGTAAAGGGAAAGGTGTTGCATCTCCTGCGGTTGCAGGGTAAAGTACCTGGGGAGGGGGTGGTTTGGGTGGGAAGGGACGAGTTGACCAGGGAGTTGCGGAGGCAACGGTCTCTGCGGAAAGTGGTGGGATCCCATTGGAGATGGCGAAAGTGTTGGAGGATTATATGCTGTATGCGAAGGCTGATGGGGTGGAAGGTGAGGACAAGGGGGACTCTGCTCTTGTTATGAATGTGGGGGAGGGGGAGCAAGAGCGGAGCTGTGGGATATCGAGGAAACCCTAGTGAGAGCCACATCTATAATGGAAGAGTGGAGCCCCCGTTTCCCAAAGAATGAGGACAACTGATGACCTTGTATGGAAAACCTCAACATGGGCGCACATGAGGCGTAGATGGAGGAATTCGGAGCAGGGGATAGAGTCTTTACAGGAAGCTGGGTGGGAAGAAGTGTAGTCTAGATAGTCTAGATTTTGTGGGCAGTTTAGAGCACCCTGCTGACATCTAAGATGATTGAGAGTTCAGACTGTGATATATATTCAAACGTGTGTGGACAATGAAGTTGAAGCAGCAATTGGTGAACAGGATGTAAAGCCAGATGTCCACAAGACATATCTGAGGAAGTGATTCATTGGATTTACCTGTGTTTGGTGTTAATATCGCAGCAAAGTCAAGTTTAGCTTGCAGAGCAGAGGTCAATGAACAAAGTGACTGGCCAAAATATTAGTTTTATAGTTCGTTGAATTTACAGCTTGGTCATACATTTAGTTTAGTTTAGTTTAGAGATGCAGCGTGGAAACAGGCCCTGCGGCCCACAAAGTCCGCACCGACCCCTGCACGCTAACACTATACTGCACACACTAGGGATAACTTTACATTTATACCAAATCAATTAATCTACTAACCTGTACGTCTTTGGAGTGTGAGAGGAAACCGAAGATCTCGGAGAAGATCCACGTGGTCACGGGGAGAAGGTACAAACTCCGTACAGACAAGCACCCGTAGTCATGATTGGAACCGGGTCTCTGGCGCTGTAAGGCAGTAGCTCTACTGCTACACCACCGTGACGCCCTAGTTAACTAAATGTGCATGTTTTTTACACTTAAAAGTCTGTTTGGGTTTATTTCTTTTTAAAGATGAAACAGCATTGTGTATATGTACCTTTAAGAACTGAATGCATCATGGAAAATGACTGACACAAAATAAAGTTGAGTTTATTGCCACGTGTGACTGGTACTGTGAAAAGCTTTCGTTACAAGCGTATGTACAATATTGTACTAAGCATGGCTGATGAAAATTGTGGCTTTCAAAAAGTGATGTCCTTCATCTTAAGGTAGACAAAAATGCTGGAGAAACTCAGCGGGTGAGGCAGCATCTATGGAGCGATGGAAATAGGCAACGTTTCAGGCCCAAACCCTTCTTCAGACTGTCCTTCATCTTAATTCTGCTTCTGTTTATTTTCTTATGCAAACACCAACACTAAAGAACCTGCAGACCCGATATAACTTACCTGCTTTGTTGAACAAGTGCAGCACTCGTGCAGCATGAATGGAAGACCTGATGCAGCTGTATTGGGCCTTGGATGCAATTGATTAGCAAGTGATTGATCTGTGACAAAAATGGTGGATGACAAGACTGCAGACTGTTTAACATGCCTCTGCTGTTGACAAATGTGTAGCATTTCTGTTAAAATGATAACTGCATCCACTTCATAATGAATGCATAATATGGGGACTATTATATATTGTAAAAATACTGATGTCACTGTTGTATTCATGCCAGTGAAAATATTTTTGAGATCACATTGGAAAACTTCATTTGTTTATCACTGTTATCCTGTTTGCTTTCTTAGAACAAAGGCACACAAGGGGTCATAAAATAGTTTGACAACTCGGTTGGGGAAAGTGGTTAAAGTGTCATTTCAGTAGCTACAGAACCATTCCCTGTTGGCCAGGAAGGTTTGTTTATCTTTAACAACGCATTTCGCTCTGGTGGGGTTTGATATATGGAAGATAGATTAGTGTTTTGACATGGAGCATGTCGAACAAACAGTCTTATCTCTGCACCATAGTATCCTGACCTGGAATGAGTGATGAACTAAGGACAGGACTAGGTGCAGCACAAGCAAGGAGAGGAGATGTTATGATCAGTTCAAGGGTATGTTACTTTGTGGAGCGCTTCGGAAAGAGTTAACCATATCTAAACTCCCTTGCACTTTGTAAATTGAATGAGGCCCCGACAACATTGTGCATTTGATTTTGAATAGTTCGTAAGCACGATGATATAGTCTCCGCTGTTTGTCGTTTAAACATTTTGAAGACAAAATTAAATGCATATGTGAAGTAACTGAATTGCAGTAAGTATGTTTGTTTCCTGTAGCAATAACATTATGTCAGTAGGATTGGCATTCCTTGCATTTCAGTGGGTTCAGAAAAGAAATAGATTAAATAAACTGCTGACTCATTTTCCATAGTCCTGCAGGCCGAGGAGTGGATCAGGCACACGGCAAAATCTGAGAGCGGGCGTGCGGCAAAGGACAAGGGGTATTTGAGGGGCAGCAGAGTGGCGCAGCTGGTAGATTTGATTCTGACCTCAGAGGTTGTCTGTGTGGAGTTTGCACGCTCTTCCTTTGAGCACATGAGTCCCACCACCACCCCCCTCCCCCCCCAATCCCAAAGACGTGCAGGTTTGTAAGTACATTTTTCTCTGTAAATCCCTCCCTGATGTGTAGCTAGTGGGTGAGAAAGAGGGACAATATAGAACTAGTGTGAACAGGTGATCGATGGTCGATGAGGATTCGGTGGGCCGAAGGGCCTGTTCCATGCTGTATCATTAAAGTAAATTGATAAGGTAACTTAGGTACAGCAGGCCGAATATACTACTGGACTACCTCCCTGAAAATAAATAGCTGTTGGGAAGGTTTTCACTCATTCCCACTAATTAATTAGAGTTGCTTTGATGGTGAAGTTCCCGCATCTGATTGAAGCCCTGTTTGTGCCTTTTTCTGCACAGAAGTGTTTCACTATTGGATCAATGTATTTCTTCGCATGCGTAGGAAGGAACGGCAGATGCTAGTTCTTCACACACTTTGACCTGTTGTTTGTGTTGGGAGTGGTCTATGGGGCATTTGGAAGCAGTGGCTTTAGTACATTTGCACCCACAGGACACACAGAAATTTGGCCATGTTGGCAGACGAAAACCCTTTGTTATGTAGCCCACTTGTTTTGTATTTACATTTTAACAGGTCTTGTGCTAAAATAATTTTCTCATTTCTAAAGTGGAACAGGGAAGTATTCTTTAAAAAAAAATGTTTTAATTTTTCAAGCAGCAGATTAGAAATGAATAATGGTTCTTGATTCATTGCAGGTCCCTGGCATGATGGCTATTTGTTTTCATCATTGCAAAATTGGCTGTGGTTCAGATAATGTTTAAACTGGGAAGAACTCCACATTTGGATTAAATGTAATGCTGTACAGGGAGTGGTTATATTTATAAAGGGAAATGGGAGGTAAATCTTGCAAAAATACCATCTAGAAATTTATAGCAGATACAACTGGAAGAGTTATTTCCTTTATCAGGCGGCTGCGTCTAAAATTTTCTCCACCTTAGAGTCAGGCCTTGTATGTAAAGTCTATGATTTTCATATGTTTATTTGGATCAAAATTTCAAATGTTAATTATGCAAATTTCTTTCCTCCCAATCATGCCTCCAATTGATCTCTGAAATGTAATTACTGCCTCTCTAGATCCATGTGTCTCGATTTGACAATGAAAATAGGCTAACTGGCTGTGTGACTGCAGTCCTGTTAAGCAAACAAAACTACAGTCTTGAGGATTAACTTCATGTAGCTATCCTAGAAACTGGAAGAATTGGCGGTACAGGGCTGTAGCAGTAGAGCTACTGCCTTAGAGTCAGAGACCAGGGTTCGATCCTGACTACGGGTGCTTGTCTGTACGGAGTTTGTACGTTCTCCCCTTGACTTGCGTGGGCATTCCCCTGGTGCTCCGCTTTCCTCCCGCAGTGTAAAATTGTCCCTAGCGTGTGAAGGATTGTGTTAATGTGCAGGGATCGTTGTTCGGTGCGGACTCGGTGGGCTGAAGGGTCTGTTTCTGCTCTGCACCTCTAAACTAAACTAAATTAAAGTAGGCACAACAAGCTGGAGTAGCTCAGCGGGTTAGACAGCATCTCTGGAGAAAAGGAATAGGTGACGTTTTGGGTAGAGACTTCTTCAGAATTGGTACAAAGGGGTAAATTTGTGTATTTTCAGAGGTTCCATTCTTTAAAAAAAGTGCAGACTTCCTTAAGATACTTAATGTAAATATTTATTAAGTCATTCATGATATGTATTTGTTACTGGCAATACTGGAATTTTATGTCCTGCCCCTAGCAGCCCTGAGCTGAGAAGATAATAAAGAGACAACCACCTTTGTCAGTGAAGAGTCACATGTAGATATCGGGATTTTTTTTAATTGCAGATGCTAAAAATGTGAAATAAAATTGAAAAACTCTGAAAGCACTCAGCAGGTCAAGCAGCACCCGTGGAAAGGGAAACAGTTAACTTTTTCACCTGGGACCATGCTGAGAGATTCTAGCGTTTTCTGAAGGTAGACAAAAATGCTGGAGAAACTCAGTGGGTGAGGCAGCATCTATGGAGCGAAGGAAATAGGTGACGTTTCAGGTCGAGACCCTTCTTCAGACAGTATTTTCTGAGCTTATTTCATGTGTAAGACAGATTGATAAAGATGGACATGAGAACAGGAGGCCAATAGGTTTATGTTGGCTAAGAGTCTGAAGAAGGGTTTCTCTGACTCCTGCTCCAGTTACTTAACCATTACCCTACCGTGCCCTTTGAGAATAGAGAATAGTAAGTTATGGGAAATTAAGAGTTAAACTACAGCAGATGCTGTAAGTCTGAAATAAAAGCAGCAGTCGGGTGGCATCTGTGGAAAGATAAATAGTTCTGGTCAAAGACCCTTCATTGGAGCTGAAGTTATGGGAAATAATTTTTCAGACTGGAGAAGGTTGAGCAGCGGAGTTATGAGGATCAGTGTTGGGACCATTGCTTTCCTTTATATTGATGCAAATAACTTGAATATCAGAATTTAAATGTCAAAATTTGCTGATAACACAGTATGAACGTTTTGGTAAGCTTTGGGGAAGAGAGCAATTGATTGTATCTTGGCATAGACCACAGAATGGCAGCTGAGTGAAGTGATGCATGTTGGCCGAAGGGATTGGGAGAGGCAACATGAATTTCAGGAAACAATCCCAAGGAGTAAGCAACAATTAAAACATCTTGCCTGCTCATTTGAATATACATTTGAAAGTGGCAGGACATATTAATTGGCAATGCACATGGGATGTTTGACTTTTCTAACAGAGGGATTATATGCAAAAGCAAGATGGTTCTGCTCAACCTTTATAATGATCTGGTTAGATCACTGTTGGAGTATTGCATCCATTCTGGTCATCAGACTTTACGAATGGCATGAATGAAGGTCATTGAGGGACCAGAGGAGATTTACCGAAGTGATTCGTAAGATGGGGGAGTTTAGCTGCAGTTTGGTTGGAGAGGCTGAGCTTGTGCTCCTTGGAGCAAAAACTATTGAGGGGTGGGGTTGATAGTCATACAGTGTGGAAACAGGCCCACACCAGCCCACACCGGCCAACATGTCCCAGCTACACTAGTCCCACCTGCCCACGCTTGGTCCGTAACCCTCCATACCGGTCCTATCCATGTACCTGTTTCCAAGGAATAGAGTCCCAGCCTACTCAACCTCTCCCAATAGCTCAGACCCTCTAGTCCTGGCAACATCCCCGTAAATCTTCTCTGTACCCTTTCCAGCTTGGTGTTGGTCCAGATTGGTATTGGTTTAATATTGGTTATTATTATTGATTATAGAAAAGATTATGATGGATTTAGCTGAGGAGGGAAACACAGAGGTGTTTTCCTGATTTGATAATACGGGACAATGGAACACTGATTTAAGGTTAAGGTGAACCGTAATGAAGAAGAACATTTTCACGCAGTGAGTTGTGATGATCTGGTACTCACTCCCTGCGACAATAATGCTAGTAGAGATTGTTAATGATTTTGGAAGAAAATTGAATGAGCATAAGTGAAATAAACTTGCAGGGCTTTGTGGGTAGAGCAGAGAAATGGGACTGACAGGATCGCTGTATGGAGAGCTGGTTTGAACTCGATGAGCTAAATAGATTTCTTCCAAGGTGTAATTATTCTGTAACGCATGCACATATCATTGGCCATTGCTAATATACTCGTTTATAAAACCAAACAAAAGTGGCAATCTATACTGACGATAATGAAAGAAATTTGGCCAATCTTTTAAATCTGCTTTCTATATACAGTGGCTGACAGGAGACAACCGAAACATTCTTCTACCTCCGAAAATCTTGTAGTAAATTCCCATGAAATGGTTTTTTTTTTAAATAAATATTTTTATTAGAAGCATGGATACAAATAATAGTAAGTGACATTTAATTACAGATTTCTTACATAGCTTCAGTTTTTTTTTAAAGAATAAAGATAAAGGGAGAAAAAGATGTGAGAACGTAATAGAGAGAGAAGAAGAAGAGAGAGAGAGAGAAAGGGAGACACAGAGAGAAACTACCAATGACAAGATTATAGAGAATGTTTTAAATGTTTCTGGTCATCAGAAAACGCTAGAATCTCTCAGCATGGTCCCAGGTGAAAAAGTTAACTGTTCCCCTTTCCATCAGTGCTTTCAGAGTTTTTCCATTTTATTTCACATTTTTAGCAGCTGCAATTTAAAAAAATCCCGATATCTACATGTGACTCTTCACTGACAAAGGTGGTTGTCTCTTTATTATCTTCTCAGCTCAGGGCTGCTAGGGGCAGGTCATGAAATATTTTAAAGAAAAAACTATAAATGCTATTTTTATGGCCCAAACAGTTTTCAGATGTTGGTTCTGCTGAAGAGTATGTGGCAGAACCACACGGTTACAAGCCTGCTCCAGTAATTGTTAGCATCAGAATGTGGCAGTGAGCGTTGGGGATTTAAAATGATGCCTCTTCTTGTGGCAGCTCCAGAACGGTGTTTTGTCGCAGGCTATTTTTAAGATAAGAAGTAGTGAACTTCTATAAAGTATCTTCCCACTTTCTTTCAATTTTGAGTTGCTAGGACACTTTTTTGTGGAATTTTATCTTGCACAGTACAGGCATTTTAATAAATAAAACACATTAAAATGATTCTATTTAAATTTCATTTCATCAGAGTCTCTGGAACTGCATCACGTGGATAGTGAAATGCAAGTGCGTGCATGTCACAGCCTGGCCAAAGGATTATCCTGGGGTCCATATGACGGGTCGATCAACAGCAGTAACAAACATACTCAACAAAGTGACCAAATGGTAGGATGCATTTTTGTATTCCATGCCTCCTTTTGAATAAAGCTGATGTGTTTATCTGGCAACTATTAATTCTGAATGCTCAATCTTTGACATATATTGAATAATTATTCTCTGTGACTTCTCCGTGAGTCGTGTGTTGACACCGCCCGGCACGGTGGCGCAGCAGTAGAGTTGCAGCGCCAGAGACCCGGCTTCGATCCTGACTACGGGTGCTGGCCTTATGGAGTTTGCACGTTCTCCCCGTGACCGCGTGGGTTTTCTCTGAGATCTCCGTTTTCCTCCCACACTCCAAAGACGTACAGGTTCATAGGTTAATCGGCTTGGTATAATTGTAAATTATCCCTAGTGTGTGTAGGATAGTGTTTGTGTGCAGGGATCACTGGTCGGCGCGGACTCGGTGGGCCGAAGGGCCTGTTTCTGCTGTATCTCTAAACTAAACAGATGGAGTTACTCATTAGCTGATGTCAACACACAAAAATGTCTCCATTACATAATTTGTAATAATTATTTTATGTATAAATAGATTTGCTAGTTTGATTCACAAACCAATTGATGGATATGTTTATATGCCATGGTGAGCCCAGTGTTGGTGTTTTACCTAATTTAAATCATTAGGAATGATTTCTTAATTCATATGAGGAATGTGCTCAAAATGCTAAGATTTCCATTGTACTTAAGATGGATTATGTTGTGGTTTTAATATTTGTTGAGTTAACTGTATGGCTTTTAGCTTAGTTCCAAGTGTCTGCTGCACAACAGATAATTGCTCACAATTTGGCACCCAATTGTTGATCATTGGGAGGGGGCTGTTTTCTGAGGCTCAGCTATAAAGCATCATGTAGCTTCAAAAAGCTAGCGCAACGATTGTGGCAGTCAGCAATCGTTGCCGTTCCTGATTTTTTTTTAGCATTCCCTTTGACAGATTCTTCAGCTTCTTTCCAGCCACCATCAGGCACTTAAACACTACGTACCACTGATCTCAGCAACTGTGATCTTCCATGGATTGTGTATCTGGTTGCTCTGTCTGAAGAAGGGTCTCGACCCGAAATGTCACCCATTCCTTCTCTCCAGAGATGCTGCCTGGCCCGCTGAGTTACTCCGGCATTTTGTGTCTATCTCCGGTTGCACGGCAGACTTCATTTCCTTTTCCACTATTATGGTTGCCAAGTATTATGATTATTATTTATTGTATTTTTTATTATTATATATTATCTGTGTGTTATTGCATTTATGGGCCTGTTAAAGCTGCAACAAGTTAGAATATCATTTTTGTCAGTAACCAAGGGCGGAATCAAGGGATATGCGGAGAAGGCAGGCACGGGTTACTGATTGTGGATGATCAGCCGTGATCACAATGAATGGTGGTGCTGGCTCGTAGGGCCAAATGGCCTCCTCCTGCACCTATTTTCCACGTTTCTATGTTTCTATATAACTATGACAATTAAACACTCTTGACTGATATTCTTCAGGTGGGCAAAACATTGATTTGTTTGGTTTCGTAACTGTCCGTCTAAACTTTGTTTACATACGCATGGACGGATTTGTTCTTCATATTAATAATAATCAAATATAAATGCAACCTATTTATCTTTCCATGCAAGTGACCATGATTCATTATTTTGGTATGGAATAATAACACCACAATCTCAAACGTTTAATGTGATAGTAATAGGAATGGAAATGTTTCGCACAAAACCTTGATTTTGTAATCAATGAAAGATTGTAGAATTGTTTAGACAAATAATTGTCAGTGCATTGTATCTTCTGATGGAAGGTGAAGATTTTCTTACTTTGCATTGGTTGAGAAACATTGAATGCATGCACTCAGTAAGGGTGAATGCTAGATGTACTCAAGTGAATTTCTATGTGTAAATACTTTCAGAAGTTCTGACAAGACGAGCTTTATCTGTACTGGCAATTATACTCGACAATGTTCTTTTATTTTGTGTTGCTGGTGAATCTGCAATGATTATGCTCACTATTTTTTAAATAAATTCTTGAATGCTTAAACGGAATCCCACTTAAAAACGGAATCTTGATTGATTGATTGGATGGATTTATAAATATGTAATATGTCTACATCTGCAGCCACTTTATCACAGTTATGTGACTATTTGGGAACAGAAAAGTCACCATGCACAAAAACCCCCAATGTGAACGCATTCTGAGTTAAATTGACAAAAGTAGTGAATAACAGATCAATTATTACAGATTTGATCAGAACTCAGATTTCCTTTCCACAGATGTTGCCTGATCTGTGTTTCTTGTATTTTCTGTTTTTAGATCTGATTTCCAAAATCTGTAGTATATTTGGTGTTTGCTCTTTAGCGTTGATTTTGTCATTTTAGACTCCCAACGCACGGGATCAAAGGGTTTCCAAGATCGGAAAAAGACCAGAATCCATTTTGTTTGTTTTCCTTAGAAAGTCATAGATGTTTACAAGAATGATCCCAGGAATGAGTAGGGTAACCTATGATGAGCGTTTGACGGCACTGGACCTGTACTCGCTGGAGTTTAGAAGAATGAGGGGGGACCTCATTGAAACATACAGAATAGTGAAATGTTTGGATAGAGTGGATGTGGAGAGGATGTTTCCATTAGTGGGAGAGTCTAGGACTAGAGGTTATAGCCTCAGAATTAAAGGATGTTCTTTTAGGAAGGAGATGAGGAGAAATGTATTTATTAAGAGGGTGGTAAATCTGTGGAATTCTTTGCCACAGAAGGCTGTGGAGGCCGTCAGTGGATATTTTTAAGGCAATGGTAGATAGATTCTTGATTAGTACAGATGTCAGAGGTTATGGGGAGAAGGCAGGGGAATGGGGTTAGGAGGGAGAGATAGATCAGCCATGATTGAATGGCAGAGTAGACTTGATATGCCAAATAGCCTAATTCTACTCCTATCACATAACCTGATGACCTTGTGAGATCTATCGAAAGTGGACACAGGCCATCCAGCTCAAATTGTCCAGGATGAAAACATTGGTTTTCTAGGCAACCCATTTGCCTGCATTTAACCCATATCCCTCAAAGCTCTTCCTATCCACATACCTGTCCAAATATTGTTGAAAGTCAGAATTGTATTCACTTCTATAGCTTCCTTTGACAGCTTGTTCCAGATATGGACCATCCTCTCAGTGAAAATGTTGCCTCTAAGGATCCTCTTTGATGACTCCCCTGTCACCTCAAGGCTGTGCCCTCTAGTTTTAGAATCCTCTACCTTGGGAAAAAGATTGTTCAGTTTATCCATGCCCCTCGTGATTTAGTTTTGCTTAGCTACCTCCACAAAAATCACATCCCTCCATTCCCTGCACATCCACATACCTATCCAAGAGTCTTTTAAATGCCACCAACGTGTCTGCTCCATCCACCACCCCTGGCTGCACATTCCAGGCACTCACCACCCGCTGTATAAAAGAACATGCCCCACACATCTCCTTGAACCTTGCCAAGTAACTGATGTGCATTTTATGAGTCGAACAGATTGCTGGCGGCAGAGGGAATAAATGTTTACCATAATGACTGAGGATGCCGTTACACTTCATGAGCACAGGAGCTATGCTCAGTCACGGGTGCTTCTCTCTAACTACTAAACTCTTCCTGGATATTTCCTCCTATTTGAAGTACTTTAACTCTTTCTGCATGAATTTCATTTGCCATTTTCCCTTGCCCAGTTGAAGTCTTCCTGCAGCTTTTGCAGTCTCCTTGCCTCATTAACAATATAATAGTGGGTGTTACAAGGTGTGGTAACATCGGATCAATATTCTGAAGCCTTGGCTATTATTATTGGAATGGTATGAAACTATTAAACAAAGGCTCAAAAATGTGATACCAGTAACCTCTCGGTTCAATTTTCTAACCAAATCCAAATCCAAAAAATGCTCGCACTTTCTAAGTTTCTTTATTATTGTCACCAGCTTTTCCAGAGTATTGGTTCAAATACATTGCTGAAATCTAAGGGAGTCATATCCACTACCTTAAATGCATTAAGTTCCTTAGTCACAACTTCAACGTAAACCAGTACATTGGATTGACAAAAAACATCCTCTTGTCATCTATTGACTGTGGGATTGCTTTTATGACTATGTAAAACTTGTAATCAGTACATTGCTACTTTATTAAATGTTTTAGCAGCTTCATTCTATTTATCATGGGGAGGTTTTCCACATAAGCATGCAGGCACAGCAGGCAGTGAAGAAAGCGAATGGCATGTTGGCCTTTATAACAAGAGGAATCGAACATAGAAGCAAAGAGGTCCTTCTGCAGTTGTACAGAGCCCTAGTGAGACCACACCTGGAGTATTGTATGCAGTTTTGGTCCCCTAATTTGAGGAAGGACATTCTTGCTATTGAGGGCGTGCAGCGTAGGTTACAAGGTTAATTCCCATGATGGAGGGACTGTCATATGCTGAGAGAATGGAGCAGCTGGGCTTGTACCTCTGGAGTTTAGAAGGATGAGAGGGTATCTCATTGAAACATATAAAATTGTTAAGCGCTTGGACACACTAGAGGCAGGAAACATGTTCCCGATGTTGGGGAAGTCCAGAACCAGGGGCCACAGTTTAAGAATAAGGAGTAAGGAGTAAGCCATTTAGAAAGGAGACGAGGAAATACTTTTTCTCACAGAGAGTGGCGAGTCTGTGGAATTCTCTGCCTCAGAGGGCGGTGTAGGCAGGTTCTCTGGATGCTTTCAAGAGAGAGCTAGATAGGGCTCTTAAAAATAGCGGAGTCAGTGGATATGGGGAGAAGGCAGGAACGGGGTACTGATTGGGGATGATCAGCCATGATCACGTTGAATGGCGGTGCTGGCTCGAAGGGCCAAATGGCCTACTCCTGCACCTGTTGTCTATTGTCTATTTTTATCCACAATGTACATCAAAATCACTAGATAGTAGCTTCCTGCTTCACAATTGCCACAGTTTTTAAACTAAGGGCGGCACAGTGGTAGAGTTGCTGCTTTACTGTGCCAGAGATCTTGGTTCGATCCTGAATACTGATGCTGCCTGTCTGGAGTTTGTACGAACTCCCTGTGACCCCGTGTGTTTTCACCGGGTGCTCCAGTTTACTCCCACATTCCAAAGACATATAGGTTTGTTGGTAAATTGGTTTCTGTAAATGGTCCCCAGTGTTTATGATAGTGCTAGTGTGCTGGGTGATTGCTGGTCTGCGCAGACCCAGCGGGCTGAAGGGACTGTTTACACGCTGTATGTCTAAAGTGAAGGGGAACATTTGACTTTCACCTGTACTCTACAGATTCCTGGAAAATATTTTAGTCTTACAGATACAGGCATTTATTAGGCCCCTGTTTATTATAATTACTGTAAACACCCAGCTGTTGGGCAAACATGCAGTCGATAAAATGAGTTCTATTTCCAGATCAAATATGTAATTCCGTAATCAAAACGAAGTTCTGTTTGTCGCTGTGCAGCATCAGTTGTTGTGCCCTTAATCATTCCCACTTGTAACCCCATTGACAGGATAGCACGCAACAAAAGCTTTTCACTGTACCTCGGTACAGTATTCAGTTGTGGACACCGTGTTATAGGAAAGCTTGAATGGGTTCAGAGAAGATTTATGAAGATGTTGCCAGGACTAGAGGGTGTGAGCTATAGGGAGCGTTTGAGTAGGCTGGGTCTCTATTCCCTGGAGCGCAGAAGGATAAGGGGTGATCTTATAGAGGTGTACAAAATCATGAGAGGAATAGAGCAGGTAGATGCACATAATCTCTTGCCCAGAGTAGGGGAATCGAGGACCAGAGGACATAGGTTCATGGTGAAGGGGAAAAGATTTAATAGGAATCTAAGGGGTAACTTTTTCACAAGGGTGGTGGGTGTATGGAACAAGCTGCCAGATGAGGTAGTTGAGGCTAGGACTATCCCAACATTTAAGAAACAGTTAGACAGGTACATGGATAGGACAGGTTTGGAGGGATATGGACCAAACGCAGGCAGGTGGGACTAGTGTAGCTGGGACTTGTTGGCCGGTGTGGGCAAGTTGGGCCGAAGGGCCTGTTTCCACACTGTATCACTCTATGACTCTACACATGACAATAAACCAAACTCCTATAATGACCCAATCCATCCCTTGTTTCTTGCCATGTTCAATTCTGTGTTTCACTCCACCATTTTACTAACCAAATGCATTCTAGACACAAACATAAATGTATACTATCCTCAGTGCACGATTCAATTATTTGTGATCGTTTTTCTGTTTCTGAAATTTATTCCCCATTTTAGTTTCATTATTATAAATTCAATGCAAATTATAGAGATTCACAAACTCTTTTCGATTGGTTCCAATGTAAGACAATATTTTTTTGGAGAAAGTTTTATTAATTTCCGTCTTAACTTTTGCTAACGTGATTACGATCGACAAGATTATGTTTGTTTATTCCTGTGCTGTTTGACAAATCAATTTTATTGTGGTTGTCATGTTTGTAATTAGTAATGAAGAACCTGAGATCCCTTTTTTCCCTCTTTAATAAACTATTTAGTCACTCAGCACCAGTTAACTCTGTATTTTATAAATTCATTTGATTCCACCATGTTGACCAAATGTTGGAAGCAAAATCTCACTTTTCTTATTTGTCTCGTTAGTTTACCCTCTTAATGTGCAATTAAAAGGTTTCAACGGCATTTTATTGTCACGTGTACCAATTAAGGTACAGTGATATGCAAATTACCATACAGCCATACGGAAAAAAATAGCAACAAGACACACAACTACATAAAAGTGAACATAAACATCCACCACAGCGGATTCCCACATTCCTCACTGTGATGGAATGTGGGAAATTCATTTTATTCTCCCGCGGTCGAACCATCCGTCGGGGCAATCGAAGCTCCTGGAGCCGGCGGTCGAAACCCCCGCGTCGGGACGATCGAAACTCCCGCGGCTTGGAGTTCCCGATGTCGGTCTCTGACCAGAGACCGCGGGCTCAGTGATGTTACGTCCGCAAGCACCCACGGTTAGAGCTCCGAGGTCGACCCCTGGCAAAGGGATCGTGAGCTACGTGATGGTAAGTCTGCAGGCGCCCACGGTTGGAGCTCTCAAAAGTCGCTCCAGCAAAGGCCGCCAACTCCTCGATATTAGAACGCAGTGCGGACAGAGATATGATACGGAAAAAAATCACATCGCCGTCGAGGTAAGAGATTAGGAATAGTTTCCCCCAAACCCCACCCCCACATATAACAAGCTAAAGAACACTACAAACATACATTTAACACATACTATTAAAAAAAAAGAAGGAAGGGACAGACAGACTGTTGGCGAGGCAGCCAATGCTGGTGCCACCCAGTTCCCATGCTATCTCTAATTCTGACTAAGTGCTGGAAAAGATGCAGAGGAGATTTACCAGGATATTGGAGTAGTTCAATTATGAGGAGAGATTTGTCAAGCTAGGTCTGTTTCCATGAAATGGGAAGATTAAGAAGGCATGTGATTATGGTAACCAAAGTTTTGGCCTAACTTGCCCTTGCCTTGCCCCATCTATCCCAGTCCAACACCCCTACATTTGGCCCATATCCCTCTAAAACTTCCCTATCCATGTACCTGTCTAAACGTATTTAAAATATTGTTATAGTGTCTGCCTCAACTATCTTCTCCAGCAACTCGTTCCATATACCTATCAACCTCTGTGTAAAAAAAGTTGTCCCTCAGATTCCAATTAAATCATGCGCCTGTCGCATTAAACCTCTTGTCCTCTGGTTGTTTCACCCCTACTCTGGGTAAAAGATACTCTATTCCCCTCATGATCTTACCCACCACTATAAGATCTCCCCTCATCCTCCTGTGCTCCAAAGAATGATATCTAAGCCTGTTGAGTTATTTCTTTCAACTCTTTCTCCATTCATCTTTTCAATTACTCCCCTAACCATTTTGATCAGTCGATTCATCTCCCCCGGGTTTTTCTCCCCAACTCCACCAAATTTTGCAACAGGCCCTTTGTCAATATATTAATTTTCATACCCTTCTAAAACTTTCCAATCCATGTATCTGTCCAAATGTCTTTTCAAAGTTGTAATTGTACCATATCTACCACCTCCATTGACAGCTCATTCTAGTGTACCCACCATCCTCTGTAAGGAAAAAGTTGCCTTCTCCTCCTCACCTTAAATCTATATCCTCTAGTTTTCGACTCCACTGCCCTGGGTAAAAGACCATAAACATCCAACTTCTCTATGCCCCTCAGGATTTTACATACTGTTTTATCCTTCAGTATTCCAAGGACAAAGGTTCCAGCTTATCTTGCCTCAGCAGCACAGTGGCACAGCACAGTGGCACAGCAGTAGAGCTGCTGCCTTACAACGCCAAAGACCCGGGTTCGATCTTGACTCTGGGAGTTTGTATGTTCTCCCTGTCACCACGTGGGTTTTCTCCGGGTGCTCCGGTGTCCGTCCACATTCCAAAGATGTGCAGGTTTGCAGATTAATTGACTTCTGTAAATTGGCCCTAGTGTGCACGATAGAACTAGTGTGTGGCTAATTGCTGGTCAGCGTGGACTCAGTAGGGCAAAGGGCCTGTTTCCATACTGTACCTCTAAAACTAAAACTAAATCTCAAGTACTCCAGTCCTGGTAACATTCTGGTGCATCTATTCCGCAATCTTTCTAGCCAAAGCTTTCTTGCTTTCCTAATGTTGGGCGACCAGGACTGCACACAATATTTTAACTCTGGTCTCCCAATAACATTTACAGTTGTAACATGTCATCTTAACTCCTGTACTAATGATGGTATGGGTGTCAAAAGCTTTCTTCACCACCCAGTCTACTTGTATCTCCACTTCCAGGTAACTTGGCATCTGTATTCCGAGGTCTCTCTGTTCTACAACATTCTTCAGACTCCTACCATTTACTATGCATGTTCGGCCCTGGGTAAACTTACCAAAATTCAACACTTTTTACTTGTCCATATTAAATTCTACCTGCCATTCTTTAGCTCACATCCCCAGTCGAACTGGGTCCCAGAGATCCCATTCTCTTAAGGTTTCAGACTACTGTGTGCACTTTGATATTGGACTCCTCATGAAGTTGAACATGGGAGTGCAAATCTAAGAGAATGGGGGTGCTGTCTGTACGGAATTGGTACTTTTTCCATGTGGCCGTGTGGGTTTTCCCCGGGTGCTCCGGTTTCCTCCCACACTCCAAAGATGTACAGTTTGGTGGATAATAGGCTTAGGTAAAAAATTGTAAATTGTTCCTAGTGTGTGTAGGATAGTGCTAGTGTGTGTGTGGATTGCTGGTTGGTGCTGACTCAGTGGGTCAAAGGGTCTGTTTTCACGCTGTATCTCTAAACTAAACTAAACTAGTTAGAAACTTGTTTGCTTAAAAACAGAAAATGTTGCAAAATCGCACCCAAGGAAGGTTCTTCAATCTGAAAGGTTAATTCTTTTACTGTCCAGAATGCCACCTGATCAGCTGAGTTTTTATGACATTTTCTGTTTTATTTGGGATTTTCAGCATCTGCAGTTTTTGATTTTTAGTTAGCTGCCACTTTCAGCTGATTTAAGGGCAGGGGTTGTGATACCTACTCCATCATCGTGATGTCGTTAGCATCACAGGAAGCCCATCCAACTGGGAACCAGGCTGGCTTCTGTCAGCAAATTCCCACCCTTGCAGGACACAATGTTTGGTGCGTCGTCAGGTAGATGTATACACCTCACACCGACCACAGATCCTGGGCCAATGTTTATAGACACTGGCATCAATCACATTCTAGTTTTTGTTTGCTCATCAGAGTGAAGCATGTTTGCCTCTAAAGGGCCTGTCCCACGTGGGGATTTTTTTTGGCGACTGTCGGCATCATTGACTGACATATCAGGTCACCAGAAAAGTCGCGGCGTGACGACGTATTGACGCGCGGTGTCTCCTCAAGTGTCGCAACATTTTATTTGTCGCCGCTGGATTTTGAAATGTTCAAAATCTTTCAGTGACCCTGATACGTCAGTCAATGACGCCGGCAGTCGCTGAAAAAATCACGACTGTTTCATTTTAGTTTCGTTTCATTTTACCTTCGAGACACAGCGTGGAAACGGGTCTTGCAGCCCGCAGAATCCATTGATCAGCTGTCCCTACTGGTTTTATGTTGTCCCGCTTATGCATCCATTCCCTCCACCTTTGAGACAATTTTTATATATGACAATTATCCTACAAACTCTCACGTCTTTTTAATGTGGGAGGAAACCAGAGCTCCCAGAACACATCCACGTGGTCACGGAGAACATGCAAACTCCACACAGACATCACCATGGTCAGGATTGAACCCCTCTACCAGCTGCACCAGTGTGCTTCCCACTGTTTTTCCTAATTCACCCCAGCTGTGTGTCTCAGCCCAATTCTCTACAGTAATGATCTGGAACAGCTTTGCCCAAGACCATGAGAAATTGCAGGGAGTTGTAGGTGGTGTCCAATCCATCAGACAGACAGACCAGACTCCCACCATTGACTACATCTACACTTCACACTGCCTTAGAAAAGCAGCCAGCAACAAAAACTCTTACCAACCCGGTCATTCCTTCTTCTTCTCACTCTTGTCGGGTAGAGGATACGGAAATCTGAAAGCATTCATCAAAAAAACTCAGGAACAGCTTCTTCTTCCCCTCCTTTATCAGGGTTTTGAATGGTCTTTCCATAAGCTGGGGCACTATCTGATTCACTTCTACCCCATGTTCAACATTGGACTTTGTCTCTAAGACTGATGCATTACCATGCTGAGAACTGTGTTCAGCACTCTTTATCTTCCGCTTTACACTTGAGATTGGCTTGATTGTATTTATGCACAGTATTATCTCATTTGTTTGGATAGTGTGCAAAACAATGTTTTTCACTGTACCTTGGTATTTGTGACAATAATTAACCTAAATCTAAAACTAATGTGGCAGCACCTGTCCAAACAATTCATATAGCACATAGACACAAAAAGCTGGAGTAACTCAGTGGGTCAGACAGCATCTCTGGAGAATAGGAACAGGTGACATTTCGGGTTGAGACAATTCTCCAGACCGCAACGTCACCTATTCCTTTTCTCCAGAGATGCCGTCTGACCCACTGAGTTACTCCAGCTTGTATCTATCTTTGGCTTAAACCAGCATCTGCAGTTCCTTCCTGCACAATTCATATAGTAGATTATTTGAGACTAATAATTAGTTTGAATTAAAGACAGTTTTGTACTGCACATTTATGTACACATGGAGTGGATTCTGAAGTTTTAAGGCTTTCAAATGAGAAAATGTTGGGAATTGTTACAGATCAAGCAGCATCCATGGTGGCAGACACTATTAACGTGTACGATCGATGTCCTTTTCAAAGAACTGAGAACAGTTAGAAATCTACTGAGTTTTCCGTGCAGTGAAATGGAGTGGGAAAAGAAGAAAGGGAAAAGGGGAAGAAGAGAGACGGCTGTGCTGCCACAATCACACTAATCGCTAGAACATCCGTCTGAAGGAGGTGGACATTAACAAAGACCAGTGAGAAATTAGGATAGAGAAAAAAATAATGCTGGAACTGGGTGAATCAAAGCATTTAAACCATTGGACATCTGAAATAAAAACAGAGAATGCAGGAAATATTTAACAGCGCAAACAGCATCTGTGGAGCGAGAAACAGGGTTAATGTTTTAGACTATCCTACATATGAACTGAGCAGAAAAGGCCGATTATCTGAAAATGCTCTTCTCAGTAATCAGCCCTGATGCCTCTAATGGGCCTGGTTGGAAGGAGAGATAATCTATCCTCAAAATAGACACAAAATGCTGGAGTAACGTTTTGGGTCGAGTCCTTTCTTCAGATACCTATCTTCGGTGGAAATCAGCATCAGCAGTTCCTTCCTACACATAATCTTCCTCAAACTTGAGATGTCTTTAATTGGAAAGGATTAGGAAGCCAAAGATACACAAGTCAGGATGCGAGTGGAATGGAGGATTAAAGTGATAGACAATCTTTGGCATAATAATGTTTAACATAATCTCTTAACATACATTCAGATACCAAGCAATGCCAGTTATGATATGGCTCCTAAAACATCTTAATGTGGATATTCACATACTCGGAGTCGGGGTATTTCTCCCACAAAATTCCACTGGCCAAATTTGCGTGGGAAAAATGTTGAAGGTGGACAAGGAAAGCCAACTCCCAGAACCACCCTCTCTCTGGTGATAATCACCATTAGAATAAATTACACTTTTGAAAAACACACTGCTCAATAAATTCTATGAAATCTATCTACACTCAAGATCTAACATAAGAAATTACATAGTCAATTCTCATCATTCAAGTTATTAAAAAAAGTATTTGTTAGGATTAGCAATTGGAGATTTTTTGATTTTGAGAAACATTCTTGACATAAAGAAATCTTATCAGGGTGCTTTCATTCAGGGTGGGAGGAAATTTATTCTCCTTTTGATTTAGATCAACCCCAGTTGCTAAAGGTAAAAGGCCAGCAATTATTTTCATTAGTGAACATATTTTATTAAACATATTTTATTGAACTCCAGTGGGAAAGTGTTTTTTCCCCACTGGAGTTCAATCACTGTCATCTCCATATGATACTTGAATTGGTGGCAGACTTTTGAATAATCTACAAAGGCTTTTGACTTTTGAGTTTGAATCATTTTGAGTTTAAACTATAAACAGTTAGATTGCATGGCAATGTTTATTAAGTGTGACAAACTTCGAGCTAGCTTTTTCCAACGTATGATTTGGAGGCATTCTGATGTTAATTCTTGTCAAATGAATGTTTCTGATAAGAGAAAATAGTTAAGCTGGTAATTAACAAAACCATACAGCTGTCTGGTTTGGGAAACTGTAGCATGATTACATAAAAGCATCTATATTTCTGAGTTCATTAAATGTCCTGTTCATCATCTCCTTGAATTAACTACAGATTAACCTTTATCTCTCTAGTCTGTACTTTATCTCGCCCAGGCGCCATGCTTCTGGGAGGCTGTTGGTACACCAAGTCCAAAATGATTGATTTCGGGCTGATACATGTTCATTTCCAAGATTTAGACTTCTATCTACATATTTGTTGATTTCCGGCAGCAAGCTTACCATTCCTTCTATATAATAAGTAGAAGAACTTTTCAATCCACCAGTGATATAGCAGTTCCTCAATTAGAAGTTAATTTGTCAGTCTATTAACGAGGACACACAAATCTTTTTTTTTTTTAATCCATAATTTGGCAAAGACATTTCTGATGCAGGACTTCTCTTTGAGGAGAGTTTATCCTTTTTGATCAAAAAAGTTCTAGTAAATTTACTGAAACATTTCTGATTTTACAGTGACTGGGCTTTTTAAAACATTGACTGCAAAGTGCGTCAGGGGATTGTAATGTTGTGAGACTCACTCCATTCTGGGCTTCCATTCTCTGGTGTGAACTACCCCCATCCCCATGCGATCTGGTTGTAGACTATTTGTCACACAATGTTGTATTTATAAATGGATTATACAATTTCCGTTTGGGAGATATCTGAAATGTAAGTACAACAAATATTCAATACCAATAATATTATTCTTGAGCAATTTGTTAGATTCGTTTACTGTTACATAGTTTAGAAACATAGAAAATAGGTGCAGGAGGAGGACATTCGGCCCTTCGAGCCAGCACCGCCATTCATTGTGATCATGGCTGATCGTCCCAAATCAATAACCTGTGCCTGCCTTCTCCCCATATCCCTTGATTCCACTAGCCCCATGAGCTCTATCTAACTCTCTCTTAATAGAAACATAGAAATCTTAATAGAAACATAGAAATCTTAATAGAAACATAGAAAAAGTTTAGATCAAGAGTTACTGAGTTCAAGTTACTAAAATCTGAGTGAGTCATGAGAAGTCATTTTCGAATCTTCTGTTAACTAACCCAACATGCTGCATATGCAGAAAACAAGTAGTTAAACAATTATTATTATTCCTGAGCAATTTGTTAGTTTCATTTACTGTTACATAGCTTAGTTCAACAGGTACTAAAATATTCTGTGAAGCCATCATTCCTGCTTGGTCTCAGTTACTCTCAGTCATAACAGGTCCTGTTAATCTATACAAACCCTTATCAGCTACTTGAAAGTTTCTAAACTATCACTGCAAAATCATTGGGTCAAGGGCAAGAGTCAATAGGCCTGCGTAGCCATGGAAAAAATTAGCTGTTTAGAAACAAAACAAACTTTGATGCATTGGTCTGTTGGATTCGAAAGAACTTTGAAGCATCTTGCCTTTGAAAAGGTATTTCTAATTGTCATCAATGCCCCTAATCTTAACCAAATGGAAGTAATAATAAAAAATGTACTTCCTTTAATTTTTAAACCTTGAAGCCTACCACAATCAAACGTAATGTTTAATTTTCTAAAGCAACCGATTAAATAGTTCATGTTGTAATCACCATTCATTTGATATGTAACATCGCGATTGCTTGTTCATTCTATAAAATAACTTTTACATAAATCATTGTAGCTAAACGCAATGTTTGAACATGCATTCAACACTTTTTCACACAGAGAGATGTGAGTCTGTGGAATTCTCTGCCTCAGATCGCGGTGGAGGCCGCTTCTCTGGATACTTTCAAGAGAGGGCTAGATAGGGCTCTTAAAGATAGCAGAGTCAGGGGATATGGGGAGAAGGCAGGAACAGGGTACTGATTGTGAATAATCAGCCATGATCACATTGAATGGCAGTGCTAGCTCAAAGGGCCGAATGGCCTATTCCTGCACCTATTGTCTATTGTGTCTTACTCGGAATATCTTTCAATATCTGATTACAAGAATAAAGCTGGGAACATTCACGCACAGCCTGAAGTGCTTTCTTAGACTTTGCTGCATATTGTGGCATTCTTTAAACTTACTAAATAACCAATTTACTCATTTGTGTGCAGCAATATATACAAAATGGTTAAGTTACTTGACTGGCTTAGACGACCAAATTTGTGTTGAATTTTGACCCCAGCACTGCAGCTGGGACACTTACATTTCTAATTAAATAAACTGAGAATAAAATGTTTGCATAAGTGACGGTGACAATGAAACTATTGGATGTTTTAGTTTCTACACTTGAGCTTATGAACTGACAGTTACAAAGTTAGATCAATTTATATCAGATCATTTTTGGCTGGCACACTCGATCGACCCTTCTCTGCCTCAAATTTCTGTGAGTTTATGATTTTAATGGATTCTTCTCCCCCAGGTACATAGAGAATTTGCATCCCCCTAAGTTAAATTGGTGTATAATTACCAAGATCTCTTCCTTTTTAAATTGCTTTTGTGCAGCAATATAATTGAATTACACAGCATTTTAGTTTAGTTTAGTTATTAGTTTAGAGATACAGCACGGAAACAAGCCCTTCGGCCCACCAAGTCCGCACCGACCAGCGATCTCCGCACATTAACACTATCCTACACACACTAGGGACAATTTACATTTATACAATTAACTTTACAAACCTGTACGTCTTTGGAGTGTGGGAGGAAACCGAAGATCTCGGAGAAAACCCACGCAGGTTACGGGGAGAACGTACAAACTCCGTACAGACAGCACCCGTAGTCGGGATCAAACCCGGGTCTCTGGGCAACTCGATTGCTACGCCACCGTGCACCATTCAATTTATTGAAAATTGTGCCAGTTAATGCTTTTTAAAATTTGGGAACAATCAAAAACATTTTTAAGTTTGAGAGTTGACCTTACTAAATTCTTGCTATCTGTATGTTATCACAACCATGTTCACTAAGTCGATAGCCATTTTAACAGCTGAAAAATCTCTGCCACAATTCGGGGCAGCTGTTCTGAGTAGCATTAGGTTTTATTTTTGCTGCTATATATTTTTCTATATCCCCATTTCTCCTGCAGAGATACTGGTTTCATACTGTTAGACACCTTTAGCTAATATGGCCATTCTGTGCATGTCAGTGATGCTGACAGATGAAAAGAGGCCATCGCTTCTGCATTGATTATGATAACAGTTTATGGATTCTAATGTTTGCTCTTCCACAGCCAAAAAAATGGCATAATTTCCTATGAATCGTGGAATGGCATGCGGTTATCTTTAGAGTTTGTCACTGATGCAATGGAAATAAGGCACACATGACTCCACTCCTCTTCTGAGTACATTATGGAATAGTGACCTATTCCCATCAAGGGTTATTAGTAGTGGAACTGGAATATTGAGCAAGATGTCCTTTACAGGGCAACAGAGAGATTAATCTGGCCATGCCGACATCACTCAATTCCTGGCAAATGAAACACTAAGGCTTGTTCTTACCACTGATCCAGCAAAGTAAGCAGGAAACTAACAAATAAACAGGCCACTGCTAGCTTTAAAACAGTATTTTTTTCTTTCAAAAAGAAAATCAAACGGCCACCTTCATTCACAGTTAATAAAAACCACCAACCAAAAATTGTTTTTAAAAGGTACTTCCAAACATCTGATAATCACTTAGACAATAAAAAAATGTATTTAACATCATAATGATTATTGTTGGTTATTTCTGTTAATTGTACATACACATTATACAATGTTCTTGCCCATAAATAATAATTATCAAATTATGAATCAAGTTATTTCTCACCTGATATCTACTGGTATGCTCTTCTAGGCAGTTGACTAGGAGACCAATAAGAGAACCTGATGGGAGATACGTTCAGGCATCCGAACTGTAGCCAGGATGTAGGGCACTAATTACATTAGAAGATGCAATCGGCATGTAATAAAGGGACTGTGATAGTGGTCATGGGGGAATTCAAGATACAGGTAGCCTGGGAAAATCAGGTTGGTACTGGATCCCAAGAGAAGGACTTCGTAGAGTGCCTACGAGATGGCTTCTTAGTACAGTTTGAGCTTAGTTTATTGTCACGTGTACTGAGGTACAGTGAAAATCTTTTGTTCCGTGCTCACCAGTCAGTGGACAGACAAAAGTTAGATTTGAGCCTACTACTGAAAAGGCAATTCTGGATTTGGTGTTATTTAACAAACCGGATTTGATTAGGGAGTTTAAGGTAAAGAATCCCCTCGGAGGTAACCATGCACAACTCTGCAGTTTGAGAGAAGGTGAAATCAGATATTTCGGTATTACTGTTGCGGAAAGGTGACTACAGAGAAATGAGGGAGGAGCTGGCTAAAGTTGATTGGAAAGAGACCCTATCAGGAATGATGGTGGAGCAGCAATGGCAGGAGCTTCTTGTAGTAATTTGGAAGAGGCAGGTTTGTTTCATCCCAAAGAGGAAGAATGGTTCAATGTTTCTTTGTTGTCACCTGTGCACAACACAGTAAAATTATATTTGCACAACCCACAAATGCATAGTTGCCATATTTTGGCATGGTTTACGAAGAAAAGTCTAAAGTCCAGTCCACATGCTGGAAGTACTGGAACGCCCTGACCTTGGTAAGCCCCAGGCTGTTGCAGGCCCATGACCCAACGTCCATCTCCTCACCCGACCGCCTCTATGTCCCAGGGGGCGCCTCCTGCAGGCGATCTTGAAGGCGCTGGAGAAAATATCCCAGTCCTTGCGACCGTCGCCGCTAGCAGCTCCCTCTTCCACTACCAGATCTTTGGGACTTCCGAGCTTCCTCCTACAGGCAGTGGTCCGCCACAGCAAGTGGCCATGGATAGCCCACTGGTCTTTGATCTCATCGGCCGCAGGACCTGCCCTTGCTCTTGGCCGACCACCAGTTGTCCGTGGCGACCGCCGGAGCTGTTCTCACGGCCAGAAAGACTCTTCAAGGGGAGAATGAGGCGACCGTGGTTGACAAAGGAAGTCAAAGACAGCATGAAACTAAAAGAGAAAGCATATAACAACGCAAAGATTAGCGGGAAGATTGGAAAGCTTTTCAAAGCCAACTTTCAAATGGGAATAAAAGATGAAATATGGTAAGCTATCCAATGATATAAGGGGATAGGAAAAATGTCTTCAGAATATAAAAGAGGCAAGAGTGAGCATTGAACCATTGGTAAATAATGCTGGAGAAGTGGGAATGAATTGAGGCGGGTGAATTGAATAAGTTTGTTACGTCAATCTTCACAGTGGAACCAGCAACGTGCCAGAAATTCAAGAGAGTCATGTGGCAGATGTTAGTGCAGTGGATATTACTAAGGAGCAGGTGCTTGGGAAGTTGAGCTACACTCCAGGTTTCTGAAAGAGGTGGCTTTAGAGATTGTGGAGGCATTAGCATTGATCTTTCAGAAATCACTGGAGTCAGGAGTGCTCCCAGAGGACTGGAAAATTACTCTGCTGCACAAGAAGGGAGCAAAGCAGAAGAGTGGAAACTATAGGCCAGTTAGCCTGACTTCAGTGGTTGGTAACATTTTAGAGTCCATGATTAAGGATGAGGTTTCCTAGTACGTAGAAGCACATAATAAAATAGGCTGAAGTCAACATGGTTTTGTAAGGGGGAGATCTTGCCTGACAAATCTGTTGGAATTCTTTGAGGAAGGCAATAGCAGGATAGACAAAGGAGACTCAGTGGATGGTGTTTACCTGGATTTTCAGAAGGCCTTTGGTAAAGTGCTGCACCTGAGGCTGCTAAAGAAGATGAGAGCCCATGGTATTAGGGGGAACATACTAGTATAGGTGGAAGATTGGCTGAATCGCGGAAGGCAAAGAGTGGGAATAAAGAGGTTTTTGTCAGTGGCTGCCAGTGACTTGTGGTATTCCGCAGAGGTCAGTGGTGGGTTCGCTACTCTTCAAAGTGTATACCGATGATGGAATCGATGGCTTTGCGGCCAGGTTTGCAGATGATACAAAGGTAGGTGATGGGGCAGGTGGTATAGTGGAAGCAGGGAGTCTGCAGAAAGACTTGGACTGGTTGGGAGAGTGGGCAAAGAAGTGCCTGATGGAATAGAGCATAAGAAAGTGTGCAGCCATGCACTTTGGTGATAGGAATAAAGGCATAGATTATTATTTTCTAAATGGGGAGAGGATACAGAAATCAGAGGTGTAAAGGAACTTGGGAGTGCTGGTGCAGGATTCTCGAAAGGGTTCATTTGTACGTTGAATCCGTAGTAATGAAGGCGAATACAGTGTTAGCATTCATTTCGAGACCACTATAAAATAAAAGCAGGATGTAATGCTGAGGCTTTATAAGGCACTGGTGAGACTGCATTTGCAGTATTGTCAGCAGTTTTGGGCCCCATGTCTGAGGAAGGATGTGCTGGTGTTGGAGAGGATCCAGAGGAGGTTTACGAGAATGATCCCAGGGATGCGTGGGTTAATAGACTTTGAGTGTTTGATGGCTCTGGGCCTGTACTCGCTGGAGATTAGAAGGATGAGGGGGTACATCTTTGAAACTTATTGATTATTGAAAGGCCTAGATAGAGTGGATGTGTAAAGTAAAATGATGTATCTTTTAGAAAGGAGATGAGGAGGGATTTCTTCAGTCAGAAGGTGGTGAATGTGTGGAATTCATTGCCACAGACGCCTGCAAGTCAAGTCATTGGTTTTTTTTAAGTGGAGGTTGATAGGTTCGGGACCAGTAAGGGTGTCGAAGGTTATTGGGAGACGATAGAAGAATGGAGTTGAGAGGGAAAGACAGAACAGCCATGATTGAATGGCAGATGGGTTGAATGGCCTAATTCTGTTCATATGACTTATGAACTTTTGCCAAGTCTTCCACTTTTAATTCTGCTGTACCAATATCCATCACACCATACCAATCTGCTGTCCTGGTGGTTTCAGTCAATGTAGGGCAGATAAGAAATTGAACTGTGGAACTTCCTAGTTCGTATACCTGGTATACATGTTGGATGACCTAATAATAGATCCATTGATAAAGCTTTGGACTTCACCTTTAAACTAAATCAACACTGCCTGAGCGTGTGAAATTGAAACTAACTGAGGCAAAGCAACAAAGGAAGCTCTGAAAATAAATTGGAAAAATCTAAATGGGAACAATTAAGAAGTGGTAAAAGTTAGAAAAGATAGTAAAAACAATGAATTTGGTGTAGGATATTAAACCAAGAAGGTGACGGGTATAAGAGGACACAGTAAAGCTCTCCTAGTTCAAACAGCATCCCTCACCAGATGCTGCTACAATTCTGGATGATTTATTTTTTCCTTCGGAAGTGCCTTAAGAGTGGCGCAGAGTCGCTGCCTTACAGCTCCCGAGCCTTGGGTTCGATCCTGATCACGAGTGCTGTCTGCACAGAGTTTGTATGTTCTCCCCGTGACCTGCGTGGGATCTCTGGCTTCCTCCCAAGCTCCAAAGATGTTTGTAGGCTAATTGGCTTGGTATAATTGTAAATTGTCCCTAGTGTGTGTAGGACCGTGTTAGTGCACAGCGATCGTTGGTCCGCGCGGACCCAGTGGGCCACATGGCCTGTTTCCGCACTGTATCTCTATAAATTAAACTAAATTGGTTTCACAGAGAGATTCACGGTGTGTTTGCTTATCACTGGGATCAACTTGTGATGTAAGAGAGGAAGGAACACCTTGCTGGTGCATAAATATTATTTTCACTGGAAACATTATTGACATTTCTCACCTGGTCTGGTGGTTTGATTTATAGTCCAATCGAAGGTGGTGTCAGCCAGCCATTTGTTGTTGAACTTGATCTAACTTGGTTGGTAGGTAATCAAAAATAAATGTTTCCACTATTTGAATATATATTGTGTGATGCATACTAGCTTCACACGCTTCAGTGTTATGCAAACAAGAGATTTTAATCAGACAGTGAGCTGTTTCATGCAGTTTAACTGACCCTAAATTATTTTGGTACCAGACTTCTACCTGGCAATGATGAGTTATTGAACAGAACATAAAGTCCCTAGTGTGTGTAGGGTAGCGTTTATGTGCGGGGATCGCTGGTCGGGCGGACTTGGTGGGCCAAAGGACCTGTTTCAGTGCTGTATCTCTAAACTAAACATACTATCTGGTACTCAAAACCAGAAAACATAAAGCGCCTTGTATTAATTTAGTAATGACATCTTTTGCTCAGATAGAATTAAAATATCCTCTGAAAATGCCACAAAATAATTAAACTATTTACTTAAATGTCATTCTTATGTACTTCCTGTTTGTACTGTACTGTGTTCTATGTACTTCTAATTTTTTAATTTTTAATTTGTTACTTCAGTAAACTATTTTGAAAGTACAATTCTTCTTGTGCTGGGCAGTTAAAGCTCTCCAAACATCAGATTGTACTTTTGCCAGGCTATTTTCCTATGAGGGTTCCTTGATAGTGCAAGTGAACTTGGTTGCTTTGTCTCTCAACTTTCTGATATTACACTGCAGTTATATGTTCTGTTTACAGTATCTGTGAAGTTTCCTAAAAACTCTTACAATTTATTTTCCTTCTAAAGAAACTCAACAGTTTGATGGATGTTTTCCAGAACTACAAAGTGTGATAAATTAAACAGCTCAGCAAGCTTCAAGTATCTAAACCTCTAGTGCATTGGGGAGAAGCCTGATAAATGAGTGATAAGTAGATGATAAAGATGTGGTATGGAACATGTTTGTGTATGATATGTATTTGAGACGGTCTGGTTAATATTACCAGCACTAAGCTCTTGTCATAGTTTTCCTTCATGTCTTTAATAATATGGTGTACTTTGTAAGCTGGGATAGCAGAGACTTTTTTAACCCATGAATGTTTTAATGAGCAGCTTTAATGTAAAATATACAAGATCTAGTTCCAAGATTCATGTCCAAACTAAGAGATGTAGTTAAAATACACAAATATACTTTGACAATCATGAATAATTGGCATGGTGTTCTCGGGTGAACAAAGTTTCGATTGTGGCAATTTTTGATCATTCAATTGTTGTTCTTTACATGGAATTGGTGATTCTAATCATTTTTGGTACTTTAGAAAATTCTCACTATTTTGGTCGTCAGCTAGGTTTTGTTTAACACATACCATGATAATTACACACTTTTCTTTGTCCCATCATCTTAAAAATATGAATGTAGAATTCTAGTTAATATTTGTTCTTTACGAACATTTCTATCTGTGCGGCGATCTGCGGTTTCCTATTCTGAAAGTAGATTCTAAACAATCGTTACTAAACTTGGTATAAGATGACATATTCCTACGTGTAGCACCAAAGAATTTAATTTCCAGTTGTAAACTGACCTGAATTGGAAATTCAGAATTTCTCAAAGATGCACTCTCATTTATAATTTTCGAACCATCCATTTGTGATGGGGCTGTCCCACTGTACGAGCTAATTCAAGAGTTCTCCCGAGTTTCCCCTGATTCGAACTCGGAGAATTACGGTAATAGCCGCTCGTAGGTACTCGGGGCTCTCGTGGACATTTTTCAACATGTTGAAAAATGTTGAAAAATCTTCACGAGTCTTCCCGAGCTTCCCGATTTCCCGAATACCTGCCGTTAGCGTTTCGAGCCACTGAGACGTCCCGAGCTCCGACGTACCCGCTACGTACATTCTATGTGCTTCCACGAGTTAGATTTTTTTTTTAACTCAGGAGAGCTCTTGAATTAGCTCGTACAGTGGGACAGTCCCATAAGATATTTGCACCAACAAGATTAGCTGTAATTTCATATTGTAAAACTTTTTTAAATCTTCTTTCCTCCGACAAATATATTTTTCTGTCCCACCTCCTTTCTCATGAACTCGAGCAACTTATTATTTTAAAAAGCCTACTGGAATGTACAGTGCCCTCCATAATATTTGGGACTAAGACCCATCATTTATTTATTTGCCTCTGTACTCCACAATTTGAGATTTGTAACAGAAAAAAAATCACATGTGGTTAAATTGCACATTGTCAGATTTTAATAAAGGCCATTTTGATACATTTTGGTTTCACCATGTAGAAATTACAGCTGTGTTTATACAGTCCCCCCATTTCAGGGCACCATAATGTTTGGGACACATGGCTTCACAGGTGTTTGTAATTGCTCAGGTGTGTTTAATTGCCTCCTTCATGCAGATATAAGAGAGCTCTCAGCACCTAGTCTTTCCTCCAGTCTTTCCATCACATTTGGAAACTTTTATTGCTGTTTATCAACATGAGGACCAAAGTTGTGCCAATAAAAGTCAAAGAAGCCATTATGAAACTGAGAAACAAGAATAAAACTGTTGGAGACATCAGCCAAACCTTAGGCTTACCAAAATCAACTGTTTGGAACATCATTAAGAAGAAAGAGAGCACCGGTGAGCTTACTAATCGCAAATGGACTGGCAGGCCAAGGAAGACCTCCACAGCTGATGACAGAAGAATTTTCTCTAATAAAGGAAAACCCCAAACACCTGTCTGACAGATCAGAAACACTCTTCAGGAGTCAGGTGTGGATTTGTCAATGACCACTGTCCGCAGAAGACTTCATGAACAGAAATACAGAGGCTACACTGCAAGATGCAAACCACTGGTTAGCTGCAAAAATTGGATGGCCCGGTTACAGTTTGCCAAGAAGTACTTAAAAGAGCAACCACAGTTAGACAATAGACAATAGGTGCAGGAGTAGGCCATTCGGCCCTTTGAGCCAGCGATTCACTGCGATCATGGCTAATCATCCACAATCAGTACCCCGTTCCTGCCTTCTCCCCATATCCCTTGACTCCGCTATCTTTAAGAGCTCTATTTAACTCTCTCTTGATAGCATACAGAGAATTGGCCTCCACTGCCTTCTCTGAGGCAGAGAATTCCACAGATTCACAACTCTCTGGGTGAAAAAGTTTTTCTTCATCGCTGTTCTAAATGGCTTACCCCTTATTCTTAAACTGTGGCCCCTGGTCTGGACTCCCCCATCATTGAGAACATGTTTCTAGCCTTTAGTGTGTCCAAACCCTTAACAATCTTATATGTTTCAATAAGATCCCCAATCATCCTAATAAATTCCAGAGTATACAAGCCCAGTCGCTCCATTCTCTCAACATATGACAGTCCTGCCATCCGGGGAATTAACCTTGTGAACCTACGCTGCACTCCCTCAATAGCAAGAATGTTCTTCCTCAAATTTGGAGACCAAAACTGCACACAATAGTCCAGGTGTGGTCTCACCAGGGCCCTGTACAACTGCAGAAAGATCTCTTTGCTCCTATACTCAACTCCTCTTGTTATGAAGGCCAACATGCCATTAACTTTCTTCATTGCCTGCTGTACCTGCATGCTTACTTTCAGTGACTAATGAGCAAGTACCCCCAGATCTCGTTGTACTTCCCCTTTTCCAAACTTGACACCATTCAGATAATAATCTGCTTTCCTGTTTTTGCCACCAATGTAGATAACCTCACATGTATCCACATAAAATTGCATCTGCCCACTCACCCAACCTGTCCAAGTCAGCCTGCATCCTCATAGCATCGTCCTCACAGTTCACACTGCCACCCAGCTGCAAATTTGCTAATGTCTTTTAATCCCTTCATCTAATTTATTATTGTATATTGTAAATAGCTGCGGTCCCAGCACCGAGCCTTGAGGTACCCCACTAGTCACTGCCTGCCATTCTGAAAGCGACCCGTTAATCCCTACTCTTTGTTTCCTGTCTGCCAACCACTTCTCTATCCATGTCAGTACCCTACCCCCAATACCTTGTGCTCTAATTTTGCCCACTGATCTCATATGTGGGACCTTATCAAAGGCTTTGTGAAAGTCCACGTACACTACATCCACTGGCTCTCCCTTGTCCATTTTCCTAGTTACATCCTCAAAAAATTTCAGAAGGTTAGTCGAGCATGATTTCCCCTTTGTAAATCCATGCTGACTCGGACCAATCCTGTTACTGCCATTCAAATGTGCGGCTATTTCATCTTTTACAATTGACTCTAGCATCTTCCCCACCACCGATGTCAGGCTAACTGGTCTATAATTCCCCGTTTTCTCTCTCCCGCCTTTCTTAAAAAGTGGGATAACATTAGCTATCCTCCAATCCACAGAAAGTGATCCTGAATCTATAGAACATTGGAAAATTATCACCAATGCGTCCATGATTTCTAGAGCCACTTCCTGAAGTACCCTGGGATGCAGACCATCAGGCCCTGGTGATTTATCATCCTTCAGTCCCATCAGTCTACCCAACACCATTTCCTGCCTAATGTGAATTTTCTTCAGTTCCAATGTCACCTTCGGTCCTCTGGCCACTAGTACATCTGGGAGATTGTTTGTGCCTTCCTTAGTGAAGACAGAACCGAAGTACCTGTTCAACTCGTCTGCCATTTCCTTGTTCCCCATAATAATTACACCTGTTTCTGTCTTCAAGGGTCCAACTTTGGTCTTAACTAATTTTTTCCTCTTCAGATACATAAAGAAGCTTTTACTATCCTCCTTTATATTCTTGGCAAGCTTACCTTCGTATCTCATCTTTTCTCCCCGTATTGCCTTTTTAGTTATGCTCTGTTGCTCTTTAAAAGTTTCCCAATCCTCTAGCTTCCCGCTTATCTTTGCTATGTTATACTTCTTCTCTTTTATTTTTATACTGTCCTTGTCTTCCCTTGTCAGCCACGGTCGCCCCTTACTCCCCTTAGAATCTTTCTTCCTCTTTGGAATGAACTGATCCTGCACCTTCTGTATTATTCCCAGAAATACCTGCCCTTGTTGTTCCACTGTCATCCCTGATGGGGTATCTTTCCAGTCAACTTTGACCAGCTCCTCCCTCATGCCTCCATAGTCCCCTTTGTTCAACTGTCACACTGACACAGCCAATTTTCCCTTCTCCCTCTCAAATTGTAGATTAAAACTTATCATATTAATTACAACTTATGGAAAAAGGTCTTGTGGACAGATGAGGCGAAGGTTAACATATCAGAGCAAAGTATGGAGGAGAGAAGAAACTGCCCAAGATCCAAAGCATGCCACCTCATCTGTGAAACACAGTGGTGGGGGTGTTATGGCCGGGGCATGTATGGCTGCTGAAGGTACTGGCTCACTTATCGTCATTGATGATACAACTGCTGATGGTAGTAGCATAATGAATTCTGAAGTGTATAGACACTTCCTATCTGCTCAAGTTCAAACAAATGCCTCAAAACTCATTGGCCAGCGGTTCATTCTACAGCAAGACAATGATCACAAATACTGTTAAAGCAACAAAGGAGTTTTTCTAAGCTAAAAAAATGGTCACTTCTTGAGTGGCCGTGTCAATCACCCGATCTGATTCCAATTGAGCAATTTATATGCTGAAGAGAAAACTGAAGGGGACTAGTCCCCAAAACAAGCATAAACTAAAGATGGCTGCAATACAGGCCTGGCAGAGCATCACCAGAGAAGACACCCAGCAACTGGTGATGTCCATGAATCGCAGACTTTAAGCAGTCATTGCATGCAAAGGATATGCAACATAATACTAAACATGACTACTTTCATTTACATGATATTGCTGTGTCCCAAACATTATGGTGCCCTGAAATGGGGGGACTATGTATAAACACAGCTGTCATTTCTACATGGTGAAACCAAAATGTATTAAAATGGCCTTTATTAAAATCTGACAATGTGCACTTTAACCACATGTGATTTTTTTTCAATTACAAATCTCAAATAGTGAGGCAAATAAATAAATGATGGGTCTTTGTCCCAAATATTATGGAGGGCACTGCGAGAGCTTTCTAAAATTCACTGGTTCATTTTATTTTCGATAGATTCCTCTTTGCCACTGTTGTATTTAGTGAAATTGCACAAGATTACATGGAAAAACAATTAAAGTAATGCTAGTGGAGCTATGTGTGGAAATGTATATTATAAATTGAGAGAACCCATTTCGGTAATCATGATTAACCTATTATTCAGTTATCCTGCTATTTGGTAGTATAATCATGCTCGTTAAAAAAACACTAAAGGCCAGAAAATTAACATGCTTGGAAATGTAACTGAAAGTGGAGCATCTGAACTGTGAACAATCCTTCAGTAGGATGCCATTCTAAAATGCAAGAAGTTAGATCTAATTTCATATCTTGCACTATTTTCCCGAGACCTCAGGTTATCACTAAGTCCTAATGTAATCCATGCCTTCAAACTGCAGCACCATTCAGTGTTCATGTTCTTGCCAGGCTTTGTCCGGCCCCTCCTCCATTGCAGTTTTCTCTCCCCCCTTTAATCAGTCTGAAGAAGGGTCCTGACCCGAAACGTCACCTTTCCATGTTCTCCAGAGATGCCATCTGGCCCTCTGAGTTACTCCAGCACTTTGTGCCTTTTTGTGCATTAATCAGCTTGTATCTAGTTGCTTATTATTCTTCTATATTGCTTAACTGTTGAAGAAAGTCATGTCTACTTTGAATATCATTCTCCTGCACACCTCATCACCAAATTGGTGAACAATTAAGAAAAACAGAAAGTTGTTGAATTTCCTGACCAGGTTTCAGTATTAAATAGAGTAAGGAATTTTAGTGACCATATATTTCAATTTGCTTCTTGAAAAGTAATTATGTTTAGTTGACTAGAGCATATCGAAGCTAAGCCTTACTTCCTGCTATGCGTAAATAAGTTGTTTTATTTTTGGTAAAAACAGATTTTGCTGTAAAGTTGGTTATTGCATCTGGATTTGAACACCAGCCACTGCACTGATGAGTTCCGAGTGATGATTGTAGTTCTTGGTTTGAGGCTGAATAATTGGATTTCATATCAACAGCTCAGCTACAGCTCGGGGATCATCCCAGATTAAAATGTGTACCATCATTAACATTCATTGGAAAAGGATGTGAGAGATTTCAGATTGCAGACATCAGCATCATTGTTAAGCATTGAGCAATTCCAGAAGCAGATATAACAGCAATACTCAGGACTAAAACTTTTTTTGCCGAATGCAGAGGCACATTTTAAATGCATTTTGAAGAAGTAACATCTACTGATGACTATTTTTCATAGCTAATCAACTTCTATTAATGTGAACTGTTTAGTGCACTAACCATTCAGAATTGTCACATTTTAAGGCTAAAAGGATGTGGCTGCTTAAGATACTAAATCTTCTTTCACTTTTTTTCTTTCACTCGAATTTTCTTTCACTTCCTTTGTAGCCTTCTATCACTTAAGACTCGTGACAAATGATTTACATTAGTTGAAAAAAAACCCTGGAAATGTTAGAATCAGAATAAAAATCAGAGATTCTGGTTGAACTTGGCCCATCAGCAGCTTCTGTGGAAAGAGAAGCTGGTCCACATTTTGGTTCAGTGACCCTTGCTCAGGTTTATTATGGTCACGTGTACAGTGAAAAACTTTGTTGTGCATGCTATCCAGGAAAATCGTACCATACCCGATTACATCAGGTAGTGCCAAGGTAAAATAAACAGAGTGCAAGATATAGTGTTACAGCCATAGAGAAAGTGCAGATATTAAAGTGCATGGGCTATTAAAAGGCAGATTGGAAGATCAGAAATTCACCCTTAGTGCATGAGAGGTTTGTTCAACGGTGGGAAAGAAACTATACTTGAAACTGGTAGTACATGCGTTCAAGCTTCTGTATCTTTTACCTGACAGGAGAGGGGATAGGAGAGAATGACCAAGATGTCAGGGCTCCTTGATTATGTTGGCTGCTTTTCAGAAGCCAGTGTGAAGTATAGATGGAGTCGAGGTGGGGGGAGGCTGGATTTTGGGATGGAGCTGCATTCACAGCTCTGCAATTTCTTGCTGTCTTGGGCAGAAGATTTGCCGAACCAAGTTATGATGCATCTGGAAAGGATTCAGTGCATCTGTAGAAATTCACAGATTCGCAACCAATTGGTATGAATTGTATTGTTCAAATCCATGTTATTTTTTCACTTAATGCAGAATAACTTACTATAAAAATTAATTTTAATAAACCTTGATGCATATAAATCAATCCAATTTGATATCTTTAATCATAAAAAGATTGCTCAGTTTTTAATTCATTTTGGTGTCTGGGCCCACTTCAACTACTTTGTGTTCAACATTTTGTGATGTTTCTGAGATTGGAGAAGAACCTCTGCACAAAGTACCAGGATAAATCCATCATTGGCGCCATCGTGTGGCCTGTTACTTTATTTCACGCTGCTGACTTTTTGTTTAGTTACGGGAGTGATATTATCAAAGAATAATAGAATATGCCATGAACTTAGTAACATACTCTTTGTTTATATGGGAAATTTGAGCCAATTTTGTTACTAACCAGCACTAGCGTGCAGACCAATATGCAGATACCTTGAGTAATATCTAATAGGCAACAATTGTTATTGACATTTTTTCCTGAAAAGAATCACCATTCAGTAGCAGCATATCTTGATATCTTATTTTGCTTTCTTGAGAGTATTTACATTTTGCACCTTTTAGTAAGATGTCAACAAGTTGGGATGACCACATGTTCACAAGTAGAATGACACAAAACGAGAACTTACCAGTTTGAAGTTTGATCTTTATTTTATGAGGAGTTACGATGAGGGACTACGTGAATAGAAGGCTGTCAGCCCGCATGCGCGTCAATCTTCAAAGCAGCGGTGTGAAATCACAGATAGTAGTAGTTGAACTGAACATAGTAAGATTAGAGAGGACTACAACCTACCAGATGACCTTTATGATACGAGGGAGGGAGCGGAGGGCACGTAATCCCTCATTGTAACTCCTCATAAAATAAAGAGCAAACTTCAAACTGGTAAGTTCTCGTTTAATCTTACTATTTTACTTCGGAGTCACGTGAGTGACTACGTGAAGACTTTGAAGCTCTGTGATTTCATGCCGGGAACGAGTCCAAGCGTCACACAATGCACCAATTGACCATGGATGAGTGAGAATGATTTAAGCATTCAGACATGACGAGATTGTTAAATAATGCTGATGCTTTAATCATCAAAGAAAAAATAATAGTGACCCCTCCCATCCTAGGGGGAAACTATAAGACAGAACTTAAAACGGAGCTGGCAAAAACTGCAGCCGCTAGGATGAGGTCGAAGGGGACATCCATCGCCCTTGCTGCCGACATAGATGCAGCCCTGGTGGAGTGAGATTTAAAAGTGTGAATGTCCACTCCTGCATTGACCAGGACCTCTCTTAGCCATCTAGAAATGGTTTCCATTGAAACCTTTTTGTATGGTTTTCTGTAGCTAATGAGTACAGATAACTCTGTGCCTCTAAGGTTCTTGGTGACTTTGATATATTGAAGAATGTGTATTACCACAGACAACCGTGGGTCCATGTGGTAGGCTAAAAACACTAATTTAAGACCCGACACCCCCGGTCTGCTCTGTTTAAGTAAATCATAAATGTAAAAAGTAATATTATTGACAGATGTGGCCATGTTGTCGGGTCGTAACTTGTGTAGTGTCTGGACACGTTGCGCTGAGACCAGCGCCATAAGCATGACCACCTTGAAGGTGAGTTTAGATAAAGGGAGGGACGAAGCTGGTGCCCACTGGCGAAGCAGTGTTAATACCACGCTTACATCCCATACCTCCGTGTACCTGGGTCTGGGTGGTATGGAATTAAAAATACCCTTCATAAACCTCGTTATCAACGGATGTGAACCTACAGAATGATGGTCCATACCCAGCACTAAATATGAGGATAATGCGCTCCTGGCACTGTTGATGGCACTGTAGCTCAGTTTCAGATCATAGTATAGGGTAGATAGAAACTCCAATACATCTGTAATTCGTGCTGTTTGATACGTTATGCCTGTGGATAAACAGAACATCTCCCACCTCTTGATGTGAGAGATGTACTGTTTTTTAGTACTGTTCCTCCAGGCCGCAGTTATCATATCCACTGTCCGTTCTGATAATCCGAGCCGCAGGTATGGTCTCCTCAGAATCTGCAAATCAATAAATTGATCCGGTCATGAGGTGGATGGCTATTCCCCGTTGCTGGGTGAACCAGCAGATACCTGTTTTTGGGGACAGCCATAAAAGGCTGGGTTAACATAGCCAGGACTAGTGGAAACCAAGACTGTGTAAGTCAGTCAGGTACAATTAAAAAACGCCTGTGGCAATGTCTAGCTTAATTTTTGCCAAACACCGACTGATAAGTCCAAAAAGGGTGAAAAACACATACAGAAAAATTCCTCCCCAGTGTGGCGAGAATGCATCTACTGCCACCGCTTCTGGGTCTGGTTCCCATGATACATATTTGGGTAGCTGGTGATTTAACCTGGCTGCGAAAAAATCAATATGCCATACCGAGCAACAATGTCTAGAAATACTTCATGACTCAACATCCATACTGAGTTGTAATTAAATTTCCCTGATCTGATGTCCGCCACCATATTGTATCTACCTGGTAGGTAGATGGCTGAAACCCAAATGTACCTCGTAATATACCAGTGCCAAATAAGGTTAGCCAACTTATCACCAGATAAAGACTTGACTCCACCCATGTGATTAACATATGCCACCACTATAGAGTTGTCCATTTGTAGTTGAAACATGCATATGCTGTATTACCACAATAAGCCTTCAGCCGATAGAGTGCTCCCAACACCTCTAAGTAGTTAATACCATGTTGCTGAAGAATTAGTGACTTTTACACATTCCACCTACCACCATAGTTAGAGGTGGTATTAGTAGCTCCCCAGCCGAGGGCACTTGCATCGGTTTGTAAAATAACCGACGGTGAATCGATTAAATTTTCCTCGAGCAATCACAAATACTCGTTACCTTTTTATTGTAATTCAGCAGTGGCTTCTGCTGGCAATCGCATTGGTCTACCGTAGTGACCTGCACTGAGTATGAGTGCAAAAGGCCCCAATTGTACTGCTGGAAAAAGGCAGCCACTAGATTGCCAATCACACTAGCCAATTGTCTAATCATATGCTGCTGTTTTTGATATGTTAGATTAGTTAATGGTGAACCCCAGGTAATCAATTACCCTGGTAGGTATAAATTTGGGCTTAACTGGATGGTTGAGACACCCCATCTTTCAAGTATGAGCTTGGTGGCTGAAAACACTGATTGAGCTAAATTCATAGTTTGCCTAATGACAAAAAATGTCATCCAATATGATTTCTGAATTTAAAGTAGTCCCAGGACTGGTTTCAATAATTTTGTGAATAGTCTGGGCTGAAGTTAGTCCCTTAGGCAATGCATTAAAACTGCCACAATTGTTCCATCCAGTTAGACTTCAAATATCTCCTGTAGTCCCTGTGAACGGGTAACGAGTAGAATGCATCTCTAAGGTCAATGCATGCTAAAAAACCTCCTTTAGAGACCAGTTGTATGGCAGAAACAAAGTTATACATTTTAAAGTGTTTATACTGCACAAAAGGTGTTAAGTTCAGTCAAGTCTAGGATGATACGGTATCCTCAAAATTGGTGAGGTTCATGAGATGACCTCTCAATGACCTCTACTTATATAAATTTCCAATTTCAGTTTGTACCTCCAAACTTCCCTATTGCAAAAACATATGTGCGGTGGGGTGAATGTTGTAGGTGCTGCCGAATTGTGAATGAAAACCTTGTACATTGTGCAGTATTAAAAAATGGATGTAGAGTGATCCAAACGCCATTTTTGCAAGAAATATTGCAATCTTCCCCCAACTCGTGACTGAGCCATGTTTGATGTGTTCCATAAGGAACTAGATTCACCTACTTCCGATGTTACTGGTGGTAGGGCGTCCTGGATGTTGGCCGGTTTGGGCCTTGCTCTAAAAAAGGCCTCTGTGTCGCCTGTTCGGGTCTTCCACCAGTACTGGTGTACCGCCTGGTGTTGTAGGGAGCGTATGGGTATGGCCATCGGTATGATGAGACTCTAGGCGTGGTGGGGACTTTCATTAGGCGAACTGTCTTTGCCTCATCATCTAGCTCCCGGACCTGTTTAGTCAGGTCTTCCCCGAACAGATAGTTTGCCGGTTGGACATTGCTGGCTTTGCACAGCGCAGCAAATTTGGGGTTTAATGCCGGCCGAATGGCATTCTTCCACAGGCAGTTAATCTCAAACTGTGCATTGCACATGAGAGTCATGGCGTCCTGCTGTGTATCTGATAGAGTCTCCCCGTCCAATGACCTGGCGAAGGCTGTTATGCCTGAGGCAAGCAATTTTAAAATCTTTTGGAGCCTTATCTCCTGGGCTCTGACGCCCGCTCCAATGTTGCCCCATATGGAGTGGTTTACAACTGGCACATTGAGAGATGCACAATTGGCAGGAGCATGATATTTATTTATTGTCTCCTCCATGGCCAGGTGTTGTAGCTGGTGGGATGCCAGGTAATTTATACTACTGGCTAAGTCTTCTTCGAGGGGTTCCCCAGATTGTGACAGGATGGCGAATTTAAATGCCATAAGTGGTACATGTATCTCTTGCCCCCGAGTGTACTCACCAGCTGTGCCACTGAACTCCGAGTCAGCTTGATACTGACCTCCTGTACTCCCCTCCCCAGAGAGGGAGATATTGTGCAGCCCCGTGACAGGTGCTGCTGGCGCGGTCCCCCATGGAGATCCGTGCTGATATTGCTCCCTCCTACGGAGCATATCATTTTGGAGCCACTTCTCCAATAGGTGCTCCATGTGGGTGAGTCGTCCACTGACGCTCCCCAGTGTAGGAGGGGAATCCTCCTGGCCCGACTCATCTGAGTCCACGGGCCTGACTTATGTGTGGCTTTCCGCCCAAGGTGCAATCTCCCGGCACCAAGTCTGCTGTCGTTGGCTCCGCTGCCAGCGATCGCGAAGGTGATAAGGACAGCCGCCCGCTAGCCGCACTCCCGCGGTCTTCGGTGGCCGATTTTGCCGTGGACCGTCTCTTCGCCTTCGACATCTTCGAATGGTTCCAACTCGTCTGTAAGTAAGAATTTTACAGAACCATACAGAGAAAGTTTAAACACTTACCTGAGGCTTTTAAGCTTACCGCTGGAAAGCAGCAGCGCGCCTCCCAGTCAGTCGTTGCGCAATGCAGTAGACGTAGTGACGCGCATGCGGGCTGACGGCCTTCTATTCACGTAGTCACTCACGTGACTCCGAAGTAAAATTCACTTTTACAATCCAGTGTTCTCATAATGTTTGTTAAGTGTTGTATATTGCGCCTATTTTAAGATTTCCTGCACATTTCAAAGTGCAGATGTATGAATGAGATGCTGCTTTCAATACTGAAAGCTCTGATTCAACAAAATATTATGAAAATATCATGATGATGAAATTGAACTTTCATTGAGAACTATATTCTTGCTATTAGATATGCCATTTTGCCCTGTTTTGTATATTTATACAAACTATATTATACAAAACTATATTCTTGCAATTAGATATGCCATTTTGCCCTGTTTAGTATATTTACAATTTCACTGCACGATTTGAGGTTGATGCAAAATGATTTCCACTTAACGCCAGTGCTAACTTTGTCAATCTGGGGCTAGATTTAGTCTGACTCTCCAATGGAATGATTAGTCCTCTTGGTTTAACAATTAAATCTGTATTTTTGACAGCATAATGACATCTGCAGTGTGCAAACATAGATGATAAAAATGTCAATGCATTGAGTTGGGTCTGGGCCATTTCCATGGTATATGAATCAAAATTGTGCAGATTCGGTATAATCTTGAATTAGGTTTAAAAAAGGTTGAATATTAAAACAGTTTCCTAAAGAGGATGTTTTTTCTCCTCACAGTCTGTTACTGCATCTCTGCAATTAAAAGAGGAACAGTACTGGCTCAGGCAACTGAAAACAACAGCGAATGAAGAATCAGCTAACTGTATCATCTATTGTAAAGGTCTGTATATTTTACATCAATATTTTTGAGAAAGGAATCTATTTTTCTAAACAAAGTTTTGTTTGAGGTTATTATTACTCTTATTGTAATAAAATAAGTTTTTATTTAAAATTAAACCAGATATTTGAAATCTTCTCACCTCTTATCTAACAATGATCTATTCTACATTTTCCTTGACCTTCATCTCTTTTGATGTCTTGTTTTCACACCTTACACTTCCTTATCTCTGTGTCTCCCTCTCCCCCGAGTCTGAAGAAGGGTCTCGACCTGAAACGTCACGCATTCCTTCTAAGCAGTGATGCTACCTGTCCCTTTGAGTTACTCCAGCATTTTGTGTCTATCTTTGGTGTAAACCAGCATCTGCAGTTCCTTCCTACACTTTTGAAATTTCAGAACAGCTACAATAATTTTGCATTAAATTGGAACAGTTGTACTTCATTTCTTTATTGGGTATGTGGTCAGTTGCAAAAAGCTTTGCCGTAATGTTGCCTTCAGAAAGGAGAATCTGCTGTTCTCAAGTCTCTTCATCTACCAACGTTATCTTAAAGACCCTGTCCCACTTAGGAAACCTGAACGGAAACCTCTGGTGACCTTGCCCACGACCCAAGGTTTCCATGAGGTCGCCGGAGGTTTTGGTCACTTTCCCTAATGGTCGGAAGTGGTTTCCGCGTGGTCAAGGCTTCTTCTAGGTTGCTTCGATTGTTTCAACATGATCAAAACCGGCCTCGACTAAAAATAGGTTGCCGTTTGGTCGAAGCCAGTGGAGTGGGGTCGCTATTTACTTACAGGCAGTCGAAGGCCATCTCCTTCGCTGACCGGCCATTTTGATTGGCTCATTGGAGTTTCACGACCTAGAAGACCCACCGGTAGGTAAAATGCCCTCTAAACTTTATTAAACTTCTTAAAACTGTCTCCACTCATTCTCCCCCCCCCTTCTCTCCCCTTCTCCAGACTTCTCTCCCCCTTCTCTCCCCTCTTCTCTCTCCCCTTCTCTCTCCCCTTCTCTCTCCCCTTCTCTCTCCCCTTCTCTCTCCCCTTCTCTCTCCCCTTCTCTCTCCCCTTCTCTCTCCCCTTCTCTCTCTGCTTCTCTCTCCGCTTCTCTCTCCTTCTCTCCCCTTCTCCCCCCTTCTCTCCCCCCCCGCGCTCTCTAATGGACTTACCGTGCTCTGTGGCAGCCGTTTACCTTCCTCTTCATTGCGCAGACAGCGCTCCTCCGCTCTACATGGCCCCCACCTTCGCGATGTGTGTGTGGTCGGTAGATGCAGCTCACGCTTCGGTCGATCCAGCTCGAGGCTTTCCAGGCGAGTGACAAAAACCTCCGGTGACCTCATGGAAACCTTAGGTCGCGGGCATGGTCACCAGAGGTTTCCATTCAGGTTTCCTAAGTAGGACAGGGGCGTTAGGCATCAGTGACCCAGATTTTGCACTCGAGAGCAGAAAGCCAACAGCACTGTAAAACAGACATGTAAACGACATTACAACTTCAAGGGGTTGCTGAGCATGAAAATTCAAAAGTCGCATCCATATTGTACTAGTGTCCTATTTGCTTCAACTAAACAATGTCAGGCCTTCTTTCTACCCATTTGAAATCCATTGAATGTATAACACTGTTAGAAAGGTTGTGGCTATAAAAATACTTTCCTAATGTAGAAAGTATTAATTTTAAGTTGAAGTAATGATGTGTCGGCAGGAACCACTGATGCTGGTTTACACTGAAGATAGACACAAAATGCTGGAGTAACTCAGCGGGACAGGCAGCATCTCTGGAGAGAAGGAATGGGTGACGTTTCAGGTCGAGACCCTTCTTCAGCATCTGCAACTCCTTCCAGTCTATAGAAGGGTGTCAACCCGAAACATCACCCATTCCTTCTATCCAGAGATGTTGCCTGTCCCGCTGACCGCAGCATTTTGTGGCTATCGTTGAAATAATGATTTAACAGTTTGTAGCATTGATTACTGCCATTCATTCTCCCAGGAATTAAGAAATAATCTTCCGCTGTGGATTTTCATATTTTCTGTTATTTTTAACCATAAACTGTGTAATTATTGTAGATTTTATTTTAAGTTAACTTTACTATTTTCTCCATCAATCTATTCTTTCATTCCATTACGCTTTCTGACTATATTTAGTGTTGGATTGGCTTTTGTCCTCAGTAGAGAACAGAAGACATTAGCATTCATTGTCATTGTACATGTCTACAGGTGCTCTATGGCTAGGAAGACACAAAGCATGGAGCTGGCAAAGGCCAAGCTACCATGGAGTTCATTAACTAGACATCCTGAATAAATATTACTGAATTAGGAATCTGTGGAATATTGACTACACTGACAGACTGGGTACAGATCGAGCATGATGGGAAGAAGTGTAGGATTAGGAAATGGAACACATTCATTCAGCTCTGCTTGGGTCACCCTGAATATGAAGTGACTCTTCACTTTAACTTGCTATCCCAGTCCACTGGGAACTGTCTTTGGCCTGTATTGTTCCACGAAGCCCAGTGTAAATCTGAAAATCAAAACCTCACTTTCCTTCTCGTCATGTTGCTGTCCTTGGAAGTCAGTACAGAATTCAACAATATCAGGTCAACACTTGGCCTGACAACTTCTGATGTTCTGATGTATAGACACAAAATGCTTGAGTAACTCAGCGGGTCAGGCGGCATCTCTGGAGAAAATGGATAGGTGATGTTTCAGGTCAAGACTCTTCTTCAGACTGATTGTAGTGGAGGGAGGGGAACTCGAAGTGAGAAACAAAACAGCACAAATCGAGGCCGGCAACAGATGACCTCAGGCAGGCAGGGAAATCGCTATCAAAACGTGCGGGGGACACAATTTCTTGGCAGCCACGCGCGCGCACGGGCACACATGCGAGGCTTCGGTCGTGAGCCCTGTGGATGGTAACATCGGGAGCTGACCTACTTGGTGACCGACTCCGAACACCAACAACAGCAGCTTCGTCCGCCCCGATTCGTGGGGCTTGAATCGGCCTGTTCACGGGGTCGTTCATTGGCCGGCGGGGGCTTCAACATCGGGAGCCTCGATGCAGCAGTTTGATTTTAAGTCGCGCCGGGCTGATTCAGCCCTCAGAAAGCGGCTGATGGAGTCCGGATTACAAAACATGGGGGGGAGGGGATCGTCCCCCACCTCTCAAAGCAGGGGGGGGGGGGGCATGTGTCCCCTGTCCATCTCCAGGATTTCCGCCCATGAGACCAGGCAAGAAGGTTCCTTGATAGGCCAATTGTTGGCTAGAGATCGTGTAAGGGATACATTGTTACGGACTGTGGAAGTTGTTAACAGCTTTTTAGTGGAGAAAGAGGGGTAAAGGTGAGGGGAAATTTGGGAGGTGCTTTGTAGAAGTTACCTGAAATTGGAGAATTCAACATTCATGCCGTTGGGTTGTTAAGGGCCTGTCCTACTTAGGCGATTTTTCAGCGGACTGCTGGCGGCTCTCAAGCTCGCGGCACTCGCTGAAAAAACGGGAACTGGAACGGAACGGACGGGGACACACGCACGCACGCACGCACGCACAGACACACACACACACACAAAAAAAAACAAAAAAAACGGGGGAGCGCTGTCTGAAATTCAGACGGTGCAAAGCCAAGGTGATACAGGCACACACCGTGATGAACAGGAAGGTTAAGACGGCTAGCACAGTGTACGGTGATTCCTTTAAAGGAGGGGGGAGAAGGAGTGGAGACACATTTAAGAAGCCAGACAACTTTTAATAAGCCAGAGATACACAGCTGTGAAGTTCGGCGGACATTTAACATTAGTGTGTCTCACCAGAGACACCAGCGAACATGTGGCGATCATGAGGCGAGCGCAGAGTTTCCTGCACTCACCTAAAAAGTTGCCAAAGTGGGCCAGGCCCTTTAGCTACCCAAGTGAAATATGAGGTGCGGTTCCTCCAATTTGCACATGGCCTCGCTCTGGCAATGGAGGAGGCTCAGGACAGAAAGGTCAGTGTGAGAATGGGAAGGGGAGTTTAAGTGGTTAACAACCGGGAGATCCTGTAGGCATGGGTGGACCGAGCTTTGTACAGTAGCCCACCTCGGGAACATCGGATGCAGTAGATGAGGTTAGAGGAGGTGCACATGAACCTCTGTCTCACCTGGAATGACTGTCTGGGTCCCTGGATGGAGTTGAGGGAGAAGGTATAAGGACAGATGTTACATCTCCTGCGGTTGTAGAGGGAAGTACCTGGGGAGGGGGTGGTTTGGGTGGGAAGTGATGAGTGAACCAAGGTGCGGCAGTGGAAGCGTTATTTGTGGAAAGCGGAAAGGGGTGGAGATGGGAAGATGCGCCTAATGGTGAGATCACGTTGGAGGCGACAGAAAAGTCGGACGATGATGGATAGGATGCGGAGGCTGGTGGTGGGACAGGCGAGGACCAGGGGAATTCTCCCTCTCCAAAGATGCTGCCAATCTGATGACAAACCCATGGCCCAGCACCAATCCTTGAGGCACACCATTAGTCACAAGCACCCATTTCAAAAAACCCATCCTCTATCTCCCTCCCTTTCTTACCATGACATCAATTCTGTATCCAGATAGCTAGCACTCCCTGGATTCAACACAATCTAATCTTCTGGGGTAACCTACCATGCAGCACTCCATCAAAAGCCAAAGGTAGACACAAAGTGCTGGAGGAACTCAGCAGGTCAGGCAGCATCTCTGGAGAAAAGGGATGGGTGACATTTCGGGTTGGAACCCTTCTTCAGACTGGTATCAAAAGCCTTGCTGAAGGCCGTATAGACTACATTTATGATCCTGCCCTCATTAACCTTCTTGCTTATCCCGAATCTACCCGTTCGTTCAAATGTATGTATATTTTATCCATCAGAACCCGCTCCAGTAACTTTCCTTCAGCAGATGTTAGGCTTACTAGTCTATACCAGGTTTTTCTTTGCAGCCCTTCATAAATGGAGGCACAATATACCTTCATATACCTTCGGACAATCAGCACCTCCTCGACTTTAATACAGATTGTCCTCAAGACATCTTCATTAACTGTCCCAAGTTCCCTAGTCTTTTTATCTTTCTCCTCGGGAAAATCAGGAGAAATATTTCTTGAGGACCTTGCCCATCTTTTGCAGCTGCAGACATAGATGACCACTTTAGTTACTGAGGGGGCCTATTGTCTCTCTAGTTACCATCTTTCCCTTAATATATGTACCAAATTGCTTTGGATTCTCCTTAATCTTATCTGCCAGAACTATCTTTTTTTGTCCCCTGCTGATTTATTTTGGTGTGCTCCTCAATCCCATATACACCTCCAGGGCTGCAGCTGGTCCCAGCTGCCTATACTTGACTCGTGTCTTTTTCTTAACCAGAGCCTCAATTTCTCTTGTCATCCAAGGTTCCCTACCTACCTTGTCCTTCATTCTTAACAGAAACATGTGTACCTTGAACTCTCACTGTCACACTTTTAAAAGCATCCCACTTTCCAGACATTGCAAGTTCCTATCTAATACCATCAAATTTGTTCTTGCCCCAATTTAGAACTTGAACTTGCCGGACAGCCCTGTCCTTATCCCTAAAAGCCCTGTCCCACGGTACGAGTTCATTCCAAGAGCTCTCCCGAGTTTAAAAAAAATCTAACTCGTGGTAAGCACGGAGAATGAACGTAGCGGGTACGTCGGAGGTCGGGGACGTCTCTTAGCGCTAGCGGCAGGTACTCGGGAAGACTCGCTAACGGCAGGTAAGCACGGGAAGACTCGTGAAGATTTTTCAACATGATGTACCGAGTACCGACGAGTGGCCATTACCGTAAATCTCCGAGTTCGAATCAGGGCAAACTCGGGAGAACTCTTGGAATGAACTCATACTGTGGAACAGGGGTTTAACTATTTTAAAGCTGCACGAACTGTTGCCCCTGGTCCCAAATGACGCACCCACTGACACTTTGGTTACTAACCCTGCCCAATTCCCTCACATCAGGTGAAGCTATGCCCTCTCCTTTGGAGGCCCTTTACATTTTGCCTGAGAAAACATTCCTGAACTTATGTGGCAAATTCCACCCCTTGGCACTTTGGCAGTCCCCGTCTATATGGTGAAAGTTTAACATCTCCTACGAAGACAAACTCTCAGTCTTGCAGCTGTCTGCAATCTTCTCACACATTCATTCCTCTAATTCCCATTAACTATCAGCCGAGCAAGGTGACCATCCCCATTTAATTTCCCAGCTCCACCCATATAGCCTCTCTGGGTGATCCCTCAGTAATGTCATCTCAGACCATTGCCGTGGAGTTCTCCTTAATCTCTCTCCTCTTTTCCGCACCTCTATGTCGCCAATAGCATCTGTGCCCGAGAACATTAAGCTGGTAGTCATGTCCCTCCCTTAGCCAGGTTTCTGCCGTGGCTATAACGTTCCAGTCACACGTACTGGTCCACACTCTGAGTTCATCCACCTTACCTGAAAGGCGATCAGCATTGGAGTAAGTGCAATTTTATCCAACCATCTTTCCTTGCTCCCTACCATGATCCTGCTTATTTTGTCGACTGAATTTTCTGCCGTTGACTTAGATACTGACATCTAGCCTCCCACCACCCATAGGTTCATGCGATATGAGCAGAATTAGGCCATTAGGCCCATCAAGTCTACTCCGCCATTCAATCACGGCTGATCAAACTTTCCCTCTCAACCCCATTCTCCCACCTTTTCCCCATAATGCCTGACACCTGTACAAATCAAAAATCTATCTATCTCTGCATTAGAAATAGCCATTGACAGCCTCCACAATTTTCTTTGACAATTGGATTCCGTCCCCCTGCCAATCTAGCTTCAGGACTCCTGAGGAGCACTTGCTAACCTGCCTGCTGGGATATTGCATCCCCTCCAGTTTCAGTATTACCCATCCCTCTTGCACAGGTCACCTCTGCCCCAAAGGTCCAGATATCTGGATCCCTGCCCCCTGAACCTCAGGCAAGCATGCACTCATGCTTTCTTCCTATTCCTACCCTCACTAGCACATGGCACTGGGAGTTATCCAGAGATTTCTACCCTTGAGGTTCTGCTCTTTGACCTCGTTCCTTTCATTCCTCTGTTATTTATGCCGATGTGCACAAAGACCTGGCTTCTCACTCTGCCACTTGAGAATGTTCTTCATGTTCACGTCGTAGGAGCAGAATTAGGCCATTCGGCCCATCAAATGGCCACGGTGGCGCAGCAGTAGAGTTGTTGCCTTACAGCGCTTGCAGCGCCAGAGACCCGGGTTCTATCCCGACTACGGGTACTGTCTGTACGGAGTTTGTACGTTCTCCCCGTGACCGCATGGGTTTTCTCCGAGATCTTCAGTTTCCTCCCACACTCCAAAGACGTACATGTTTGTAGGTTAATTGGCTTGGTGTATGCAAATTGTCCCTAGTGTGTGTAGGATAGTGCAAATGTGCAGGGATCGCTGGTCGGCGCGGACTGGGTGGGCCGAAGGGCCTGTTTCTGCGCTGTATCTCTAAACTAAACTAATGTTATATTATTTGCCTGCTTACCATATTTAATCTTTTCTCCCCTTAATGCCTTTTTAGTTGCCTTCTGTTGGCTTTTAAAAGCTGCTCAATCATCGGGGTTCTTGCTAATCTTTGAATGTTATATGCCTTCTCTTTTAGTTTTGTGCTCTCTTTGACTTCCCTTGTCAGCCACAGTCGCCTCATTCTCCCCATGGAATCTTTCATCCTCTTTGGAGTGAAAATATCTCGCATCTTCCGTATTACTCCCAGACACTCCTGCCATTTCGGGTGACATTTCTTCAGACTGGTGTGACCTCTTCAGATTTTATGGGCCATTGGCATCAGTATTGGGGAAGGGGGCAACAGTTCCGATAAGATGGACTCCACCTGAACCCTGCTGGGTCCAGGGTCCTGGAATAGCGCATAAGTAGGGGTGTAGATAGGGCTTTAAACTAAATAGTGGTGGGGAGTGAAATGAAAATGTATGGATGAAGTTAAAGGGAAGGAGAGTGCAGGAGAGGTTACTGAAGTCTCCAGAGGAAGTAATAGGAAGGAAAGTTTAAGATGAGATAAGAGTCTATCCCTGCAACTCTAAATTCCTTAGAATCTATCCAGCAAAGTCACCACTTCACTGAGTCAAAGGTTTCAAAGGTCTTTTATTGTCACGTGTACCAATTAAGGTACAGTGATATGCAAATTACCATACAGCCATACTAAAATAACACAACTACATAAAAGTTAACATAAGCATCCACCACAGCGGATTCCCCACATGCCTCATTGTGATGGAGGGCAATAAAGTCTAATCTTCTTCCCTCTTCAAAGTCAAGGTGGTTGGATAAAGTATTGAGCCAGGCCTGAACCTGAAACACATTGGCAGTTTACATTGGGCTCTGGTTTGTATTCTGAGTTCTAAATCTTACAGTGAGCTTGTTGGTGTGTGGTTCATAACCATTTCATTTCAAAGGGTTTCAAAGGTCTTTTATTGTCACGTGTACAATTAAAGTACAGCGATATGCGTATTACCATACAGCTATATGAAGAAAAAAAGCAACAAGACACACAACTACATAAAAGTTAACATAAACATCCACCACAGTGGATTCCCCACATTCCTCACTGTGATGGATGGCAAAAAAGTCCAATCTTCTTCCTCTTTATTCTCCCGCATCCGTCGGGGCAGTCGAACCATCCGTCGGGGTGGTCGAAGCTCCCACAGCCGGCGGTCGAAGCTCCCGTGCGGAGCGGTTGAAGTTCCCGCGGCTTGGAGTTCCCGAAGTCGGTCTCTAACCTGAGACCGCGAGCTCCACGATGTTAAGTCCACAGGCCCCCACGGTCGGAGCTCAGAGGTCGATCCCTGGCAAAGGGATCGCGGGCTCCGCAATGGCAAGTCCGCAGGCACCCACAGCTGGAGCTATCAAAGTCGGTCTCCAGCAAAGGCCACCAACTCCTTGATGTTAGGGCGCAGTGCGGACGGAGATACGATACGGAAAAGAGTTGCATCTCCGTCAAGGTAAGAGATTAGAAAAAGTTTCCCCCAACCCCCCTACCCCCCCTTCCCCCACATAAAACAAGCGAAAGAACACTACATTTAACACACACTATTAAAACAACAAGAAGGAAGGGACAGACAGACTGTTGGCAAGGCAGCCATTGCTTTTTCTGAAGTTGGTATTCTCCATGCATAAATTATGAGATCTGTGTGGAGCGAGGACGTTTATGTAGAGAAAATTCCCAACTGATGAAAGTGTAGCTTCCAGGGCCTACTGTTTCTCTTTCAGCATGTTAACTCCTGCAATCTCATGTACCATTGTTGAATCAATGACCTCTTCAGGGAGGCAAAACTATCCTTGACCAGTTTCAGAGGTGAGCTCTGGGAAATGACTTCCTTGACTCATTAATGAAACCAAGTAAGTTCAACAAACCAAGATTACCCGTGATCAATCACCAGGTCAGTTTGAACAACTGTACTGTGTTGCGTTTATTTTCAAGGTTACAGCACACATTGCAGACATTGGGTGGTGGAGACAGTCCCCGATCTGATAGACTGAAAAATTACTCTGCATGTAATCAATGGACCTTAGCAGTTTGGAAGCTATCTTCATTAATAATCCACCTTTTTTCTAATATCAAAAGCTGAATCCTAAAAACACTTCATGAATGATAATTTTTAAAGTTATGTTTTTGAAAATAGATTTTTTCTTTAAAAATGGGAAGGGTGTAATTGGAAAAAATCAAATTGGATGGACGGCAAATAAGTTTCAGCAATAAAGACATTTCTGTGGAGGCCAAGTCAGGGGATATTTTTAAGGCAGAGATAGACAGATTCCAGATTAGAACGGATGTCAAGGGTTATGGGGAGAAGGTAGGAAAATGGGATTAGGAGGCAGAGATCAGCCATGATTAAATGGCAGAGTGGACTCGATGGGCCGAATGGCCTAATTCTACTCCTATAACTTGTGAATAAAGAAATGGGTCCATTTTAATGCTTAACTGTAAATTTTGTTTAAATTCATTTATCTGCTTTGCAAAGGCTGACTGTTCTTTTTGATTTAGAAAACTGATTAACAAAATACATATCAACTTTGTGATTGTTTAGTAAGATTGCTGCTCAGTCCTGTAGAGAACCAAAATGTGCAACCTCTAAGTTTAGTGGTCGCAGTGGGATGTCTATTAGATGGGGCTGATAGTGATTTACCAGAATAAAACCCTTTTGTAGTTATGTTGCTCTTATGGCTGTTGCTATACAGTATTGGTTCCCAGAGAAGAAAGCATTTTATTTACATGGTGGAAATTTTAGAATATGATCTCTCTAAGAGCTTGGGTTGAAACGTGCTAGCTGATAGCAAGCAGTTCTGAAGGGAGAAGCCTATGCCTTATGAAGTCTCAAACATCGGAGCAGACCCAGTCAAATATAAAGACTGAGTGAGACATCTTGAAGGTCAGAAGACAATACATCAGATCTCTGTGACAGTGGACTTGCCCTAGAGCCCAGTGGCATGGGAGTGAGGTGTGGAACGGAGTGGGGTCCTGATAGACTTCACTTTTTATCAGTATGGAGAGCTAGTAACCACTATTGACAGTGACCTACCTGACTGATGAATGGCAATGCTGACCATACTGGAGAAGTGAGCATAGAGACATACAGCACACAAACAGGCCCTTCGGCCCACATGTCCATGCCGACCAAAACACCATTTCTACGCTAGTCCCACCGGCATGCGTTTGGCCCATATCTCTCTAATCCTTTCCTATCCTTATACGTGTCCAAATGTCTCTTAAATAGTCTTATAGTACCTCCACTGGGGTTTGTTATTATACTTCATTTTAATGTTTTTAATTGTTTGCCATGGCAGTCAGAGCCTTCTGGGAATGCTGCCTGAAGCCCACTCAATCTGGGATCTGTTTCCCCTCATCAATGACATTTGATTGCAAAGTGTTAGCTTGTTCAGATCTCCACATCTGAAAATATAAATGTGTCTGGTTGGGACCTCGAGCATTAGGTAGGTCCAGGGCAAACCAGCCATTGTTTCCCCTCGTGTTTCTCCTTAAGCCACGTGCTCTTCTCGGCCTGCAGGCTGGGTGAAAACATTTTTTGTCTAAATAACCTACCCTAAATACTTAATCACAATAGTTTGCTAATGTTATTCAATAGTAGCAGAGATTTAGTTTCCTCCCATTAATCTCTTATTTAAACAGGGAAGCAAATTATTTCGCTTGTTGCGAAGTCAATCAGGGTCAGGGTTCCTCTGGCTGCTTTGAAGATGTACACCCCAACTCCACCTCCCACCCCCCATCCCCACCCCCATCCCAAACCAACTTCTCCCCAAATATTTTCCTCAGGAAGCTACTTTGAAATGAAGGTTCTGCCCCTCGTGCATTTTCCCTCCCCTTTATAAAACCTCAGTACCACCACAGATCCCATAATTATGTAAACATTTGGTCCTCGTTTGTTAATATAAATCTCCAGTAATTATACATTTTTCAAAACAATGTATTCCTCATGCAGAGCTGGAGTTTCACATTTGTAGAAAATATTTTGAATTGTGAGCATGAAAGTATCCATAATTATCAATTTGTGTGTGATGTGATCTGACTGCAACTGGTTGTAGAATTTCAGTAAGTCCACAATATTGCTGATTGATACACATGCCACAAGATTTGCCATTTCATGTTCCTTGGTTAATCCGTTGCCATAGGCGGCACTTCAACCTGCCGTTATCTACTCCTTACCAGACCTCTGCCTTCCCACAGTCCTTGCTTCTACTGTTTCTTCCCTTCCATTGACTTCCCTTCCATTGACTCCTCACGCTGCCTCAGCAAGGCCAGCAGCATAATCAAGGATGTTGCACCCTGGCCACTCCCTCTTCTCCTCTCTCCCATCGGGCAAAAGGTGTAGAAGTGTGAAAACGTACATCTCCAGATTCAGGAACAGTTTCTTCCCAGCTGTTATCAGGCAACTGAATCATCCTACCACAACCAGAGAGCAGTGCTGAACTATCTACCTCATTGGTGACCCTCGGACTAACCTGGCTTTACCCTGCACTAAATGTTATTCTCTTATCATGTATCTATACATTGTAAATGGCTCGATTACAATCATGTTTTATCTTTCCGCTGACTGGTTAGCACGCAACAAAAGCTTTTCACTATACCTCGATACACATGACAATAAACTAAACTGACTGAACTGATCTTCTCACTCTTGCCTCTGTTCCCTCCTATTCCTTCTGAATGCAACAGTCCACATTTCAGCTCCTGACCCAGCAGCCAGCGTGCATAGTTTCTGTACTTTGCTGTCTGATATTGTGGCTGACATGAGTTCACTCTGAACATTGCTTGCATGTCTTCCTTTTCTGCCAATAATTTGTTTTAATACTTGATAGTTTTCTTCATGCAGTTATTCTTTTTCAACTCTAGTTCTCTATGTTTTTCACAGGTTTCCTTGCGCTGATTACCAAAATTAACTATCACCGAATGCTTGCCTCATTCATTGCCAGCAATTCAATTGACCGTTACACTAATAGTCTGTGTATTTAAATGCTTTTCAATTCAATATAAACTATACTCTGAAATGTTGTTTTGTAGAATATTGCGTGCATTATTCACTGCCAGTAATTCAATCGACTTTTTTGTGTATTAATTATGTTTATTGTGCATTTTGTTGCTTGTATTTCCTGGTAATAGATCAGCATAATCTAACTGGCTATTCACACATTGAAGAATGGATCAGGTTTTGTAAAAGGACAATGTCCTGAAAGCTGAAAGCAAGTTCAATTTTACCCTTTAAAATTCTACAAGATTTCGGAGTCTGTAATTAAATCAAGAGTATTTGAATACACATCTGATTAGTGTGACGAGTATTAAAGCTAATTCATGAGCTGCACCACCTTTAAAGCTCCTGTCCCACTTTCACCACCTAATTGGCGACCTCTGCCGAGTTTGCCCTTGACTCATACTCGCAGCATGGTCGCCACGAGGTTGTAGGAGGTCATAGGAGGTCTTCATAACTCTTCCTCATGCTCATGAGTGGTCTCCGCGTACTCGTGGCCTCAAGTAGGTCGCGGCGTTTTTTCCAGCCTGATAAAAAATGTCCACGACTAAAAAAAAAGTCGGCATGGAAAACATTGATGCTTTTTACTCGTAGGTAGGTCGTAGTAGGTCGTGATGGTAGTCGTAGATAGTCGTAGGTAGTCGTAGGTCGGTAACTGGCCAGAGAAAAAAAATGCAAACATGATATCATTATGTCCTGTGATCATTTTCCACTCGTAGATAGTCGTAGTTGGTCTTAGATGTAGAAGACTGAGGTCGAGGGGGTCGTAGGAGGTCGTAGACATAGTCGTAGGAGGTCGTAGGAAGTCTTTTACTTCGGCAAGTCAACACGACCTTGACATTTTTTTCAATTTGTCTATAGACAATAGACAATAGGTGCAGGAGTAGGCCATTCGGCCCTTCGAGCCAGCACCACCATTCAATGTGATCATGGCTGATCATCCACAATCAGTACCCTGTTCCTGCCTTCTCCCCATATCCCCTGACTCCGCTATTTTTAAGAGCCCTATCTAGCTCTCTCTTGAAAGCATCCAGAGAACCTGCCTCCACCGCCCTCTGAGGCAGAGAATTCCACAGACTCACCACTCTCCGTGAGAAAAAGTGTTTCCTCGTCTCTGTTCTAAATGGCTTACTCCTTATTCTTAAACTGTGGCCCCTGGTTCTGGACTCCCCCAACATCGGGAACATGTTTCCTGCCTCTAGCGTGTCCAAGCCCTTAACAATCTTATACGTTTCAATGAGATACCCTCTCATCCTTCTAAACTCTAGAGTGTGCAAGCCCAGCCGCTCCATTCTCTCAGCATATGACAATCCCGCCATCCCGGGAATTGACCTTGTAAACCTACGATGCACTCCCTCAATAGCAAGAATGTCCTTCCTCAAATTAGGGGACCAAAACTGCACACAATACACCAGGTGTGATCTCACTAGGGCTCTGTACAACTGCAGAAGGACCTCTTTGCTCCTATATTCGATTTCTCTTGTTATAAAGGCCAACATGCCATTCGCTTTCTTCACTGCCTGCTGTACCTGCATGCTTACTTTCATAGACTGATGTACAAGGACCCCCAGATCCCGTTGTACTTTCCCTTTTCCCAGCTTGACGCCATTTAGATAGTAATCTGCCTTCCTGTTTTTGTTACCAAAGTGGATAACCTCACATTTATCCGCATTAAACTTCATCTGCCATGCATCTGCCCACACCCCCAACCTGTCCAAGTCACCCTGCATTCTCATAGCATCCTCCTCACAGTTCACACTGCCACCCAGCTTTGTGTCATCTGCAAATTTGCTAATGTTACTTTGAATCCCTTCATCCAAATCATTGATGTATATTGTAAATAGCTGCAGTCCCAGCACCGAGCCTTGCGGTACCCCACTAGTCACTGCCTACCATTCTGAAAGGGACCCGTTAATTCCTACTCTTTGTTTCCTGTCTGCCAACCACTTCTCTATCCATGTCAGCACTCTACCCCCAATACCATGTGCCCTAATTTTGCCCACTAATCTCCTATGTGGGACCTTATCAAATGCTTTCTGAAAGTCCAGGTACACTACATCCACTGGCTCTCCCTTGTCCATTTTCCTAGTTACTAGTTTCCAAATTCCAGAAGATTAGTCAAGCATGATTTCCCCTTCGTAAATCCATGCTGACTCGGACCGATCCTGTTACTGCTATCCAAATGTGCGGCTATCTCATCTTTTATAATTGACTCCAGCATCTTCCCCGCCACCGATGTCAGGCTAACTGGTCTATAATTCCCTGTTTTCTCTCTCCCGCCTTTCTTAAAAAAGTGGGATAACATTAGCTACCCTCCAATCCACAGGAACTGATCCTGAGTCTATAGAACATTGGAAAATTATCACCAATGCATCCACGATTTCTAGAGCCACTTCCTTAAGTACCCTGGGATGCAAACCATCAGGCCCTGGGGATTTATCAGCCTTCAGTCCCATCAGTCCATCCAACACCATTTCCCGCCCAATGTGGATTTCCTTCAGTTACTCCGTCACCCCAGATCCTCTGGCCACTACTTTATCAGGAAGATTGTTTGTGTCCTCCTTAGTGAAGACAGATCCAAAGTACCTGTTCAACTCATCTGCCATTTCCTTGTTCCCCATAATAAATTCATCTTTTTCGGTCTTCAAGGGTCCAACTTTGGTCTTAACTAATTTTTTTCTCTTCACATACCTAAAGAAGCCGGAAGCCAGAGGATTGGGAAACTTTCATAGGACAACAGAAGGAAACAAAACGGGCAATACGGGCTGAAAAGATGAAGTACGAGGGAAAGCTGGCCAGGAATATAATGAAGGACAGTAAAAACTTCTTTAGATATGTTAAGGGAAAAAAGATTAGCAAAGTCAAATGTGGGTCCCTTGAAGGCAGACACGGGTGAAATTATTATGGGCAACAAGGAAATGGCAGAAAAGTTGAATAGGCACTTCGGATCTGTATTCACTAAGGAAGACACAAACAATCTCCCAGATGTACTGGAGGACAGAGGATCTAAGGGGGTAGAGGAACTGAAATAATTTTTCATTAGGCGAGAAATAGTATTGGGTAGGCTAATGGGACTGAAGGATGATAAATCCCCTGGGCCTGACGGTCTGCATCCCAGGGTCCTCAGGGAGGTGGCTCTAGAAATAGTGGACAGCATTGGTGATCATTTTCCAATGTTCAATAGATTCAGGATCAGTTCCTGTGGATTGGAGGATAGCTAATGTTATCCCACTTTTCAAGAAAGGAGCGAGAGAGAAAACGGGGAATTATAGACCAGTTAGCCTGACTTCGGTGGTGGGAAAGATGCTGGAGTCAATTATTAAAGATGTAATAATGGGGCATTTGGATAGTAGCAAAAGGATTAGTCCAAGTCAACATGGATTTATGAAAGGGAAATCATGCTTCACTATTCTTCTGGAATTTTTTGAGGATGTGACAAGTAAAATGGATGAAGGGGTGCAAGTGGATGTAGTGTATCTAGACTTTCAGAAAGCCTTTGATAAGGTCCCGCACGGGAGACTGGTGAGTAAAATTAGAGCACATGGTATTGGGGGCAGGGTGTTGACATGGATAGAAAATTGGTTGGCAGACTGGAAGCAAAGAGTAGGAGTGAACGGGTCCTTTTCAGAATGGCAGGCAGTGGCGAGTGGAGTGCCGCAAGGCTCGGTGTTGGGGCCGCAACTGTTTATCATATATATTAATGATTTGGAAGAGGGAATTAGGAGCAACACTAGCAAGTTTGCGGATGACACAAAGCTGGTTGGCAGTATGAACTGTGAAGAGGATGTTAGGAGGTTGCAGGGTGACCTGGACAGGTTGAGTGAGTGGGCAGATGCGTGGCAGATGCAGTATAATATAGATAAATGTGAGGTTATCCACTTTGGCGGCAAAAACAAGGGGGCAGATTATTATCTCAATGGGGTTAGGTTAGGTAAGGGGGAGGTGCAGCGAGACCTGGGTGTCCTTGTACACCGGTCACTGAAAGTTGGCGTGCAGGTACAGCAGGCAGTGAAGAAAGCTAATGGAATGTTGGCCTTCATAACAAGAGGATTTCAGTATAGGAGTAAAGAGGTTCTTCTGCAGTTGTATAGGGCTCTGGTGAGACCACATCTGGAGTATTGTGTACAGTTTTGGTCTCCTAATTTGAGGAAGGACATCCTTGTGATAGAGGCAGTTCATGAGATTGATCCCTGGGATGGCGGGACTGTCATATGAGGAAAGATTGAAAAGATTAGGCTTGTATTCAATGGAGTTTAGAAGGATGAGGGTGGATCTTATAGAAACATATAAAATTATAAAAGGACTGGACAAGCTAGATGCAGGAAAAATGTTCCCAATGTTGGGCAAGTCCAGAACCAGGGGGCCACAGTCTTAGAATAAAGGGGAGGTCATTTAAGACTGAGTGAGAAAAAACTTTTTCACCCAGAGAGTTGTGAATTTATGGAATTCCCTGCCACAGAGGGCAGTGGAGGCCAAATCACTGGATGGATTTAAGAGTGTTAGATAGAGCTCTAGGGGCTAGTGGAGTCAAGGGATATAGGGAGAAGGCAGGCACGGGTTATTGATAGGGGACGATCAGCCATGATCACAATGAATGGTGGTGCTGGTTTGAAGGGCCGAATGGCCTCCTCCTGCACCTATTTTCTATGTTTCTATGTTTCTATGTAAAGAAGCTTTTACTATCCTGCTTTATATTCTTGGCTAGCTTACCTTCGTACCTCATCTTTTCTTCTAACCTTTTTGGTTATCTTCTGTTGCTCTTTAAACATTACCCAATCCTCTTGCTTCCTGCTCATCTTTGCTACGTTGTACTTTTTCTCTTTTATTTTTATACTGTCCCTGACGTCCCTTGTCAGCCATGGTCGTCCCTTTCTCCCCTTGGAATCTTTCTTCCTCCTAGGAATGAACTGATCCTGCACCTTCTGTATTATTCCTAGAAATACCTGCCATTTTCGTTCCACTGTCATCCTTGCTAGTGTATCTTTCCAGTCAACTTTGGCCAGCTCTTCCCTCATGGCCCCATAGTCCCCTTTATTCATCTGCAACACTGACACCTCCGATCTACCCTTCTCCCTCTCCAATTGTAGATTAAACCTGACCATGTTATGGTCACTACCTCCTAATGGCACATTAACCTTGAGGTCCTTTATCAAATCCGGTTCATTACATAACACTAAATCCAGAATTGCCTTCTCCCTGGTAGGCTCCAATACAAGCTGTTCTAAGAATCCATCACGAAGGCACTCTAAGTACTCACCCCAGCCGTAAATTACCTACTGGTTTGGCTGTTAAGTAGTAATTCCGTCCGCTCTTCCTGTCTGGTCCACTGCTCCCTTGCAGTGCGTGGCAAACCTCTTAGCCTCTGTTAGCCTCTCGAGCCGCGGCTCCGTCCTTCCTCCCTCGGCCTGAACAGCAGTTCCTTCCTTCCAGAGTTGCTGCCTTACAGCGCCAGAGATCCAGGTTCGATCCTGACTGCAGGTGCTGTCTGTATGGAGTTTGTACATTCTCCCTGTGACCTGTGTGGGTTTTCTCCGGGATCTTCGGCTTCCTCCCACACTCCAAACGAGTACAGGTTTGTAGGTTAATTGGCTTGGAATAATTGTAAATTGTCCCTAGTGTGTGTAGAATAGTGTTAATGTGTGGGGATCGCTGGTCAACGCGAACTGATAGAAGAAGGGTCTCAACCCAAAACATCACCTGTTCCTTTTCTCCAGAGATGCTGCCTGACCCGCTGAGTTACTCCGGCTTTTTGTGTCTATCTTCGGTGTAAACCAGCATCTGCAGTTCCTTCCGACACTCTTAATATTGTGGGCCTGGTGTTGATTGCAGTGGATGAGAATGTCAGAGATTAGTCTCCAACTAATTTCTGACATTCACATTTCATTGCACAGATGCAGATGACAGAGATAAACTGGCCCAAGATAGGGAGGTAATGGGCAGTGGCCACCCAGCGACCCATGCCTTGGCATTTCTAGACCAATTCTAAATTGTGACACATCAACAAGATTTACGCATGTACTGTAGTGGCCATTTGGCTTGTTTTGCATGTCATTAACTTTGGCGTGTGTCTTTAAATTTTAGACTGCCCGCTATATTGTGTGTGGGATTTATGACGTATTTTAGGGCATGTTTGGAGCTAAGTTTCTTGCGCAGAAGCTTAGTTTTTAGTTTAGTTTGGGACCAGCATGGAGAAGGTTCAACCTTTGACCATGCAAAGTGTAACGGAGACACGAGGAGTTTTCTAATGTTTAAAGGGATAAGCTGGAGTTCGATGAAGATTATAGTGTATGAGTCGGAAGAAGTTTGGATGTATACCTTATTGTTTCATCAACAATAAAGAATTTATGAATCAAGGGACTGTGTTTTGAAGACTTATCTGTGAAGAAGCTCTGAAGGTCTCCGACGGAGAGCTCACATGCGTACAAAGACATTCCCCTTAACCATGTAGTCCATTTAGCGGCTAGAGGGAATAATCTCTTGAACGATATAAAAATCTGCCGCTACATGTACATAGAACACAAAAATCAAAGTCTTGGAATTGTAATAATTTGTACATTACTGCAATTATATATTATATGTAGATTGTTATGGTAAATATGAATGAATGATACTTTATTGTCACAGGTGACAAGTCACAGTGATATTCCCAAGGTATGCAAAGAGTCGCCACATAAAGGTCGACGACAAATTTAACGTATCCCACGCCAAGTCCTCCTTTGTTTTCGGTGGCGCACCGTCCAGCTCACATCCTCGACTGCCGGTCGGTCCATATGGAGAACCTATTTCTCCCGGTTAGATATTCTGAATGAGGAGACACAATCTTAAATATGATCTTAAATTTTCCAAGTCAAATTAGGAAGAACCTTTGCATGAAAAGGTAACGGGGTTGTGGAAAAATCTCCTGGCCATGTTGCAAAAATGTTCAACTAAAAATGAAAATGTTTTAAGAGGAGAGCACTGATGAAAAGGCTGATCTTCAGTTCAGGTGAAATAAAGGGCCTGTCCCACTTGTACGTAATTTACGCGTCATTTTTTACACGTCACGACGCAAGACGCGTGCATTGTGCCGCTCACGTGATGCGCGCATAGTGCACATTATGCGCGCATGGTGCCTGGTGGCGTAGGCAGCCCCAGCCCGGCGCCCCAGGATTTTGGTATGTATAAAATCTTTGCGCGCCAGCTGCGTGACGCGCAAATGACACCCAAGTGTGACAGGCCCTTAAGTCTAAACATGGAAACTCAGGAAAAGGAATCCACCAGTTTATTCATATAAAGAAAATAATCTTTTCAATCAGTTTATTCTTGAAAACATGACTCTGTTTGTGTCTTCCTTGGGAACTATCTATTTGCTGCAGATTGATATAGTCGTTTCGGCATTATTGCAGTCTCTTGGTATCTGTATTGTTCCAGGCATTGTTGAATGTATTTCACAAAAGCATGTTGTGTTCTCCTGCAGATGACCAGATCTGGTGTAAAACCACCAAGCCCATCATGGAAGGGGAATGTTTGACAGCAATTGTTGGTGAGATGGAGCAGAGCAGCCAGTATCCTGTGTTGAACCTGAGTGTGAAGGTGGAGCGAGTGGAGGCTGCAGAGTGCTCCGAGCCAGCAGCCACGTACCCAGCCTCGTTACACTCAGGCATCCAGCTACTCCCTCAGCAGGCAGGAATGGCTGCAATACTGGCCACTGCAGTTGTCAATAGTAAGTGCCAGTAACATAGGAAGAATACTGTGTGATTGTTGCAATTGGCATGCACATGTTTTATTATTGAGCGATAATGCATTATTTATTTATTCATGTGATAATGTATAATTAATGAACAATAACAATAATAACATGGGGCACAGTGATAGAGTTGCTGCCTTAAAGCGCTTGCAGCGCCCGAGACCCGGGTTCGATCCCGACTACGGGTGCTGTCTGTACGGATTTTGTACGTTCTTCCCGTGACCGTGTGGGTTTTCTCCAAGATCTTCCATTCCCTCCCACACTCCAAAGACGTACAAGTTTGGAGATTAATTGGCTGGTATAAGTGATAATTGTCCCGTGTGTGTGTAGGATAGTGTTAATGTGCGGGGATCATTGGTCAGTGTGGACTCACTGGGCTGAAGGGCCTGTTTCCGTGCCGTACCTCTAAACGAAACTAAACAAAAATGCTTAGCCAAAACAAACTAATTTTAGCTTGGAAATAGCATGGAAACAGACCCTTCGGCCCCACCGAGTCCGCACCGACCAGCGATCCCCACACATTAAAACTACCCTACACACACTAAGACAATTAAAACAATTATACCAAGCCAATAAACCTACAAACCTGTACACCTTTGGAGTGTGGGAGGAAACCGAAGATCTCGGAGAAAACCCACGCAGGTCATGGGGTGAACGTACAAACTCCATACAGACAGCATCCGTGGTCAGGATCGAACCTGGAACTCTGGAGCTGTAGGGCAGCAACTTTACTGCGACACCACCGTACCGCTCCAAATCTTGGGGGGAAAGACACAAAAGTGGCGGTGTAACTCAGTAGGTCAGGCAGCATCTCTGGAGAACATGAATAGGAGGCATTTTGGGTGGGGTCCCTTATTCTAGAGAGATGCTGCCTGACCCGCTGAGTTACTGCTGTATTTTGTCCTTGTTCTAAACTGGCATCTGCCGCTCTTTGTTTCTACAGTTTAAGCTAATCTAATATTGATAAATGACATTAGGTCTAGATTTATTGTCTGTATGATGATGGTCCTTTCAATAGTATAAGAATATACTGATATTGAAATAGTCATTTGATTGATTTAGATGGAATAACATTTTCAGGACTAATTACAAAACAAATGAAAACATTGGTGAATATGATAAACCATCCAATTATTTTATTTTTTAATTATCTTCCTCTATTAAATATGTTTATGCCATAATACAAGAAATAGGACCTCTGTCCAAGATCACGTTACCGCTGACCTTATTCAAAGGTAGAAGATATCTGAGGGACCACATGGCCTAACTGCTTATGTTCCACCATTTAGTACTCAACCAGATTACTACTTCAATATCAATAGATTCAAAGATCATGTGTTATTCTGCTGAGTTCTAGTCTGTACATAAGGCCAACCCCCCCAACATTTCTTCATAATAAAGTCGTGGAAAGAAATCCCTTAATACCAAGAATCAACCAAGTGAACCTTGAAGCTGCGTCCTGATATTAGACCAAACTTGTCCCAGTGTGGTCTCGCCAACACCCGTGACAATTATAGCATTTCACTACATTCGTACTGCATTCCCGCTCCATAAAGGCTACCATTCCATGTACTTTTTTAAATACTTGCTATACTTTCATGCTCACTTTCTGTTTCAGGTATAAAGACTCCCAATTATTCTCTGCCACTGCATTCTATCGTGTCTCTCCATTTAAGCAATATTATAATTTTCTGTTTATTGTGCCTTAAATTTCTCCACATTATACTCCATCTTCCCTTTATGCCTATTTTTTAACCTATTTATATCGCTTTGCAGATTCTGTAGTTAGCAAATCTTTTATCCACAGTCAAAGAATATATTATCCCGAATGCCATGTTACCTTTTACAGCAATCTTACATCTAAAATCTTCTCATATAGCAAATGGGTGGCACGGTGGCGCAGCGGTAGAGTTGCTGCCATGCAGTGCCAGAGACCCGGGTTTGATCCTGACTGTGGGTGCTGTTTGTACGGAGTTTGTACGCTCTCCCCGTGACCTGCGTGGGTTTTCTGAGATCTTCGGTTTCCTCCCACACTTCAAAGACGTAGAGATTTGTAGGTTAATTGGTTTGGTATGAATGTCGAATTCTCCGTAGTGTGTGTAGGATAGTGTTAGTGTGTGGGGATCGCTGGCCTGTGGGCTGAAGGGCCACCGAGTTCACACTAAATGTACATTCTGAGAATCAACAGGCTTCCTTTTTAATCTACACTGCTTCTGTCAAACCGTTTCCCCTTTATAAAACAATATTGATTTTGCTTGATTTATGATTTTTTTTAATCCCCTGGTCCTATAATACATGCCCTCCCCAGGCTAAAGTTGCATTCCTGAGATTGTAACCCACAGCCCCAAATTGGAAATGCAGCTGCCCGGCAATATAGTTAAATGGAAACAGGCCAACCAAGGACAACGCCTAGTTGAAGCAGGGTGATTAACTCAACCATTCAGATATTGCCTTGCACCAAGTTCCCCTATGGTGCAAAATAACTGCACCAATTCCATCCCACTGGTCTCGTGAACATTCATTCATGTGCACAGGCTGTATCTTAATCAGATGTTCGTAACCTGGGGATGACCTGCACTGGATTCCAGCATTTTCCACTAACAGATGTTAGACTTAAAGGTCGATAGTTTTCTGCTCCCTGAATCCCATCTTCCTTGAATAAGAGCTTTGCATTTGCAGTTTTCCAACTCGCTTGGGTCATTCCAGAACCTAGGGAACGTTGGAATATCGCAATAAATGCATTACTCCCTGTAGCATTTGGGATCCCAGCAAGCATGTCATCAAGTCCATGAGAATTGTCTGCCTTTATTCCCATATTTTTTCCTAGTGCCTTTTTCCTAGCAAGAGTGATTGGTTTAAGCTCCTACCTCTCTTTTGTCCCTTTGTTGTCTACCATTGTTGGGGTGCTTTGGGGCATATATAAATAGGGCAGCACGGTGGTGTAGCGGTAGAGCTACTGCCTTACAGTGCCACAGACCCGGGTTCGATCCTGACTGTGGGTGCTTGTCTGTACAGAGTTTGTACGTAACCTGCATGGGTTTTCTCCGAGATCTTTGGTTTCCTCCCACACTCAAAAGATGTACAGGTTTGTAGGTAAAATGGTCCCTAGTGTGTGTAGGGTAGTGTTAATGCGTGGGGATCGCTGGTCTATAGACAATAGACAATAGGTGCAGGAGTAGGCCATTCGGCCCTTCGAGCCAGCACCGCCATTCAATGTGATCATGCTGATCATCCCCAATCAGTACCCCGTTCCTGCCTTCTCCCCATATCCCCTGACTCCGCTATTTTTAAGAGCCCTATCTAGCTCTCTCTTGAAAGCATCCAGAGAACCGGCCTCCACCGCCCTCTGAGGCAGAGAATTCCACAGACATGATCGGTGCGGACTTGGTGGGCCGAAGCGTCTGTTTCCGCGCTGTATCTTTAAACTATAAACTAAACTAAAACATTTGAAAATCTCTCCCTCGTCCTAATTAACCAATTTATTAATCCCCAATCTTATCACTCTCCTTTCTTTTAACATATTGGTTCTCACTGTTTTTGTGTTTCTTGCTAGCTTACTTTCATAATCGTTTTCCTCGCGTTTTTTCTCCATACTTTTTTCATTTCAAAAGTTTTTCTGATACCCTGGCCTGCCTCTAATCTTCACAACATTTCTTCAAAGTATTACATTTTAAAGTACTACCGATATCAGCATAGATTAAATACTCAGTGATTCTGCTCTGTCCATGCACTATGACGCAGCATAAAATGTAGACACAATTTCCCATGTGCTGCATCAGAGAGAAATATTAGCTTTGTCTAGGGATAATCGAGAGTGTACACTGGAGAGGTATAGGTTTCTGTTGATGACTACCCTCTTCAGTGCTGCCATGACTACCTCAGCCATAACATTCTGACAAACTCAGTGTTACCTCATTTGGTCGGATCTGTAAGCTATTTGTGATGCAGCTGTAGAATATTTCCCACAACCTCTGATAAGAGCACAACATATTATCAATTGATGTCTTGGAGCAGGCTGTTTTTATACATCCTGTCTCAGGGTCCAGAGAGCCAAGAAATAATCAGAAACAAATGGGTGATGCAGTGGTAGAGTTGCTGCCTCACAGCGCCAGAGACTCGGGCTCGATCCTGGCTACGGGTGCTGCCTGTACGGAGTTTGTACGCTCTCCCCGTGACCTGCGTAGGTTTTCTCCGAGTACTTCGGTTTCCTCCTACACTCCAAAGACATACAAGTTTGAAGGTTAATTGGCTAGGTATAAACTAAATGTAAAAATTGTCCCTAGTGTAGGATAGTGTTAATGTGCGGGGATCGCTGGTCAGTGCGGACTTGGTGGGATAAAGGGCCCGTTTCCGCGCGGTATCTCTAAACTAAACGAAACGTAGTTACCTATTGAATTTGTAGTTTTCATGCTACTAGAATATTTATTCTAAATGTGATTGTTCCAGAGGACATCTTCCCCTGCAAATCTTGTGGGATTTGGTATCGGAGTGAAAGAAACCTGCAAGCTCACCTGATGTATTACTGCGCCAGCCGACAGAAATCTACAGCCGCACCTAAGGAGGAGAAACCCAAGGAGCCTGCAGCCCACGAGCGCATCTGTCCCTTTCCACAGTGCAACAAAACCTGTCCCAGTGCCAGCTCACTGGAGATTCATGCGCGCAGTCACAGTGGTATGTAGAATTGCATCAAGGAATAACTCCTTTTAATTCAGTAGGTTTCACTTTAAAATAGATTTAGAAATAGAGCTGGCTATCAGCCAGGTTGCAGACCTAACCTGATCACTGAGTTAATATGGGCACATTTGTGCTTTTGTCTCATACTTATAGTATGAAACTGTTGTGCCCTTTTGCACCTTGGGAATTGCAAAATTATGCCAAGTTTAATGGCAGGTGGTACATTTTTATCAAGTTAGTTTGCTCCAGGAAATGAACTCTGTGAGCTGAATCTTCGATGCACAGTGTAAAATGTTTATGCAGCTACCCTTAAACCATTCTAGAAATGGCCAACAAACATTCAGAATTCCAAATTCCAGGTTTACTAATATACTTGACCACAGGATATTAAATAGATAAATGGTATAACTACTTCTGTACCAGAACATTTAATTAAGAGGAAAAGACTCTGGTGACTAATGGTCACTGAAAATAAAATCTGCGGAGAACAATGAATATACCCACCATGAAGATCAGTAAAATGGCAATTATGTTCTGGATAACATTAAAAGATATTTGCGCAGGTACATGGATAGAGAAGGTTTGGAGGGATATGGGCCAGGCAAGGGATGAATGGGAAAAGCTCAGAGACAACATCCTGGTCGTAATGGATGTTGGGCCGAAGGGCCTGTTCTGTGCTGTATGACTATGATCAATCAAAAAAGCAGTTTGCATCCATGCATTCAACATTTAAAATGACAGAATTAATCCTGATGTACCTATTTTGCAATAAAATGTATGCCCATTGTGGCATTGTCTCAAAGTGGAACCACCACTGCTACCACTGACCTGTGTTTTGTTTCCTTTTTCTGTTATCTATTCGTCTATTCCATGGTAATTTTGTGAGAGGAAATCAGCCCAATATCAGAGGGTGTAATGTAATGACTTCGCCAGGGACTGGCAGAGCAAGTCCCACCTGTAGAGAGAAGAAGCCAAAACTTTGAAGAAGGGTCTCGACCCAAAACGTCACCCATTCCTTCTCTCCAGAAATGCTGCCTGTTTCCCACCGAGTTACTGCAGCATTTTGTGTCTATCTTCAGTGTAAACCAACATCTGCAGTTCCTTCCTACAGATAGCAAACTACATCATTTCCTTCATCAAAATGGTCAATTTAAAAAAAAAAAAATTTTTGCGGAGTTGTTTGTTTTGCCACAAAAAGCTGGAGTAACTTAGCGGGACCGGCAGCATCTCTGGAGGAAAGGAATAGGTGACGTCTCGGGTCGAGACCCTTCTTCAGAGTGAGAGTCAGGGGAGAGGATAATGGGAGATATAGACGTTGATGTAGAGAGATATAGAACAAATGATTAAAAGGTATGCAAAAGAGTAACGATGATAAAAGGAAACAGGCCATTATTAGCTGTGGCTAGGTGAAAATGAGTTACAGACAATGAAACTCAACAAGACGACTTTGAACCTGGTACAACAATTTGGGTGGGGGAGGGACAGAGAGAGAGGGGATGCAAGGGTTAATGGAAGTTAGAGAAATCAATATTCAGACCACTGGGTTGTAAGCCGCCCAAGCAAAATACGAGATGCTGTTCCTCTAATTTGCGTTTGGCCTCACTCTGACAGTGGAGGAGATGCTCTAGATACTGTTGAAGAGATCATCGCAGGGGAAATGACAGCAGCAGCCAATGAAGTGGCACCATGATGTGGATCGCAGCCTCAATGGATAGGTTGACGGGCAGAATATTCTATGGTTCTGATCAAGTGCCCAGGATGATAGGTTGCCTTGCTGCTGCCAGGGTCAAGGACATGTCCAAGTGGTTGCAGAACATTCTCAAGGGGGAAGGTGAGCAGCCAGAGTCTGTTGTACCAGTGAGGTAGGTAGACAAAGGGATGTAATCCTATGGACTGAATGTGGAGCGATAGACAGATGGTGATCACATCTCCACAAGGCCAGGTTGCTGATGCCACCACCGGCCTGCACTGCCTACCCTGGCCACTTCCAGGCTGGACCTGCTGCTGACCTTCAAGGCAGGATCTACTGCCACCACCGCCGGCCCACACATGCCCGGCCAAACTTGCCTCCGCCACTGCCGACCTTACCTGCACTCCAGCCACCTGCGGGCTGTGACCAATGACTCAGCTGATCCTCGCTTCTCCCCCTGGATGCCAGCAGTCCGGGGCCGTCAACTCACCTGGATTCCAGGCCCAGTTCCAGACCGAGAGTCTGAAGAAGGGTCTCGACCCGAAACATCATCTATCCGTGTTCTCCAGAGATGCTGCCTGACCCGCTGAATTACTCCAGTACTTTTGTGTTCTTGTCGGTACTCCCTTATCCCTTATAGCGGACAATCAGCTATAACGGACACCATGGCCCCCTCTTATGACACCAAGGTTGACACGATGACACCACGATTGCAAGGGTCACGACTCAGAGGAAGGCCCGAGCAAAGTGTACAGCAGGATATAGATCAGCTACAGAAATGGGCAATGAAATAGCCGATGACATTTAACCTGTGCGAGTGTGAGATGTTGCACTTTGGGTGGTCAAATGTAAAGAGAGTGATGCGCTATTTGCCATGGCAAAAATTAGCAATCTAGTAGAAGTCTGGTTCCAGACTCAGGATGTTATGATGAAAATGTATCAATCTAATTCTTGTAAATTAAATAAATCATGTATACAATTTGGCTTAATATATTTTTATTTTTTTCATTTTTATTTACATTTCTGAAAGTGAAATATTGTAATTATGTCTCTAACTGCAGGAATGTAAATGGATATCTCATGCTTGTAGCTTTCTCTTGGTAAAGATTATGTGTTTATTTCTGGAGGTGTGCATCATTTGCGTCCTTTGAAGCAAGCCACGTGATCAGTTTAGATAGGAAATCCTAATTTTGAGACAGGAAGTTAAATCATATTCAAGGAATTTTGAAAACTAATGCTGTATCATTTTATGTCCAGCTGCAATAATTTTCTATGAGAGATCTTGAGAAATATTTCAGTTTAGTTTAGTTTATTGTCACGTGTACCGAGCTACAGTGAAAAGGCTTTTGTTGCGTGCTAACCAGTCAGCAGAAAGACAATACATGATTACAGTCGAGCCATTTACAGTATAGATACATGATAAGGGAATAACGTTTAGTGCAAGGTAAAGCCAGCAAAGTCCGATCAAAGATAGTCCAAGGATCACCAATGAGGTAGATAGTAGTTCAGGTCTGCTCTCTGGTTGTGGTAGGATGATTCAGTTGCCTGATAACAGCTGGGAGGAAACTGTCCCTGAATCTGGAGGTGTGCGTTTTCACACTTTATACCTTTTGCCCGATGGGAGAGGGGAGAAGAGGGAGTGGCCAGGGTGCGACTCATCCTTGATTATGCCGCTGGCCTTGCCGAGGCAGCGTGAGGTGTCAATGGAGTCAATGCAAGGGAGGTTGGTTTGAGCTGCGTCCACAATTCGCTGCAAGTTCTTGCAGTCTTTGAACAGATTTGAGGTATTTTTCCAGGCACATAACACACCAATGACAGCAGTTTAGGATTAGCCTGCATGTGGGCAGACATCATCAGAAAGAATAAAAGGTAACAATGGAGGATTGTATGATATGGACAAACTAGGGAAAACACAGTATAGTCCTTAAATTGTTGTGATTATAAAATGAGGGCAGAATATTGCGAACAGGGCCCTAATAGGCATGTCCCAGCAAGGACCATCAATTATCACTTCTGGAACATCGTCATCAAAGTTCTCCACTGTGCACCAACAGGAAATAGAGTTTCCCTTGTACCTATTGCACACATCATAAGGTCATAAGTGATAGGAGCAGAATTAGGCCATTTGGCCTTTCAAGTCTACTCCGCCATTCAATCATGGCTGATCTATCTCTCCCTCCTAACCCCATTCTCCTGCTTTCTCTCCATAACCCCTGACACCCAGACTAGTCAAGAATCTATCTATCTCTGCCTTAAAAATATCCATTGCCTTGGGTTGGCACAGATAACTGGCTCACCATAGTCTTGAAGCACTGAAACAGGTCATTCAGACTAATACATCCATGCTGATCAAAGTGCCCAATGTAAGGAAGTGCCATTTACCCACATATCCTTCAATATGTCCCCTCCATGTACCTGTACACATGTATGTTAAATGTTGTTGTTCTATCTGTCTCAATTACTTTCCTTGGCAGCTTATTCCATATACCCACCGCCATCCATGTGGGGACTAAATTGTCCCTCAGGTTCCTATTAAAATGTTCTCCACAGCATGTGGCTTCAGAACCTACTCGAAGAAGAGGGTTGTGATGGAAGGTAACTCAGCGGGACAGGCAGCATCTCTGGAGCGGAGGAATGGGTGACGTTTTGGGTGAAGATCCTTGTCGACCTGAAACATCACCCATTCCTTCTCTCCAGAGCTGTTGTCTGTCCCACTGAGTTACTCCAACATTTTGTGTCTGTCTTTGGCTGGGAACTTCTGTTGCTTTTTGCAGATGACACCAAGATTGCTGGAGTTGTGGACAGTGAGTTTACTATGGAATATAGATCAGCTGCAAAATGAGCAGAGGAATGACAGATGGAGTTTAATCCAAGCAAGTTTGAGCTGCTCTTTGTAAAGGGAAAGTATACAGTTAATGGCAAGACCCTTAACAGTATTGATGTACAAAGGGATCTTGGGGTCCTTCCATAGCTTCCTGAAATTAGCAACACAAGTAGATCGAGTGGTAAAGAAGGCATATGGTATGTTTGCCTTCATTGATCGGGACATTGAGCATAAGAATCAGGAGGTCATATTGCAGCTCTATATGGCTTTGGGTACGATGTATTTAGGACAATTGCATGCAGTTCTGGTTGCCCCATTATAGGAAGCTTTGGAGAGGGCGCAGAAGAGGTGTACCAGAATGCTGCCTGGACAACTTGGATGGTTAATTCTGGACTGCCGTGGATTGAGGGGTGACCGAATAGAAGTTTATCAAGTTATGGGAGGCATAGATAGGATAGACAGTCAGAACCATTTTCACAAGGTGGAAATGTCAAAGACTATAGGGTGTAGCTTTAAGCTTTAAAGAAGGGCAAAGTTTAAAAGAGATGTGTGGGTCAAATGTTTTACACAGAGGGTGGGGGATTCCTGGACAGTGCTGCCATGGGTGGTGATGGGGGCTGAACATTCAGTTGCATTAAAGTGTTTGTTAGGTAGGTACATGGATATGCAAGGAATGGAGGAATATGGATCATATGCAAGCAAATAAGATTGGTTTAGTTGGCATCATATTCGACACAGATCTTGTGGTCTGAAGAAGCATCTCAACCCGAAACGTCACCCATTCCTTCTCTCCAGAGATGCTGCCTGTCCTGCTGAGTTACTCCAGCATTTTGTGTCTTATCGTCTTGTGGGCTGTAGGCCTGGTTGCAGTCCTGTGCTGTGCCACGGGGAGCTGGGGAGAGATGACCTATTTGCATTGTGCTGAAATAAAGCAAAATAATTCAAATTGCCATATAATCAATTTGCACAGCTTGCCGTACGCTGCATCAATTCGAATTAAATTTAATTAAGTAGACATTGTGTTTGATCACTCTATTTGCAATATTATTAAACAAAAAAGTAAAAAATGCAGAAATGGGAATCACATCATTTCATACTCACTTTTCTTTAAAGTGACTCCTTTCAGTCTTTTTATTGCTTTTGGTTTTCAGACTGATCTATGTTCTCTTATTGCTCAGGTGAAAGGCCGTTTGTATGTCTAATCTGTCTGTCTGCATTTACAACAAAGGCAAACTGTGAACGACATCTGAAAGTGCACACGGACACCCTGAATGGTAATTTACTCTTTAACCTCAAAGAGTCTGCAAGTAATGTTAACTTTAAACTCAGCACATGTAAAGTAGCACGTTCTCTTGTGTCCTTGCAATGTAGCCAAGTATGTAACATACAGCATGGTATAAGGTCACATCAATATCTCAAATATTGATAGTCATACAGCACAGAAACAGGCCTTTGGCCTAATATGTTCAATGCCAGCCATCAGAGTACTCATCTCTACCTACCCCCATTTACTGGCACTTGATCCATAGACTTTAAGCCTTAAACTGCTTGTTCACTTGAAATTTCAAGTTAATATTCTCCATCTTTCAGCTGCAAAATAACGCAAGGATAGCATGTGGTATGGTCTGACTATGAACTTTTTTTATCATGCCTGAGAATGTTTTACCGAACATCCAGAGAGTGGATGCATTGTATATTTCAGATTGTATAGCTTTTCAATCTCATGAAGCTGAAAGGTGTGAAGGTGGACAAGTCACCTGGACGGGATGGACTGCACCCCAGGGTTCTGAAAGGGGTGGCGTTAGAGTTTGTGGAGGCATTAGTTGTGATCTGTCAGCGATCAGGGGTGGTTCCAGACGATTGGAAAATTGCAAATATTACTCCGCTGTTCAAGAAGGGAGTGAACCAGAAGAGTGGAAACTATAGGCCGGTTAGCCTGACTTCAGTGGTTGGTAAGATTTTAACAATAAAATATGCCAATGGTTTTGTGAAAGGGAGATCTTGCCTGACAAAACTGTTGGAATTCTTTGAGGAAGTAAATAGCAGGATATACAAAGGAGAGTCAGTGGATGTGGTTTACCCGTATTTTCAGAAGGTCTTTGATAAGGTGCCACACGTGAGGTGCTAAAGAAGAGAGCCCACGGTATCAGAGGGAAGAAACTAACTAGCATGGATAGTAGATTGGTTGGATGACAATAAAGGGGGCTTTTTCTGGTTGGCTGCCAGTGACCAGCGGAGTTCCACAGGGGTCAGTGCTGGGGCCGCTGCTCTTCACGTTGTGTATCAATGATTTGGATGAGGGAATTGAAGGCTTTGTGGCCAGATTTGCACATCATACAAGGATAGGTGGAGGGGCAGGTAGTGTAGAGAAAGCACGGACTCTGCCGAAGGACTTGGACAGGTTGGGAGAGTGGGCTGAGAAGTGGCAGATGGAATGTAGCCTGGCGAAGTGTGGAGTCATGCATTTTGGTGGTCGGAATAAAGGCGTAGACTATATTTTCTAAATGTGGAGAGAATTCAGAAATCGGAGTTGCCGAGGGACTTGGGAGTGCTGGTGCAGGATTCCCAAAATATTAATTTGAAAGTCGAATCGATAGTAAGGAAGGCGAATGCAATGCAAGTATTTATTTTGAGAGGGGTAGAATACAAAAACAGGTATGTAATGCTGAGGCGTTAAAAGGTGCTGGTCGCATTTGGAGTATTGTGGGCAGTTTTGGGCCCCATATCTGAGGAAGGATGTGCTGGCGTTGAAGAGGGTTCAGAGGAGGTTTATGAGAATGATCCCAGGAATGATTGCGTTAACATATGAAGTGCGTTTGAAGGCATTGGACCTGGACTCGCTGGAGTTTAGAAAGATGAGGTGGGACCTGATTGAAACTTACTGAATTGTGAAAGGCTTGGATAGAGTGAATGTGGAGAGGATGCTTTTACTAGTGGGAGAGTCTAGGACCAGAAGCCATAGATGCAGAATAAAAGGATGTACCTTTACAAAGAAGACGAGGAAGAATTTATTTCGTCAGAGTGTGGTGAATCTGTGGAAGTCATTGCCATAGACGGCTGTGGAGGCCAAGTCAATGGATATTTTTAAGGCAGAGATTGACAGATTCTTGATTAGTAAGGGTGTCGGGCATTATGGAGAGAAGGCAGAAGAATGGGGTTGAGAGGGAAAGATAGATCAGCCATGATTGAATGGCGGAGTAGACTGGCCTAATTCAGCTCCTAGAACTTAGGATAGTAACACTTTGTTCAGTGTGATGATTCAGCTAGGAATGAGAATTTTTCCCTGCCTTCTGGTTTAGAGCTGCCTTCGATGTATTAGGCAGCCTTGAGGTCAAAAGGTAGATATTCTAATTTAGAGGCAAGAGAATTATTTCATCCAGTGAACCCCTAGCGACACCTCCCGCCCGCTCAGTTACATTTACAATGTTATATTTACACTTGGGTTCATGTCCAGTTTTCTTCAAAGCCATTAGTCCAATGGTGCTTATTTTTATATAGTATAGAATATATCTCTATCTGAATCAATTAGTTCAAAATAACATGAATTAGTATTAATTCTGCTTTATTTGTTTGGTGAAAATATTGAAATATATCTAAAATGATCACTTTTTTCATCCATTCCAATGTTTACATTTGTTTTTATTAAAGGTTGTACAAATGAAAGGAAAATAAGAATGGTCTTTGAATGTGTTTCTCTGGATAATATATTGCTTGGGAAGCACAGGGATGCAAGTAAATCAGTAACAGTAAACATATCATATAAATTGCGTTGGTCACCAGATTACTCAAGCAAAAAATCCTCTGTGCAGCTATCTTGATTACTATTATATTCTTAGTACTGATTTAGACCAACCCAAAGTAAACAGTTAGGGGTTTAAATTGATCATTCATGCAAGTACTAGATAGAGTCAGTCTTACGTCTACTAGCTATGCCGTTTAATTTAGTAACCTAGAATACGTTTTGACATAGGTTTGTAAAAATATACCACAATTGTTTATTGAAGTTTGAAGTCGCCATCTGAATTTAAATTTGCACTTGAGTGTCATTTTAACAGTTTATGAAATAACTAAATGCTTATACAGTAATGCTGAGGTAGTCCCTTAGTGCAATACATTCTTTCCTCATAATCTGTTATTTTCCACAAGTGTGTTGCTTGTTCTACTTAGCTGTTTTATTCAGCAAAAGGGAGCTAATCCTCATCTCTCAATTGTTCAACAAGGTGACAATACCGCATGATTATATAAGGTGGAACAAAGTTATTTATAAAGCACCCATTCATCTCTTTATGAGATCCCAAGCTCATTTGCAACAAATGGATTAATTTTTGGTAAATGTAGGCATAATCAGATTATTTTAGTAAGCATGGTAGCATATGTTAAAATCAGTAAACAAGTCACGTGATAAACGATGAGTGTCTTTATTTTGTTAATTGGGATTTTAATCAAGAGATGAACAAATTTATTTTTGTTGATGTAGTCGTTTTCTCAAGTCAGTTTAAGAGGTTTTGTCAATGGGGTAAACCACTTTCGACAATAAAGCACACTCATCTGGTGTTCTAATGTATGCTTGAGTTTTAAGCCCACAATCTTCAATCTCAGAGGCAACATAGCTGCTTTAGTGTCAAGTTAATGTTTTGAAAGCATTACATTGTAAGCTTCAATGTGGCATTGAAAATTTTGTGCAAACTGTATTCTTGATGCGACTGAGTTTGAATTTAGTTTATTGTCACGTGTACAGGTACAGTGAAAAGCTTTTGTTGCATGCTAACCAGTCAGCGGAAAGACAATTCATGATTACAATTGAGCCATTCACAGTGTACAGATACATGATAAAGGGAATAACATGAATAACGTTTAGTGCAAGATTTAGCCAGTAACGTCCGATCAAAGATAGTCTGAGGGTCTCCAAAGAGGTAGATAATAATTTGGGACTGCTCTCTAATTGTGGTAGGATATTTCAATTGCCAGATAACAGCTGGGAAGAAACTGACCCTGAATCTGGAGGTGTGCGTTTTCACACTTCTATGCCTTTTGCCCTATGGGGGAGGGGAGAAGAGGGAGTTGTCAGGGTGTGACATCCTTGGTTTAGCCTATTTTGAAGTGTTCTTTGGACAATATTGTGCATGGATCCCTTCAATAACCCTTCAAAAATCTCACAGCCAATATATTGGACATTTTGAAGAAGTACCTTTGGATAAAATAAATTGCTGGATTTTCCATACTTAGATTTCCAGAAGGCATTTAAGAAAATGCTACCTCATTGTTACCTCTCATGTCTTGATGTAGGAGATAATGTATTGTGGAAAGAGCATTGACTGGTTAACATGTAACAAAATAGATATAAATGAGTCTTTTTCTGTTTGGGAAGATGTTTCAAGTGACATAACACAGGTATCGATGTGTTGGTCTCAATGTTTTACATTTTAATTTGATTACGGGGATGAATGTATTAAATGGTTGTTAAATTTGTTAATGACACAAAGATACATTCAAGAATAAGTTGTGAAAACATAAGGAGGCTGCAAAAGGCAAGCAAGATAGATCACTTGACGAAAAAGGCGTAGTACGGTCATGGGCAGATTCATGGGTAATTTTCGGCCCCTTTTCCGTAACCGGCTTCCGTCTCCGCATCAAAGATCCCATAGGATACTAGTGCGGAGACGGAAGCCGGTTACGGAAACATCCTCATTAAAAAAAAGTTATTTGGTAAAAATCCTCACCTCAATTTCAGAATTTAAATTTATTAACACAATCTGTTTCCCCGCAACGTTGATTACACTGCGAGTCGGGTCGGGTCGGGTCGGGTTACGGAAATGGATGAAAAAAAGGCCCACGTTCCGTTCCGTTGCGTACTACACGTCAGCCCGTTGCATTTAGAAGGAGTGATCTATCTTGCTCCGCTATAGGATCTTTGATTGAAAGGGACAAAGATTGGGAAATTGTCTTTTAATAGGAAAACTAGAAAAGAAGAATATAATCTAAAGGGTAATAGGTAATGCAGCTTTGAGATGCAGAAGGATCTATGTGCCTGATTAGCACAAAATTACTGTGCCAACACAGGAATATCAGGAAGGCTAACAATGTTATTGTTTAATGCCAGGGGAATGATAGAGTAGTTACAGTACAGGTGGAGAGCAGTTAGCCCACCCTGTCTGGATCTGCACCAGAGCAACTCCCTCAATGTCACGTTCTCACTCGTTCTACTAACCAGCAGCATCACGCTCTGTATCACTTCATCCGTCTGAACCTAACTCCATATACTCTCTTGTCTTGCTCTTTACTCCTCCTGACAGCTCTGCTTTCGAAACATGGGCCGAATGGACTAATACTACTCCTGTAACTTGTGTGAAAACAGACAACCCTCCACTCTTTCCCCTGTACTCAGGAAGGATCCCAGACTCAAATCTGTAACTGGTTTCTCTTACCACAGATGCTGCATGACTGCCTGAGTGCTTCCAGCATTTGTTTTTATTCGGAAGTGTTGTACAAGTAAATAATTAAACCAATTGTTATAAGAAAGATGTTAATATGGTGAATTTGGGAATATTCATGGATGTTGGGAAGATTGACCCAGGACCTATGGGGGTGGTTCTGCGTAAGAGAGCATTTTCAAATATGAACTCATGGAAGAGCAAATAACCAGGTATAATGGACTGTGGCTATTTGGTTTAGTTTAGAGATACAGCATGCCCTTTGGCCCACCGAGTCCGCGCTGACCAGCGATCCCCACACACTTACTCCACACAGTAGGAACAATTTACAATTTTACCATGCCAATTAGCCTACAAACCTGTATGTGTCTGAGAGTGCGGCTCACTCTTTGAACCGGGCGGGAACCACCAGGTCATGGGGAGAGACTGTAAAGGATATCTCCATACGGAAAAATAACCCGTAGTCAGAATCTAACCTGGGACCAATTCAGGTCCTGTAACAGACACCTCTATCGTTTTTCAACAATTGATATTGTGCCACCCATGAACATTTAGAACAGATGTGTGATAAAAGGAATAGTCAGCTTGGCAGGATCACTGCTCATGTCTGCCACCAAAGGCCAGATACTTCAGTTTGTGCAGACTTTGAATGGCAGAGCAGCATCTAGGTGCAGAATGGCAAGTGTCATGTTTGTACAAGTGGTTTTTTAAAAGATATCAGTTCTAAAATGTTATGGGTGAGGCACAATATCAATTGTTGTGTATAAAACATATCGAGGTGATCTGGGTTTCCGAAGGACATACTTCTGAAACTGTTGTGGTTTGCCTCAGGTGTTTGTCATGGATGTGGATTTGTCTCTTCTACGAGAGATATCCTTTACAGTCATCTCGTTACCAACCATATGGTGTGCCAGCCCGGTTCAAAGAGTGAGCCGCACTCTCCAGGAACAGGACTTCCTGCCCTTCCTTTAACACGTAAGCAAGAATCATGCTACATTCTGCCATTATCATGTTAGTGTGAAATGGGCAAGGTTTTCATTGCTGTTTAGTTTACTTGAGTTTAGTGATACAGTGCAGAAACAGGCCCTTCGGTCCATTGAATCCGTGCCAACCAGCGATCCCCGCACACTAACACTATCCTACACAAACTAGGGACAATTTACACTTATAGCAAACCAATTCACCTACAAACCTGTATGTCTTTGGAGTGTGGAGGAAACCGGAGCACCCAGGGAAAACCCACACCGGTCACAGGGAGAGTGTATAAACTCTGGACAGTGGTCAGGATCGAACCCGGGTCTCTGGCGCTATAAGGCAGCAACTCACCGCTGCCAACATGCTGCCCTATTCACAGTTTCAGCTGTGTAGAATTAATGGTACTATGATATTCTGTACAACAGTTCAAACAAACTGAAATAATGGTACATGTTTCTACATATATGTGTATAATACTAATTCTTGTAATTCCTTCATTGCAGCTGTGAAAGTCACAAGTCCATTCCTGAGTTTGAAATGCAACCAGTGTGATTACATTGGGGATTCTGAATCAAACTTACAGCAACATACTTCATTGCATGTTATTCAAGATGCATTTCAATGCAGTCATTGCGATGAAAAGCTAAAGAATTCTGCTGAGCTAGTCAAACACATGGAGATACACCAAGGCAAAGAGCTACAGCGCAACATGGAGGAAGCTAAGGAGACGGATGTCAGAGGGTCCCCTTCTTTGAATAGGGACATTCCCGAGGATATTAATGTCATGGTGAAAGTCAAAGAGGAACCTCTCAATTTGAAATCTGACATTGAAGTTGAGAGGACTATGGAACGTCAGTCAGACCCCAGCCCTGACTGCTCCTCCAGTGGTGTGTCACCAAGGAGCACCCTCCTGGTAAAAGTGAAGTCAGAGCATTCAAGCCCAACGCCAGCATCCAGTCCCGTCCATTCTGGGACTGGTTCGGTTCTGTCTGAGGGAACTGTTCTGATACCATACATGTTCAGTCATGAAACATCCTCATTTCCACAAGCTTCAGAAATACTAGCTAAAATGTCTGAGCTGGTCCATAGCAGGCTGAAGCAAGGGGTTAACAACTATCCCATCCTTTATGCAGGAGCACCGATTCAAAAGGGGGCGAAGTGCTATGAATGTGACATTACGTTCAATAATATCAACAACTACTTGGTACACAAGCGGCTGTATTGTTCCAGCAGGCATCAGCAGGCAGATAGCTCAGCAGTGGATGAGACTGGCAAGGATTCTGCATCAGTAAACAGAACTGAACAAGTATCCCATTGTCCAACTTCAGTAATGGAAAATCAGCCAGCTTCTTCCTCCTCACAGACTGACTCTGAAAGAGACTTGCGGATTCCACCTGTGGAGAATAAAGCACCGGAAATCAAAACTGAGGACGGTGTTTTGAAGGATACATCCTCTGAAGGAGAAAGCCTGAGCAGGGTTAGTGAAGGCAGCCGAAGTCCCAGCAACTCTGGCGAAGACGTTGATCTTGACCCTTCAAAAACGGTGTGTGAGGCTTGTAATATAAGGTTTACCCGACATGAAACCTATGCTGTGCACAAACGTTTATATTGTGCTTCAAGGCATGATCCTCCACTTCGCCGGCCAAATGGCGGGAAAGTGGCAGTCCTTCAGCAAACTGTGCGAACTCGCAAACGTAGAAAGCTGTATGAGATTCATGCTCCTGGCCACCAGTCACTTCCACCGCCCTCTCCAAGTGAAGTGCCCGCTCATAGTCCTGTAGCTGGCATCGTTCAAAATGCTGGGGCATCCAACAATATGGAAGCTGTGAAAATAAAACAGGAGACGCTCTCAATTTCTTCAAGGTCAACTGATTCTCTCTCCCTGTCAACAGGTTATATGTTAACCACTCAGTCTAGTTCTACATCATCGCCAGGTTCAAGTTCTGACGTTGATGGACCAATTGACCTCAGCAAAAAGTCCCGTTTTCAGGAAGAGCCTTCGACACCCGCTGCCCCTGTACTTCCCACCTTGCGTTTTTCAACAGACTATCACGAGTGCACCCCCTGCAAAATTAGTTTCAACAGTGTGGAGAACTATCTGACTCACAAGAAGTATTACTGTTCTGCTACTGCCCTTCAGCACAATAAGGTGGATCATCTTGCCAGGTAAAAATGCAGAATCCTGCATCAGTGAAAGCTAAGAAAAATAGGATGGACATCTCCGATCCTCACTTACAAGCAGAGGAATTGAAGAAGAAAGAAATAAGCACTAAGTGTATTCCAGAGAGTCCAACCTTAGTACATGCCTCCACTACTCCCAGCAACTCACCAGGAATGTATCACTGCAGTCCAGATGCTTTGCCAGCTGGGTCTCAGCAGTCTTCTCATATCAAGACCTTCTCAGCACCTAAGCGTACTCATACTATCATCTGTCCATATTGTCCGTTTACTGGGACAATTGAAGGAGACCTTATTGAGCATTTTAAGAATGCTCATGATTTGTCGTTGACCAAGCAACTTTCACCCGGGTACACAGTGGAAGTTACAATGGAGGATGTATTACCACAAGGTAAACCCATGACAAACAGTATTTCTGAAAGTAGTCCTCAAAACTCGAGAGTTCCTGCCCTATCTCCGAAGTCAGGTGCTCAAATACAGAAGAATATCCCAAATGCCAAAGATCAAAGAGAATCTGTTTCATCCCAGTCTTCAGTCGAGTCTCCCTTGCAGAATATCTCGCCTAAACCTTTAATAATGCCGTCCCCTAATGTTGCTCTTAAAATCTCACCAGTGCCTGATAGCTCCAGGGATCTAGGCTTCAAATCCCTCAGCCCACCCAATAATGTTGACAAATCTGTTCAGACAGCCATGTCGCTCCCCAGCCCTGTACAGAATGGAAACCACAGATTCTGTCGCTTATGTAACATCAAGTTCAGTAGTCTTTCAACTTTTATAGCTCACAAGAAGTATTACTGTTCTTCTCATACTGCAGAACATGTTAAATAAGTTCTTACGACTGTGAACTATATCCTGAATGTTTGCTGTGGTGTTTGGCACAAATTATCTCGCACCACAATATCTTTGTGCATCTTGCTGTACAGTTTAGAGACAATCATGAAAACACAACATTGCTTTCTGTGTTCAAAGGTTAACCAAATTCCATTTTTTTATACCTTGTTGGAAATGACCCAGGGGGGAAGGTTTTCTTTCCCTGAAACTGTCCTTAAAATGGATTCATTTATAAACCTCATGCTTGGGTAATACAGAAACAAAATGCTCCTGATGTTTACGAGTCTGGGTTGATATATGTCTCTTGAAAAAAAAAATCATGTTAAATCATGTATGTTTACTAGGTGCGTTATTTTATTTTTCATAGTAATCTCAGCCAATTTAGTTACGTCAGTTTTCTTTTTCGAAATATCCATTTGCAAACTTTGGATGAGTTAATAAAATAAAACAAATATCAAAGATTCATCACTTCTGACAATCTGGCATTCAAATTTGTCTTCTAATTAGAGGGAATTAGCCTGATGATTCTGAAACTAGGAAGAAAATCCTAAAAGTTAAAGTTGAGATATCCCACCATTTTTTCACTAAAAAAGATTGTGTTAAATCCTTTATTATCGTGATTAAACTTCCCTCTGCTGAAGGAATAACTAACAGAGTGCGTCTTTTCTTTTCATTTTGTTTTCAATCTTGAGGAAACCCCAATGCCATTAAAAAATAGTTAACTGGCCATGAATTTCGAACTGCATTGGTTATAAAATGCAATTTATTTTCAAGATGTGCATAGCTCTGAAGGAATGGACAGAACTTGCAAATTCAGTATTTAGAAGTCAAAATATTGGCAGTGATTCCAAAGAAGTATCCTCAAATGTCCTTACAATATTTATCACATGAAACTGTTAGTTGAATACTACTGAAATATTGAAAAGTAATTAGTGGAGGACAGAATAATTTAAAACTAGTTTGTGTAGATTTAATAATCTTGTTAATTGTTTAGTGCATGCTAATCCAGTTAGCCTTTGTTTCAGTACATTCAGTTCAACTATAGAAATGTGGTTGATTTTTATTTATTAGTGTTGTATTTATTATCAGGGTTTATGTGCAAATCCAGCACTAATTCAAAAAAAAGTGCAGACTGAAAAGCATTTTTTTTAATTTTGAGAATGTTTTACCAAAAGCAGGACTCTGAATAACCAGTAATTTCTGTAACAAAATATGATTTGTTTCATTGGGCATTGTTCACAGTCCAATGCATCTCCCTGAGGTTAATTCTATTTTCCTTTTTTATTTTATTATTTGTAGACATAGCTTATTGCCATAATGCACATTAAATGTGCTTAATGGATCAAATGGTGTCTTGGTGCTTAAATGTAAATGATTCCTAATCTTTATCAATGTGGTGTTTTTCGTGAATAATATTCACCATTATTATCGTTTAATGATACTCATCTAAAAGGTGTAATGTTAGAAGAGAGGAGCAAGTCACTTTGTTCAAGGGCATTCATGCGAGTTAAAAATGGCCTAATGGTTTTAAATTTGGGTCAGAGAAAAGCAATATAGAAGGAGCAAGAGATCGCTATCAATCTGACCGTACCAGTTCCATTTGAACAAATGCCATCGAAAATTGAGCTCAGAATTAAGCTGTTCAACTTAACGCACCTTGCCAGCCAGGGCTTTGAACCTTGAATTCTTCTGTTAAGCTCTTCCCTCTTTTTCTCCACCCCAACATCTGCCCCATGAATGTTGTTTCTGTACTGAATGAGAGTGACAGGCAGTACTGGCAGTTGGACCAAACATACA